>JAGFMF010011668.1:9514360-9550055 GCA_019455555.1 Galemys pyrenaicus | reverse complement strand
GGGTTGAGGGAAGATGGGAGCACGAGGGACTGAGGTGATGGTGCACTGGTGAGATGGTGATGGGGAATACATGGGGATTACAATTAATGGTGAGTATATGTAAATTTTAAAATATTTTAATAAAAAAAAGAAAATTTACAGTAAAAAATAAAATAAAATAAAACACATTGCCCCAAACCAGCACACTAGACCACAGAGACCATTGTTATGTAAGGCATATTCATTCTTAAGTCTAACAATCTTGAAGGTGTCCTTTTGCATGCAAAGTATTATAATGGGAAGAAATGGCTTCATTACTGTGTCTTTTCTTTGAGGGTAAGAAAACTATCCTTTAAAGAAACAGCTTGCTCTATCTCCTGGGATATCATTTGGACCTTTGAGAAGGAATGTAACATCGTTGGTCTGTTTAGAAATGTTTGTGCGTGGTCATCTAAATCCCCGGAGAAACTTTGAAAGTTCTGGCCAAGGCGGCTGTTATTGAAACCATGAAATATGTTTTCAGAAACTTAGAGCAATAGAGTAAAGTAATTCACCTGTAACCTTTTCAAAACTTCAGTTTCCTATGGGAGTGTGGATTTGCTCTTTGCCTCATTTGACTAACAATTTTGTGTTGCTTCATTAAATTTCTCACTGGGTTAGGGCCAGGTTCGGGGGAAGGGGTTGGAAAATATGAAGAATTTTAACAGTGTAGGCTTCTTTGGGGGCACGTGTCCCCTAATGCATTTGGAGTTGATTGTGTATGTTTAAGGTTTTGGGGAGAGGATTTGTATTACCTACAGTGGAACAAATTCTATTTAAAAAATCACAAAATAATTGATTAATAAGTTACTGGTAACTCACACAGAGAACTATTTATAAATTCATTTACAGCTGTAATTAGCAAGGTGAAGAATTAATTCACTCAGCTTCATGATCTCAAATGCAAGGCAAATCACAACTTTGCAACTTAGCTTGTTCAACTTCCTGTGTATATTAAGTCAAAGTTCTCTAAAGGAAATCCGATTATGGAGATTTGTTGACAGACATGCTCACCCATTATATGTGACAATTAAGGCAACATCAGCATGCACCCTGTCCTTCAGATACTGGAGTATCAATCATTGTCAGCATCATTTTGCAATTCATGAGAGCATTTGTGTTTCAGGAATTATTCTAAATATGTACTTTATCACACAATAATCACACTAACATATAGTGATTTTTTAAATGGATGTGTTATATGAATGACAGACAAGGAGATGTAGCATGTTTAAGTAGCAAGTCCAAGATCACTTTAAAAATTCCCAAGTAGCTGGCAAAGTAATATTTAATATATATTAAGTAGCCAGTGGGCAGATTCAAAGCAAAGAAGTAAAGTAGGAGAATTTGGACTTCTATGAATGCCCCCAGTGTCTCTTGATAATCTCACTTCTTTTGCGTGGGCTAGTAACCAATTTGATGATCAAATCAAAGACGTATTATCAGTAGGTACTGAACATTCATGATCTATGATTGCTTTTTTTATTAGAAGAATTTATTTTAAAAAATCTTAATTGGAGGGATGTGAACAGCAGCAACTTTTTCCTGGTCAGAAATAAAATTCCTTGTCACTAGGGAGTAAGTTGTCCTTCTCAAAGCTACCTGGAAGAAGACTAAGGCACAAAATGTCAGCAATGAAATCTTAGGCACCAAAGCTCCTAAGTTAACAGATGGGACCCTTACCAACTCTGAAAAGAAGAGAAGAATGAGCAAGGTTTTGAAAAGTTCCACTTATTTCTATTTCCCAATCTATAAAACACTGGGTTGGCATTGCTGAATTTTGGTGTCATAAGATTTCAAGATCTGAGCAAAGAGGTCCTCAGTTCCTTCAAAACTATCTGCATGAACACTATCATTTAGCTCAAGTAATGTAAGGAGAATATCAAAGGGTCAGTCATTGAGCTCCAGAGAACAAGGCCTGGTCAGGGAGAATGGAGCTCTTCTCTCTGACAAACACTTAAGTGTGTACCTCAGAAAATGAGGAGAGTTGCTATCCAAAGTCCTCCTAGATAATTTTTGAAGACAGATTTATATTAGTGTATATGTATGTACATATATTAACATATTACATGATATTATATATAGTATGTCCTTCATAACTTTCTAAATGGGCCTCTCCCATGCAAAATATTACAGAACAGGGTGAGGGGCACCCCAAACCTGCCTGCTCTAAATGGCTTCTACCATTCGCCACATAGTGTCAAAACCTACTCTAGTGTCTTGTAAGCCTTCAGTGGAAAAGAGTTTAAATCTAATTAGTGTGTGATAGAGAGTAGAGAATGAATATAGTTAAAATCGTCTTCAATTAAATACCCAAAGCTCCCCATCCCCTTATGGGTAAATGACCAGTCAAACAGGAACCTACCAGCAGGTTCCTGTAGTAAAAGGGCTGTCTGTGTTCATTAGAGAGATTGATCTGTAGTTTTCTTTTTTTGTGTTGTCCTTGTTCGGTTTTGGTATTAGTGTCATGTTGGCGTCATAAAATGTGTTTGGTAGAACTTCTTCTTTTTCGATTTTTTGAAATAGTCTATGTAGGATAGGTACTAATTCAGTTCTGAATGTTTTGTCGAATTCATTTGTAAAGCCGTCTGGACCTGGACTTTTATTTTGGGGAAGGGCTTTGATGACTGTTTCAATTTCACTACTTGTAATTGGACTGTTTAGATATTCTTTATCTAACTTTGGTGATTGTAAAGTTGCAGAAATGTGCCCATCTCTTCTAGGTTGTTGAACTTGTTTACATATAGCTTTTCATAATATTCTCTAATTATTCTTTTGATTTCTGCTGTGTCTGTTGTGATTTGTCCTCTTTCGTTTATTATCCTGTTTATTTGTGTATTCTTCCATTTTTCTTTGTTAGCCTAGCTAGGGGTTTGTCTATTTTGTTTATTTTTTCAAAGAACCAGCTTTTGGTTTCATTGATCTTTTGGATCATTTTCTTAACTTCTAGTTCATTTATTTCTGCTTTGATTTTTATTATTTCCTTTCTTCTACTGGCTTTTGGGTTTTTCTGTTGTTCTTTTTCCAGTTCTTTCAGGTGTGAGATTAGGGTGTTTGTGTTCTTTCTTGTTTCTTAATGTGTGCCTGTATTGCTATATATTTTCCTCTTATAACTGCTTTTGCTGTGTCTAAAAGGGCCAAACATGTCTGGAAGGAAAAGAACAACGTCAAAATCAGCCTGCCTGCAGGTCTCTCAACGTCTCTGTCTCTTTCAAGTGTCTTCTTCTGTGTCCCCAGGTCCCTGGTATAATTCCAAGATTGAGAATCTAGTTCTGCTGCTTCTTTACATGTCTCTCTGCTCCATGTGCCCCTTCCAGTCTTCCTTCTCCATATATCACCACTTCTTTCTCTTTTCAGTTTCTTAGCTCTACCCAGCTCTCCCCTTCCTTGGGGCAGGGAACCTGGAACTTCCCCTTTCTGTGAATATCACACTGTTAGACACACATTATATTTAGCCATAAAATCCATTCTCCTTGGAGTTCTGAACACAGTATCCTAGCTCGTTACTGTTCTGTAATTTATCATTTCATACTGGAAATAAATTTTTTATTAAGAATAACATTTGCAAGTATCTTTTATGTTAATTTTGTGTATCACAGCTAGATACCCTCATTAAAAAATTCACTATATTTTTTTTGCTAATGATACTTAACAAACTTAACAAACAGCAGAACTTAACAAACAGCAAAAAGTAAATATAATGGTAATACAGTGTCTCGTGGTAAGGTGGGTGAAAGCACGGGACTCTGGTGGATTGGGAAGGAAGCACACAAATGATTCTGAAGAGAGGTCATGACCCAAATTCATTCTCATTGAAACAGGCTAGAAATAAAAGAATCAGGTTATTTCTGAAAGTTGCTATGAGTGAGACTGATGGCTCTAGCCTTAGGAATCAATACTATGTTGTCTCTACAGTACATCTTGATTTGTAATTCACACAATATTGTGAAATGCTATAAATCTCAAGGAAGAAAAGGGATGCATAATCTGAGGACTTTATGCAAGAGAAACTAAAATTAGAGAAAAATGATGACTATCCCAGATATTACACTTGTTTCCTCCTCTCTTGCCAATTGAGTCTAATTTTATGCTAAAAAGTCATGATATCGATGTAAAAACAGACAAACCATATTTTTTTTTCAGCTATTGAACCTCTGTATTAGAATAGTCAGTATATGAAACTGAGAAATGTTTATATTTCATAAGATTTTGTTGAAGAATATGTATTTTTTTAAATATTGAAATATTCTAATTCTTTAAACTTGTATTTCAATTTTTGACCTATTGTGTTGGAACATGTAAACACCATGGAGTTTATGACAAAGACAAGGAAAACAGATTATTTCATTTAATCGGCTAAATCTGAAAGGATAGTTTAAATTTCAGTGAAAACAATTTAATGTAACTCCTCCTAGGTGTTTGGGGTAAAAGGGAACCCCCCAAACACTGTCCTCTGAGGTTCCTCTTGAACTGGCTAAGCAGATATTATATAAATATACTATCTACTTATACTTTAAGAAAAATACAAAATGTTCATTTATTCATTCTTTGAAGTCTCATTCCAAATTCCCGGTCTGTTAACCATCTGTTTCTTGTTAGTATACATCATATAATAATTAAGATTCAAGTTTTTAAAAAGAAGACACAGTCTCCTGTATTTTTCCCTCTATACTGCATAGAAAAATTTAAGCCCCAGTTAGGCCCACAGCAAGTACATATTTAAAAGCATAGTATAGAAGAACATTAAAAAAGAGTAGAATGGAATATTTTTTCTCAACTACTCAGTGAAATCCATCTACATATACTAATAAAACAATGGACTACCATACATTATTGTTTGTAATTAACAAAAGGGAAAGAAAATAGAGAGTTAGGTCCACATGTGGATAGTGAGCTCTAAGTAATTTATCTGCAAATCTAGCTAGCATCAGACCACAAAATATCAATCTTTGGGCCAAAAGATACAAATTTCCCATCACTGAGGTCTGCCTCTCTTCACTTGTTCATTTTTCATTTGCACACCTTGCCAGTCTCATCTTCGCCATGACAGAATACTACACTCCATGTTGCAGTATCTGCTGAACCACAGTGCACTTATTAATAGCTGTGTTCCAGCTAGTCATCCACCCTGTAGTCTGCCAACCTGGCTTAAGGAACTTTTTATCACTAACAGGACGTGGTCAGTTCCCTGTCATGTGCAAATAGCATCATTTTCTAGAAGTGTGCGGAAATCACTGCTTTAGAGAACCAATCCTGCTCGTCGTCTTCCCGATCTGTATTTAATGGCATCTGAGTAGCATGCCACTGACTATGGTGGGAATATTTACACCCTTGGAGTTGGTGAACAATGTGAGACAGGCATCCTGTTTTCTGATGGTCAATTAACAATCCATTAACCTAACACTGATTCTCTTTTCTCTTTTTTTTGTGAAGTCTTCTTTTATCATTTTTTTCCTCATTTCTATGGAAAAGAAAAGAACTGGCAAATTTTAAACATTTTTACAA
The DNA here is from genome assembly GCA_019455555.1 of Galemys pyrenaicus. Lineage (NCBI taxonomy): Eukaryota > Metazoa > Chordata > Mammalia > Eulipotyphla > Talpidae > Galemys > Galemys pyrenaicus. The sequence goes on along the minus strand of JAGFMF010011668.1, from coordinate 9,544,532 downwards.
TAAACTAGCAACTGCAAATCATCATACCATTAGAAAAGAGTACCAAATTGAGCTTTATAGATTTATTTCGAAAAAAGAGATGTCTTAATTTCTAATCATTGGTAGTAGCTATAAGCAAAATTAAAGAGGGCTACTTTTTAATATTCATTGCAAATGAATATTTGTTACATTGGGTTTCCATATGGTTTCTTTAGAATCTTTTAATCTCTGAAAATTCAAAATACAGAAAACATTCTTTTACATATCAGTTTATAGGCTGGTTTAATTAAAAAGTAAATTTTATATTATATCCCACCTACTCATTTTCTCTTTTGGAGTTGTGTTCAAAGCGAAAAATACTTGTGTTTAATTGTAACAGGTATAGTTAGCCATTTATGCTCATTGACTATATTAACATAGGACATTTTCTCCTTTATTTTCTACATGAGCCTAAGAATGGCATAGCATTTTCTCTCATCTTTAATCTAAATAGAATTATGAAATACGTATGGAATTCACATGGGGATGCTTTCCATTTGTTCCATTATGTATGTCAGGGTACATATGATTTATACTGTTCTCCTTAAGTCAAACAACATTAGTGTTCTTTGAACATCTGGCTGGCATCTGGGAGATCTACTCCATGCACTATTAATCAGAACATCATTGAGAAATTGGGGTAATGACCGATGGGAAGGGAATATATTTGTATATAGAAAAGCACACTTTATTGATTTAATACTATTCGGAGTCCTGGAGTGCTTTGGTTTTCAACACAATTTAAATACACTGCCGAAGCTATATTTATTTAGTGAATTTACACGATATTTTCCTCTTCCCAGCTGCTTTTTGCTTATGGTAATGGTAACCAGACAAGATCTGAAAGGCCGTTTGTCTTCCTTCTTTAGTGATTTTTCACTGAGCACTTTCTTGCGAGCTAAGTCCAGTATCCAGCAGCTGTCTGCTTTAACATGTGATGCGCTCTCCGTTGTTTCCATTCTAGACCCTGCTATAAATCTTTACGCTCTTTTACTTGCCTTCTTTAGCCAGCAGCTCCCTATCTTTCTCCTACCCCCCTTCATTAGGAGTCATTTCAACCTGCAGCGAAGAACAATAAAACCAAAAGAATGGAATTGTTTTTTAATACCTTTATATACACACACACACACACACACAAAACGTATTACAAAATCTATATATATGAAATATATATATATGTTTATATTTATACATATAAACATATATATATATTTATATATATATATATTTCTTTGGTTTTCTGCAATTTCCTCTTTGCACTATGTGAATTGTTTGTGTCCTTGTCACTCTTCTTCTAGTATCTCCTAGTATTTCCCTACTTTAGAAGTTCATGACAGACTTGGTGGTTGTTATTCAGGGATCAGTATTACTCTCACAAATGAATAAGGGAGAAAAAAATCCAAGAATAATTTGAATGAAAAGTTAAAGCTAATACATTACTTTTGGTGTCTAGATCATTTGGTATTTACTTCTAAAAATGTTCTGTAAAACCAAAGTCCCAATTAAAGAATCAGTAACTGAGTTAAACTTTCCACTCTTGACATACATTTTTTTGAATGTCCCTTACCCTCACAATATTTAAATCAGTGTGTAAAGAACACTACACCCCAGAGACTCCAAAGATAATTTTTCTCATAATTAAATGCCAATTTAATTACTCTTTTCCTTCTACTTGTAATAAAAACTACTTGTAAAAAAAGCTGTTCCCTACTATGAGAGGCAAAAGAGAAGGTTGGTCTCTGAACCTTCCTAGCCCTAGATCTCTAACAGTGGAACACGTGTATGTCTATAAATTTGAAAGTCTGATTCCGAAGCCAGATGGCACCTGTACGAACACTGAGAGTGTCTGTTGAATGTGCTCCTCCAGACAAGTTAATTCCAGTAGCCCAGAATTATCAGTGATCTGTACTCTCTTTTTATCACATCAGATTATCTTGGCGATATCAGCGATCAATAATTGATTCTCAGGTCCCAGGGAAATCTAATAGATCCAACCTTAGTTAGGGAGGGGGCTTTCTGTACGCTTGTATTCTGTGTTGCATTCCCTCATACAGTTTTAGACAACAGTACATACTTTTAATTTCTAAGAAAATGTGAAATTTGATATTTTGCTGTAGGTCCTATCCCAATTTCCAAATGACTTTGGCCTGTGATGATTATGTGCTGTTAAACTCTGGCTGAGGTCTTCCCCAGATGTGGCTCGATGAGTCACCAGTTAAGGAATTCCTTGACAGATGTTTGGAAAGTGCTCTGGGACTTGGGGTAATAGAAGGTGTTTACTTAAATGCTGCCCCAGTAAATCACAACTGTAACTGCACATACAGGAAAACTAATGAGCCAATGGTGACTGCAAAATAAGAGCAAAGTGGGTGTTGTTCGTCCCACACATAGCTGAAGGAGGAAGGCAAACCACCAGTGGGTCATGCTGAGTTGAAGCTAGAGTATCACCAATTTTACCGTTTCCTACCATTGCTTTACCAAGCAAGTTCAGCATTTAAGAGTCACCAGTGAGTTCTGTATCTAACAGCTGCTATACAGTAAAAGAGCATCTTCAGAGCAGATATAAAACTTGCACAAGGGATTTCTCTACCTGATCACTTAAAATGGACTCAAAATAGGGGTGAGCATAGAAAAGACACAAAGAAGGTTGACCTCTGATTATCCCCGTAGTCTCAATACAAACCCGCAAGCTGTGCAGTAGCTGTTTTCTGCTGGTTATGTAAGTTAATATTAGGCCTGGAGCCACGACGGGGGTGTTTGTTTCACTCTTGTATTCTGAGATGCATGCCTTAGCACAGACACAAACCCAGATACACCCCCTGCTCTAATTACACTTTTATCCTGAAAATCTGCCTCTGGACTGACTACCAAGTAGAGACATAGGGGCAGGAAAAGTAACATGAAATTCGAGAATTTGGGGGCAGTTTCATCTTACTGTACTCCAGTGGCTGAAATTCCATTTATATGGAGAAGAAGAGTTCTTGCCGACTGAACTGTCTATATTTGTAAGCAAATTGCTGAGTTGGAGATGTGAGAGTAGATACAAATTGGAGGGGAATAGGAGTTACTAAAAACTCAGCTGCAGTGAAAATGTACCATGTGACTTTCAGAACAGAAAGAATGATAGCAAAGTGGGGAGACGTACAGATATTTGGGACAGTGTTTCACTAGTGCACGAAACTAAGCCGAGTAGAGGCCACACATCTATCTTATACACACATGCACACACACGCAGTCTTAGCCTGCCTGTGCTTATCTCACCGTCAAGAGCCAAGTCTGATTTGAATGGGACTTCAGTGTCTGAATACTAGAAAAAGGCAGAAATAACTCTTTTGCCAAATTGAACATTCTCGTTCCAAGTTCACTAGCCCACTTACTAATTCCCCAGGAGAGCCCTGGATTTGAAACTCAGTGGGTGTGAGCGCAGGGGCGTACCTTTCCTTGATCCTTGCTGTTCTGAGCTTGTGGACAGTCATGAACTTTTCATTTTATGTGATCTCAAGGGTGAGAACTGCACACCTGTTTGGCTCACACTAAAATACATTTTTTAAAAGTCTAAATACATAACAGATGCATCAGAAGATTCCATTCTGGGGGGAACTTATGTATAAATGCAGACAATTCACAGCCCCCCACTGCAATTGTGAACTGGGAAAGTTGGCATCATGTGTTCCTTGTAGAAATTAATTCAATATATTTTCCACATACTTATTAGATATGCTCAGTAAAACATACTGCACATATATTTAAAATATGAGACAGTTTTATTCATTTTGTTGGAAATATAACCTAGTTAGGCATTCCAAATAACAGCAACAGTGGACAGGTAACATCCTATTTGAAAATCTTTCTAGAATGTATTGGGGTCACCACAGTATTAGACCACACTTGAAACTTCCCTGAACTAATTAGGGGTGATGCTGACGCCCCTGACATGGGAATTCCACAGATCTGCTATTCTCACTACCCGTCTAAATGCATTTGGCTCTTGTAGATACAGAACTCGTGATTTACTCATTCCAGTTTTACTCAAAGTGGTTAAACTCTAATGTTGCTCATATCTGAGAGAGTAGATTTCATCATCAGACTTTCTCAAACTTTGTTATTAATGTATTTCCAATAAAATGCTTACCATATGCAAGTATAAACTATAAACTGTTATGAAATTTTATGGAACTGACTTTTTTATACTTAGGCATTTATTTGAAAGGGAATTTTATATTACTACTATAAAAGAGAAATTAGTGGGGTTTTTTTATAAATAGAAAATAAAGACAAAGCTAAATCAGCAAGGACAAAGCAATGTAATTATATTTCACCCTGAGATATTTGCTAGCTGAGGCTGGTGTAAAGCTTGATTTTCCACAGTCAAAAAAGGAGAGAAACAAGTGTTAAGAGATGCAAGAGATTTAATAGTATCAAGCTGAACTTGCCATTGATGGAAGCAGATAGAATAATACAATTGCATACTAATTATATTATTATTACATTATATTATTATATATATTACATATATTTTTTCTTAGGGGAAAAATAATTTTAAAAGGAGTCACTTTCTCACTGTTACTTAATGATGTATCAGTAATCCTGAAATCATCTCTTGTCACGAGTGTGGGCATCCATACCTGGGAAACCCACCTCGTTAATGTATAGTTTTCCATGATCCATACCGTGTGTGTGCGTGCGTGTGTGTGTGTACAGGTGAGATATAACGTGGTATAAATTGTAGACTGATTTTTTTATATGGCAAAAGCATGTATAATCACATGTGTGAAGTTCAAAAATTAATTGACGAGTCAAATTCTTGTTTCCTTTCATGGGCTAATCCTTGAGTGTGTCATGTGGTAGGCTTTGGGGGCTGGTGGTCCTGTTTCATCTGGATGGTCTTGTTACATGAGTGTGTGTGAATTACTGCTGTGAGCTGAAAGGTCTAAATTTGGAGGCAATTTTCTCTATTAAAAGGGAGGTAAGCAAGTGTTCAGTAGACGTCAAAGATAGATGCAGTTTTCTCCTGGAGATACTAAGAGTGAGGGAAAATGAAAGTTGTTACATATTAAGATTTCTATGTACTTCTAAATACATACACCTTGGTAAGAGGTTGACTTTGGAAAAAAAGGAAGTACGTGTATTTGCATACTGGGCAGAAGTTTGTAGGTTGTATTATATTTCAGGATTGGGAGATGATTTAATTCCAAGTGTCATATAAGAAATCGTTGTCTGTTCTTTCTGGTGACCAAAGGGTCACTTTTTCCCTGAAGTGGAATGCCCAGTAGTATATGGAGGCCTGTATTAGCTAGGAGAGATGTTTAGCATATGTCTGGGGCAAGAGACTAGTTTCTCAATTCTCTGTTAAGGAAGAGAAAGGCTCTTCCCAGTAGTCTCAAGTGATTATGCCCGTTGGGTAATTTTCAAATTGTTCCCATGTTTATTTTTGAATCAGTCACCACTAAGGAAATTATAGTCCTTTAATTTCAGTTCAAGGAATAGACCTGACTGGTGTAAAATCTTCCACCCTTAAGCAATTTAACTGTGCCTGGATAGTCAAAATGGATGTTGAAGAATCGCTCCTAACATCCCAACCACTCTAATCATTACCAGCAGACAATTTTTTTAAATTTGTGTTCCAATTAAGCCAATTTTTTTAGATCTAAAATTTTCTCAACATGGATATCAAAATTTATCCTGTGATGTGACCCAGGGATTCTTGACCCCACCTGAATCAAGGACCCCTTTAACGTCTGGAATGAAATTCACAGCAATTTAACTTTTACACATCAGATTAAATTTCCAGTATAGTGGTATAACAGTGATTATTATATTATAAAGACAGTAATATATAATATGATACTGTTTCATTGTTAAAATCTGGAGGATTAACTATACTAGTTGACATGACTGAAGCACTAGGTGTTTGCAAATATTTTGTAATGAACAAAGTTGTATTTAGCAAAAGGAATATAACAATCAACAGATTTTGGCATGTTTTCTTTCTACTTGACATTTTCATATGAGGACCAAGTAAGCGCATGACTGTCAGCAAAAATTGCAGGCTGATACAGGCAACTTAAGTGATTCTGGCAACTTAAATACTGTGAGCAGCAATGTCATGAATGGAGAGATTTTTGAAATGGTGAATAGTTCCTGGGAAATTTCCAAATATAACAAATACTAATCTTCCCATGATTTACACAGAAGTTGCATTTCTGGAAAATTCAATATATATTAAAACTTGAAAATAAATCTCTCTGTTTATATGTAGAGCAGAGTTAGACGTGAGTCTTATAAAATTAGGAACAGGTTGTTTTTCTGTGGTCATCTCTGGGGAAACTCAAGTCCCATAGCACACAGTTCATTTCTTTATTGTGTAAAATTGTCTTAATAGTAGCAGATGTTTAGAAACAACTCTTAAACACCACCCATTCGGTACCAGCAGTGATTCCAAATATTTAGACAAGCAAAATGCCCTCCACCCAATTTCTAACCCCCACCAGAGGCATTAGTAACAGGGTTATAAAAATCACTCCTAAAATGCAGTGACCATGGGCCCTGATTTTAATTCCTTACTGGATTCCCTCATTGTTTTGTTGACTTGAGAATGTTAATTCATGGCCCCAGTTTTTTCTTCTGCCAAAGAGAATGAATATTTCAGCCCTGTTTTTAAAATTGTTGAAGTTATTAGGTACAGAAAAGATACTTTTTAAAAATTATTTTCTTCTTTCCCTTCATTTGCCTCCTAGTTTTTACTTTCAGCATGGCTCTAGGTTACTCTTTCCAGCATCTTTATTTGCTGAGAGGCTATTAGCAGAAAGGGAAAGTGTCAATCAAAAATACACTGCAGTCTGGTTTCGGGATATCAGCAACTGTAGAGAAAAGTATGCAAGATAATTGATTAAACTCATTTTATGAAAAAGAGGTAGTTGACGGAGTCAGTGTGGTCACTCCTATAGCTAACTATTGACTCTTTTGTTTGTTCTTAAAACTTGTCTAATAAACTAAAAATATCTATTCCAACCTGAATTTGCTGTATCAGATCAAAGGTTCAGACTATGAGAATAGCACTTGTCCATTAGACATCTAGAACATTACAGCCAATTTTCACAAAATGATTTGAAATGCTAGGTAAAATAAAATGAATCAGAAAATAAAATAAATCAGAAGGAGAAAGACGAGTGACAGATGATTTCACTCATATGTGGAATATAAAGAAAAAAACACACAAAGGAACTGACATAATGAACCTTAGTCAGAAATGTGACTGCAAAGTGAGCCTACTAGACAGAGCTGGGCAGGGAAAGGGACCCCATGGATTGAGGTGGAGGACTATGGGTACCGGGGTGGTAGGGATGGTGTGTTCACATGCTTCTGGAGAAATGTGATACGATTCCCCTAAATCATATACATTGTTATCTACCAATATTACCTTGATTAAAAAAATGTAAGTGAGATCTCCATTATTTTTTTTTTCCTTTTGACATATTTCCTTGAGCATAATCCCTTCAAGTGCCATCCAAGTTTCTGCAAATGACTGTAATTTATCATTTTTGGTTGCTGAATACTATTCCATTGTGTATATATACCACATTTTCTTGATCCAGTTGTCTATTTTGGGGCATTTGCTATTATCAATTTGAGGATTATAGGGGATCAAAGGGAAAAAATAACAAAACCACAACAAAACAAAACAAAAATAAACAGACAATTACAAATCAGAGACATTTGACAGGGAAGAGGGAGGGATTGGAATCAAAGCAGTGATGGGAAGAGCACAAGGGACTATGGTGATGGTGCATGGGTGAATTAGTGGTGGAAACTCTATGTGAACTATAAAAGAAAGCAAACATTGTAAGAAAAATAAATTTAAAAAATAAAATAAAAAACGTAAAAGTACATTCATGCATTCATTCACCCATTAGAGGAAAAAAAGAGATGTGATTGAGATGAACAGTACTGACTCTAACAATAAAGAACAATACTAACTGCAACAAGTACACTAAGGAGTTTCTGTGTATGTGTGTGTGTGAGTGTGTGTGTGTATACAGTGAAGGAACTTGTAATCTGATTTTCTTTTGTTAACAGTTCATAGATTTTTTTTTTTAAAGAAGAACAATCCCATTATGAGCAAAACAATTACTTTATTAGTTAATTAGGAAATTTTGACTGATTCCCAAAAAACTGGAGAGTTTTCTTTGGAAAAGTTAGAAATCTTCTTCTTACTTGCTCAAATGCTGAAAAGGGTCTTAGAGCTTGCAGTGGAGGGGAGTGTGCATCTGTTACAAGGGGTGCAGGGTTTGGGTGTAATTCGCTCAGTAATTCAGATGCTTTCTAATTGTCCTCCAGTCCTACTTTACCTTTTTTTTTTTTTGATTGAACAGTGAGCAACTTAGTTTTCCTGAACTTGCGATATGTTTTGTGTGAAATCTACAACTCTTAAAATACTAGCATTTTAATTCATCATGTTAGAGATGTTCTTACAATAAACAACATAATAAATAAATAACAAATTAACAGTACCAATAGACTCAGTGGAAAATTATAGCAAATGCATGGTTTCAAAACATACTTTTAAATAAAGAGGTATGAAATCTTTATGAAAAGATTATTTATTAATATAGAAATTACTATAAAATCTAAAGTTTTGTAATGAAATGAAATGTCAGTGTTAATATTTACATCGGCTTCTGCTATAATTTCAAGACTACATTAAGAGTGAGAGAGAGAGAGTGTATGTGTGTGTGTGTGTGTGTGTAGAAGAACTGGGGGTGTAGGATAGAGGAGAGGAGTAGAGAGTGAGCAGATATACCAGAGACAGAATGGGAAGCAGAATAGGCAGACTGATTGAAATACACTGCTGAGGGGATCAGTGGATGAGACAGGAGAAGTCTGCTGTGCCATGTGGGTCAGCTACCTGACCAAGGATTGACTCGGCCATTAGACTTAACCCCTATGTTAATAAGAGAGGCCCCAAGAAGTAAATTCTTGAAAAACAGAAAATAGGTCCTAAATTAAAGGGAAGCTATAGTATTTTCACTGGTGGGAAAACTCATTTGTAAAACTGTCACTCTTCTAGTCAGAGTTCTAGCAAACATTGGCTGAAGTTAGAAAACTGCTTATGAAATTGATACCAGATATAATTCTCCAAGAATAGTAAAGAATATATTAAAAATACAGAAGAGGAAATGGATGTTCAGATGCCAATTTGTTTTTATAAGCTGAATAATTAAAAGTATGCTTTCCTGAAGCAGGAAAAGACACAGGAGAGTGGTTGAGGTAATTTAGAAATACATGCCTGTGTGTATCATGAGGTCATGGAGTAAAACAGAGGTGGCTGGAAGTTCTTTGAGAACTTGAGAAAAGTGTGATATTCTGATATCAGTCGAAATCTGCTGCCGTACAAATCATCCATCCCGATAGGACTGTGTATTAGCATTATCACATTTATTTGTTTGTTTTTTAATGAAGTGCCATTGTTTGACATCCTTATTAATATTTAACAATATAGGATTTCTCCCCTTAGGTGTGGTCACCATGGTTCTCCCACCACCAAAGCCTTCCACCCACTGTTTCACCACAGGCCCCTGTGCTCCCTCCTCCTCACCCCTGCTCCCTCTCTTCTGGAAGCCTCAGATCTCTGGTCAGCTTTCAAGGGTTGGTTTTTAAGTTGCCTTTGTTTGACCCTTTGTTTGACTTTTCTGTATTCCCCATTTAAGTGACAGCATCCCATATTTCTCTTTTACCATTATACTAGTTTAAATGAATGAGCTAATTAGGTCAATGTGTCCCTGAGTATTTCTCAAAAACACAAAGTTGACATGGAAAGTAAATCCAGTGGTGGAATTAAATACACATCCTAACAGAATTTATATGATACTTTGAAACACAACTATGTTAAATATGTGTGTGTGTTTGTAAAGACTATATACACACACCTAGGGTCTAAAAATTATAAAAATGGTCCAAAAGTTGTCATATGCAATTTACTGTGAATACCTCTTAGAATGGGATGGATGAAAGGAAGAAAAACAATGACCTGAACAGCGACCTGATCTGTCATATTTTATTTCTTCTCTAAAATCAGATTTGCACAAAACCTGATAAAATGTATTCTTTTTCTCTGACCAGAACAAATAGAAATATGTGTTACTTTTTTTTTTTTTGGTGTTTTTAAAAAAATTACCTAAAATGTCAAAGCTGCTCTTTGTGAGACCTCACAACTTTTATGTTGATGGTACTTTTGATAATACTACAAAGATAGCAAATTTAATAGCACTTACAAAATATGTTTTTGAAAACCTGGTAGGGATCAGTGAACACATTTGGGAAAGTCTTAGCACCTACAAATGAGAATCTTGGAGGTGAACCAATCACAGGTCATTTTGTTGTTTAATATATAGATATTCTGGCGAAGAGCTGCAACAAGGCAAGAGTTCCTATGGAATCTAGATCTGTCTTAGGACTCTTGAGGAGATTAGAACAGAGGAAGCAAATCTTACAATAGCAAAGCATTTATTCCCTATGATAAATTACAGAATTGACCTCCAAACCTGTTATTTCTCCACATAAACTATAGTAGGCAGTATTTTTTTAAAAAAAATTATGTTGTATGAGGTAGTAAATTATAGGGCTCCTAAAAGTACTAGCAATGGTTTTAATTTTCAGAAGCATAAAACTCTCTTCACTAAAGCAACTGTACTTACCCAAAGTTAAAAATGTATATTTAGGTGTTGAAATTTTTAGATAATTGCTTCTAGAACAGACCATAACACTCACAGGCCTATGCTAGTGACATTTTGATTTAGGCATCCAAGAATTTCTCTTTATTAGATATTTCTAATAAAGTAAAGGGGAAAAACTACCTGGAAGAGAAAGTTTCATTTTTGAGACTTCTAATACTTATAAATCTTAACAGCCTTTACCTTATAAATCTACTGTGCTTGCGAAATTTCATTTTGTCAAGTGTAGAAGGCTTCAGTCCCCCACAGCAAATGCTCTTTATGATGATCTCCTCTCCTTGCTCAGGCTGCCATGGTGACTGCATATCAGGGACTTGTGAATTCCAGAGTAAGCTTCAGTTTGTTTAACCAGGAGGATTTAAGAAGATGGAGAGGGAGGAAGGTGGATTGAGGAGCTTTGCTAATAAGGATAACAGTGAATAAAAGTATATAGCAAGTAACTTACAGTTCTGATGCGCTTAGAAAGAAGAGAATGTTTTTTAGCACCTTAAAAATAGGAATATATTTGGGACCTCCATGGTAGCATGAGGGGTTAAGTTTCAGCACTATGAAGCTAGCTATCTGCAGCCATTGCAGCATGAGTTTGATCCCTGGCCAGGGAGCAGACCCACAGGGCTTAGCAGACCACTCTTGTCTCACCCGCTGCTCCTCTCAGCAATGTATTTCAGTCTATCCACCTGTTCTGCTCCCTACTCTGTCTCTGGTGAATCCTCTCACCCCCCCCAACACCTCTGGCCTGTACCCCAGTACTTGTATGCACAAATAAATCTTTAAAAATAAAGGCATATATTTAACATTCATAGCCATTCTCTGAGATTGAGACTTATTACTCCCACTTGACAAATGAGCAAGTATAGTCACAGGGAAGTGGAGGAACTTGCATAAGTTTGTCAACAGCAGAGCTGGTGTTTGAGTCTAGACATCCTGACTTGAGTCTGCTTTGTAGTTTGTTCTACCACATTGCTTCTCTGAAATCAATAAAAGGCTGTAAAAGTACAAAGTGATTTAAAAAAAAAAAGGAAAAAATAAAAGAAAGGATTAGATGTGTCTTTTTTGTACCAATATAGTTTTAGTTAAAAGACTTTAAAATTTGTTTTGTGGTAATACTTTTTCCTCCAAAAATTGTTCTATCTTTTATTGCTGTTTTAGTAAATGTCACTAATAAATCATCTAGTAACACAAGTCAGAAAACTTAAGACTCATTCTTGGGTCCTTCTTTGCTCTCCTACATTGAGTGAGTAGCCAGCTATTGTGGTTTTGTAGAGGGATAGTTCAGACACCTCTTAATTCTCTGTGTCTATGGCCACAACAGTGCCAGGTCCTTTGCCTGTCATATATCTAGTTCCATAGGTAGGCATAGGAGCCCTACCCTGAGGGCCCTAAAATTTCAGTGATTTGCCTAGAATGTTTTTCTGTTAAATGGCTGAGTCCTTGTTCAAATCCTTCCATATCCAAAGCCCAGGTTCTTTCACCTGGAACATCTCACTCTAGTAACTCATCTTGTCCACCTCGGTGCCATGTCCTGTGTCAGAATCTTCTTAGGATCTTCTCTCCACAACTATGAAACTTGACAAGAAACTGCTTTCAGTGTTGGCCAAATTCTCATACTCTTGTCCACTCAAATCCCGATGACAAATCATCAAAAGGACAAACTTGATCACACCTCACCTGTGTGGAAAATCGCTGTCCTCTTTGCCAAAATATAGCTGAGTTTGCTGTACTCACGAGGAGCTTCTCAGTGTCCATGCCCTCGACAAGCTTCCTTTGCTCCCAGACAGCTCCCATCTCCGCACACACTCTCCATGCTCTAATGAAATGAAAATGTGAGCTCTTCTCTGAGACATATTTCACTACTTGGTGTTTATGTACCTTTGTTTATTCAAATCCCTTTTGCCATGATTGCATGTGCATTTTTTCTTAGCTTATAAACTCATTTCAAGTAGTGCTTCTTCATGAAATCTTTCCCACATTGTTTTTTTTCTCTCATTCCAGGTGGAGTTCCACATTTCTTTTCTCTATGCTTAATTTTGTGATAGACCTATATTGTACTGGTGGGATTTGTTCTTGTTCTATATTGTATGCAGTATAAGGCCTTTTAGAATAGAGTTTTAAAACCACAACATCATAAATTCTTCAGATTTTAACAAATAGCATTTTTCTGAAAGAATGTAAGGATTGAAGTCAGAGTATAAGCAGCAAGAAGAATCATTCTCACAATTACACAATTAGCATGTGATTATGCTCATGAATATTCCCCAGTAAACCTGTAAATGAATACTACTATGAAAGAATCGAACATTATTTGTTTCATTTCAAAAATAAACTCTTTATAACTAATGAAAATATGCATCAGGATGCTGAGCAGGAAAGTGTGGATGGGCAACTTCTTCCCTGCGTAAAGAAATATTGCATGTGGTTCAAACACAGCTGATGTCTTTGTGTATATTAGTCTGATGCCGGAATCATGAGGTCAAAGGACCTGGTGTTAAAACTGATAGTGAAACATACTCAGTCACTTAATGATTAGATACTTTCTGAATATCCCAGGTAAAGAAGGAAGGAAGGACAGATCCTTTGCAGGGACTTTATGAAATGTGACCTCCACATTAAAAGCTGCGTGTTAGGAGTGCATAGTGGAGAGTGGGGACAGACAAGAATAATCTAACCCTGAAGGAGCTTGTGTGCTGAATATTTGAGTTAATCTTAAATGCACTGAAATCTACTGGAGGATTTAAAACAAGGAAAGTCATACATGGAGCCTAACTTTAGGAATATTACAGTAACACTGTCATGAAGTTTGCATAGGAAGAGACAGTCTGAGAGTATGGCTGCAGGGTAAATTGATGGGAGGAAGACAAGAGCAAAAGCACATGAAAGAAAGAAAGAAAGCACATGAAAGTCTGGAAAGAAAGCACATGAAATCAGTGACACTGGATGAGGAATGATAAAATACAAATAGACTGAGATCGTGTCTAGAGGAGTCAGCTTTGAATGACCATCTAAGTCCCCACTGCTGCTATAACCCATCACTGCAAACTTAGTGAATTTGAAGTAACACAAATGTGTATCTCATACTTCTGGCCGTCAAAGCCTGCAGGCAGTATCACTGGATTATACTCAGAATGACACAGAGCTGTGTTACTTCTGGAAGTTCCTTCTAAGGGAGAATCAGTTTGCCTTTCCCAGGTTCTAAAAGTTTCCTACATTTCTTGACATATGGCTGCTCCCTCCATCTTTACAGCCTATAGCACAGTATCTTTCCCCCTACCTACGCCCCCACCTCCCTCTTCTTATCCCCTTCTCCCTCTTACACACACACACACGCACGCACACACCCTGCTTCTAGTCTCTGCTTCTGTCTTAAAAGTACATGATTATATTTTACCCACCAGAATAATCCTTCTCATCTCAAAATCTTTAACATTTGGGAGGACATTATTCTTTCCACACAATGATATTTTAATAAAAGGTGGAGTTATAGGGTGACATTTTCCTGTTTGCCTTGGAGTTATAGATAATTGATATAATTCTCTGATAGAACGAATAAAGAGAAAGGAGAAGGGTGAAGGGAGAGTGAATGAATTTATTTGTGGATTTGGACTTTGAATGTGTGCTCAGTCTGAGATATAATAATGTATTTAAACAGTAGAATACTGGCCATATATATTAAAACCCTAGAAGAAGGTATTTGGCATGATGTATTGATTTCAAAGTTATCGATATTTTAATGAAAGCTGGGAAATAACAAACCATTAAAGTGTAATTGATTCTGAAGTAGCTCTCCTGTAATAGCAATAACATTGACAAATATATAAGGCCGTGGGTTTTCCTAGGCATTGGACTAATACTGAAAAAAAGACTTGAATCTTCCCAGTTTAATGTAATACATTAGCTTTAAGATCCAAGAAAACCAGAGGACTGGATAAACAGAAAGAAAAGACATATAATTATAGATTGTTAAGAAGAAGCATTGTTCATTTTTATAGTTCTGTTAATGAACTTCATTATGACAAAAGAATGTTCTAGATCAGAGGGATATCAACTCTTTACTTAGAAAGCATCTCAGCATAATTTTTCTGTACCCTAATCCAACCTGAAGTGCACAATGACAGCAAGTGCCTCTTGTCTACGTTGGGAGTGTCCCTAAATACAAGATCAGAGCTCGCTTAAGCTGATAAATAGAGCTGAAGTTGCCCCATTCTCCCCCACTCCTTCTCCTAAAAAGGCTGAGTAAACTTTGTTCTGAGTTCTCACCAAATCCTGCCTTGTGCAGAGGAGGTAAGGCGTTTCATTACCCTTGAAGTGTAAACAGGTGGCTCTAGGTGAGATAAACCCATGAGTATCTCTGGGGTACTGTATCTTCTGTAAATAATTAATAAGCATTGTTTGCCTTTGGCTCATCTTTTAGCCCACATGCCAGTAGTTTGGCTCAGAGAGTCAAAACATGAAAAGAGTATTTGTTTCCCAACACTTTATGCCAATACATTTCATAACAAATGAAACTGACATATTTCTTGAAAACTACATCTTAAAATAATTTACACTCAAAAAAATTAAATTTATATTAATAATCATCCCTTCGAAGAAACTTGGAGGTTTATTTGGTGCATTTTATGAACAAATCAGAAAAAATTATCCCCAACTTATATAAACTCATATAGGAGGAGAAAACCATCCCTGCCTTATTTACTAAGGCCACCGTAGTCTAACACCCAAACCAGATAAATACATATTAAAAGAAAAACCCTCCTTTTGTAAATCTCCAAATATCAGCAAATTTAAATCAACAATTTATTCCAAATACAATTCTAAAATAAAAATTAATTACATTAACAAAATAAAAGATGCAAATCATGTTATCTCAATAGATACATGAAAAATCATTTGACGAGATACATACCCGATTTTGATAGAAGGACGAGGAAATTAGGGATAGAAAGGAACTTTCTAAAAGTGATGAAAAGACCTACATTAAGCATCATACTTAATGAATAACTTTCTCTCTGAGATGGATGTAGGCAAGGATATTTAATTTTTACCATTTGCAATCAATATTATTTGTGGTAACATTTCTGTTTCTAAATTTGCATTAGTTTCCTGTCGCAATGGTAACAAATTACCACAAATTTAGTGGTTTAAAATAGTACAAAGTTACCTCTTACATTTTGAAGATATGAAGTTTAAAGTAAAAAATAATGGCAGGGTACTTTCTGTGGGGAATCCTCAGAGCATATTTGAATTTTCTGATTTCTACCTTCTACCTTCTTTCCTTGGTTATGGTTCTTTGTTTCCTTCGTTTTAAGTATCCGTCTCGGATGTGGCCTCATGAATTTGTTCCCTGATTATGCTCCTGCTTGCCTCTTAAAAAAATCTTTGTTTATACCATTGGGAATGCCAAGATAATCCAGGGTAATTTGTGAATCTCAGAATACTTAATCACACCTGTAAAGTCTCTTTTACCAGATAGATAATAAACTAACAGGTGACAAGAATTGACAGGTGGAAATATTTGGGGAACTGTTCTTCAGTAAGACATCACAAACATCATACATGAAAAGCCCTTCCCTAATATTATACTTAATGGTTAAAACCAGAACATTTTTGCCATATTTTTGGAATAAGACAAGGAGACGCAACTGGCTCTCTCACTGTACCTGGACATCTTAGGTGGGAGCTTAGGCTCTCGATGGAGATGCCAATGTTCTGTGACTCAATTACACTTCTTCTACCCTCTGTAGGCTATCCCAGCCCAGATTCATGGGGAAAGGTATTTCTCTTTCAATAGGAGGGGTAGTAGCTAATGAGTGAACAGCTTTAGCTAACACACTGTTCATTTTCCTCAAGTTATTTGCTCAATCACAGTGTGCGTTCTCCTTAAACTGAACAGTGGAGTCACAACAATTTCAATCAGAATCACAGAATTTTTTTTTTGTAGAGATAGGTGATTCTAAAGCTTAAAATAGAAATTTGAAGGACCTAGAATATACCTAGATAACTTTGAGAAATAAGAACACACTGGAATAATACACATTTACTTCAGTATTTACAAGATTCTATAACTATAGTATGTAGTAGATATTAGCTGTATATAAATATTAGGAGATATATCTATATGTATGTAGAGATAGATAGATAGATAGATAGATAGATAGATAGATAGACAGACAGACAGATAGATCTCCAGCAAAAAAGCTGCCTTATTTTGCGCTAGAGCAATTAAATATTTGGAAAAATAAGAACAATGAAATGTATAAAAATTATTCATAAATCAAATTGTAAATTCACAACTTTAAAACTTCTAGAAGGAAATATACAAGATATCAGTGACTTCCAGGTGGAGAAAAATATTGATAGCACAAAGAAAGCTGTAAATATTAATGAAAAAGTGACATTTGACTGGTCAAAATGTAAAATTTCTGCTCTTTAAGAGATATCCTTAAGAAAATTAAATAGGGACAAAATGTTTACAAGACACTTATTTTGATAAAGAATTTCAAAGATATGAATCAATAATGATAAGAACAAAATTCAAATGAATGACAAAATACTTGAACTGATCCTTCAGAAGAGGTGGTATGTGATTGGCCAATAAGCACAAACAGCTATTCTCAGCATCCTGTTCCTATAAAATATGCAGATGAAATCTAGCACGAGATCCTATTTCATAGTCTAAAATGGCAAAACTTAAAATATTTCAGTGAGGCTGTGGATGACTAACTGAACACTTACAACATTGGTAGAGAAGATATAAAATATTGAAAGCACTCTAGAAAATGCCATGTTTTTTCTTATATATCTAAATGTAATCCTTAGTCCAACAAATACCCCTTCTACCAATTTACCCCCCAAAAAATCATCTATACCCACACAAACACTTGTTCCTGAATGTTCATAGCATCTTTATTAGTAATTACTAGAAACTGGACATAGATTTGATGGGCATCAGTGTGGGAGTGAATAATCCAATAGTGGAATATACATACAAATTAATGGTACTTAGTTCAAAAAGGTAAGACAGAATGTGCATGAGTCTCAAAAAAATATTGCGAGTGAAGAAAAGAAGGCTTACAGAAAAGATTATGTACTTATCATATTATTTCATTTGTGTGAAGTTTTAGAATAGGTAATATTGGCCAGAGTTACTGTCTCCTGAAATGGGTCCAAGAAAAGAATGACTGTCATAGATGGGACTTGAGGGGAATTCCTAGGCTTATAATAATGTTTTATAATGTGAAAAGAACATAGGTTGTACAGGTGCATGAAGCTATCGGAATTTATCAAAATTTGTGCACAAATTTGTCTGTAAATTTCATTTAAAAAAAACTAAATGACTACTGAAATTTCATTAGTGATAAGCATGTGGAAATATGGAGGAAGAAATGAACCGATGAGGTATTCCATTGTCTGCAGTCTACTTTGGGCGGGCAAGACAAATGATGCATGAATTGACATGTAATAAAAGGAACATAGCAACATAGGTGGTGAGTGTAAATGGAAGTTCAATATACATTTTTTTCAATTAATTGTCTGAAATTTTCACAATACAACTATTAAAAATATATAAAAGAAGCTATTATGGCACATTGCCAGCACATAAAAAACATGTGTGAGATAGAATTCATTCCTTTTGTCAAATACTCTGTTGCCATTCTCCATCTTTTCCCTGAGAAAAGATTGTGCATGCCTGTACTGTTCTAGTCACATGTGATCACGTGACTCAAACACCTGTGCAGAGTTCATTTCTACACAGAGGGGTTAAGATCCAGATTGCGGTTTACCTTTTGTTGTTGTTCTCACTTTGTTGTAAGCCTGGGCTAAAGTCTTACCTATGAGGCTGGCGCTCCTGTTCAGATGACTTGGGACAGAGATGTCACTGACCCGAACTAGATAGGCATAACAGGCCTCCCTCATGGAATAAGGGGGTTAAGTCTCAGCGCTATCATGCTATCACCTGTAGCCTTAGTTAGATTCCTGACCAGGGATGTGACCCACATGGCACAGCAGACCTCTCCTGTCTGGCTCACTGTTCCCCTCAGCAGTGTATTTCAGTAAATCTGCCTGTTCTGCTCCCAACTTTGTCTCTGGTGAATTCTCTCACCCACCCACACCTAGGTCTCTGGCCTACACCTTATTTCTTCTATAAATAAATAAATCTTTAAAAAATAGATAGGCATGGGGAATACATGGGGATTACAATTGATGTCAAATATATGTAAATTTTAAAAATTTATATTAAAAATATTTATATTAAAAAATAATAAAAAAAAAAGAAAAAAATAGGCATAAGGAAAGACATAAAGCATTTTCTGAGATAGTATTTGTTACCATAGTCTGCTCCATTCTGGTGTTCTGTGGAGGATATACAAAAATGGATGATGAATGGATAGAGGGATGAGGCTTTCACATTAAGTAATATAGATTTCAGGTGAAGCACTGAACATCTGGAAAACATTAGCTTGGAAAGTCTCTCATTCCATCAGATAACCATCATTACTAACATGATATAGCATCTTTGAGTTTAAATCCTGTGCTACTCCTAATGTAGCTAGTAGTCAAAACATTTCCAGTAGTACAGTGCAGCTTGACTAGAGAATATACCTTTTCTTTATTTCTTCATGTCAGTTGTAACACACAGCTGAGGATCTGTGGCAGATGTTTTTTGAGAAACTGTGTTTGCTTTCTTGGTGATCTACATTTACAAAGGATTGGTACTGGAGGTGCTACATTTCTTTGATGCAAAATCAAGCCAGAGACTAACTGGAAACCAATCTCAATAAGTAGGAAAGGCACGCGCGCGCGCGCACATACACACACATACACACACACACAGAAGATTTAAGGATGCAACTCTGTGTCAAGACATTCTTCCCTAATTTATTATTACTTTAGCTTTGAGCTTCCATTCCTTGTCACTACTTTTTTTTTTTTGTTAAATTCCATATTCCCATCAAAATTAATCCTACAGCTTCTGACCCAACAATATTTGCATTTACCGAGTCTTCCATTGTTCTGTGTCTGTTTCTTCAAATACAGTGACCTTCAGGAAAGGAAAAATGTCAAAAATAAAGAATGAGAAAAGAATCACATAACATCCCTAATCCCCCAACCCTAATTTCAGGGAGCATCTGACATATTAAAAAGGTGAAACTGATACTATATTGCACTACTAGGTTTTTCTTCAACTATGGTATTGATCTTTTTCACTTTAGCAACATAACACATTCTGTCTCAGACACTGGGACTTGTGAGAAGAGAAGAATATAGATGAAAAGATTGAGAAAGGGAAGACAAACTGGTCAGAAGGAAAATGAAGAATCACAGGGTGGAAAGAAACAATATATATGCAGATGTGGGGTGATAGAAAGCTTTAAACATGAAGAAAATACTGACATAAGGTGAAGTACAGGACACATTTCTTTGGAAGCAGAATTTTATAAGATTTGGAACTCAGTCCAAGGTTGTAGCAATACAAAAAAAAGAAATTTGGTATTTTTATTAACCTTCCTCTAGAGTCACTGTTTAGGAGATGCTCATTTGCTGATTTGCAAACAGGCCCAAAATATGGGTTCAGTTTCAGAGGGAATAGATTGATATATTGGAAAAAAATAAATCATTTTTCTAGTGAAAGATTATAACAGATGAGAGGAAATATAACATTACTCGAACAATTAAAGTACATGAAAACAAGATGGCAAATATACTGTGATTTTTTAGTTCCTTTACCTGGGCTGTTACCTTAAAATATTTTTTCATTTTATTTTATTCAGTTTACATGTCTGTACAAATTTGGGGTTACATGTGCACACCACCTTCTGCCAAATTCTTGTCTTCTTACTTTTCCTATCTCCTCCTCTTTTCCCCTGTAACCTCTGGAAACCAGACTTTATCACTAAGAATTGTTTTTGCTGTGTTTTGTCGTCATATGTAGTTTTTATATATATTTCCTAAACATCAGTGAAAACATCCAATATCTGTTTTCCACTTTCTGACATATTTCATTTATTATAATCATCTCCAGTCCTTACTAGTAGCCTAGGGGTTAAGTCTCAGTGCTATCAGAGCTACGGCCTGAGTTCAATCCCAGCCTGGCAGCTAACCCACATATGGCACAACATACCTCTCCTTTCTTGCCCATCGCTCCCCTTATTAGTGTATTTCAGTGGATCCACCTCTTCTCCCCCACTATTTCTGGTAAATCCTCTCACGCAAACCCCCTGTACCATTGGCCTATGCCCTTATTCTTCCAGACACACACACACACACACACACACCATCTCAAGTTTCATCCATTTTGTTCCTGAAGGCACTATTTCATCCTTTTTAGCAGCTGAGTAATATTCCATTGAGTATCAGTTTCAATCTTTGAAAATGGTATAGGTATAGGAGTAGGCAACCTGAGTGTCAGCACAGCTAGTTTATAGAGCAAGGAAAATCATTGTAGTCTACTGATGTCAGTACATAAGTTACTTTTTTTTTCTTTGCAAATTTAGTTCTTATTATTTAAATTGTTCTAAGAAGCAGTTTTGTTCTATTGGGTCTCCCAAGTTCTTCTTTCTAGTCTTCATTCTTGAACTCAATTGCTGGTTCTAGCATGTAGTGTCTCTGCTTTTATCTCCTGCTACTCTGATCCTCTAAATCTCATTTTCATTTATATGGGTTGTCACTAAACAAAAGACAAGCAGAACTTATCCTATTGTCAACTGATTGGTGCATGTAGGTGCTTACATGAGTATTCATAGGCAGAAGAAACATAGAAGAGGGAAAGAAGAAAAGATGACACTTAACAGGTCATGAGAACTATAAAAAAAAAACACTTTTTGAGAAACAGTAGCTATTGATACAGGATAAGAAAAACTCAAAGAAAGAATTAATATTTTCAGTTCCTCATGAAGATTTCCATATTATGATAAAATTTGGAGATATTGAATTATACTAGAGAGGTAGAAAAGTTATGGTACTGCAACATATGTCCCAAAAGAATGAAAGATGAAGAAAATTGGGTAAATACAGATGTAGGATCCATCTAGAGTAATAGGGATTTGAAAAACATATGTCCTAATGTTTACTTTCAAAGGGAGAAGGGAAAAGTCAAATAGGTGTAAAGTTTAATCAAACAAAGGGTAACCTCAGAAGGAAATGGAAAAAAAATACAGGAAAAATGTAGACTGAAAAAATTTAGTGGACGAGTCCAAGGAGGATTTATAAGCTCTTTGTTCTGATTGGATTTGAAGATAAGAGGAGAAAATCAGTGAAGGGTTAGAGGAAATACTTGATTGTTGGTCCACTTTGTGTGATCATGCAGTAGCTTGGCCTTATGATGACCTTCAAATGCTTATAGAAACCTTAGAGCAAAATTGTACCAGGGGGAACTATAATAGGAGTGAAAATTAGGCTTCAGTACTCTGGGTTCAGCACAAGGGTCAATTCTAGCAATTTTCCATAACTATCATTCATAGAAGAGCTCAGACCTGGCAACAGAGGCTGTATCAAAGTCAGAAAGAAGCAGGAACAGGCCCCAGAAATGAAGCAGAGCTTGGGGGGAGATGGGTGATAATTTAGACATGCAACAAACAGGGTTTTTTGTTGTTTGCTTTCCATCTTTTTTTATGAAGGAAGAAAGCTGTAACTGACGGGAGTTCTCTCTTTAGACAAAACAAGTTCGCTAAAGTAGGAATAGTTCAGACACAGAGGTCAGGAGGAAGTGGCCGGTGTAAATGAATGGACACTGGTCTAATGCATATAATGGGCTGCTTGTTTAGGTACAGTCAGGTCCACATTCACTGCTGTTTATGATTGACCTGTTTATGATCTACTAAAACTATCTTCTATTCTCATTTTTTCACTTCTTTTGGGTAAATAGCACACGTTTCCATGATTACCTGCCCATTTGCTGTGAGTCACTGCAGTGGGGGAAAGGAAAGAATAGACATGGCTAAAGGGAAGAGACAGTGGTGGCTCCATTTTCAGAGAAAGGGGGACAGACTCCAGCATCAAATACTGAAAAAGGTCACCCAGTTGAGCTTATTCCTATTAAATAATAGCCCCTTAGGATCAAAGAAAGGGTATCTCAGTCATGTTTTCTTATTGAATAATTATTTAATGATTTGGTCAATTACCTTTTAAAAAATGCAATCCTCATCAGACAAGGTAGAGAAACTTCTAGAACAGTTTTAGTTTCTCCCAGGACTTTGTTTATGTATGTACATATGATGAACAAAAATTCACAACTGAATCTTGCTATATTTGATCTAAGCAGCAATTTTCTCAGAGGCAACTAATATTCTATTTTAAAGGAACTAACATGACACTTCATGACATACTGATGTTTCTCACTGTTAAAAAAACAACACATTTCCCCTTATCCTTGAAAATGCATAGAACCACAAACAAAGAGGTGGTGTGTATATCCTTTGAGGTCAGAGAATAGGCAACATCAAGTGGCTGAGAAAAAAAATAACATGAATTAAAATTTAAAAGAAAGAAGTAGGATTCTCCCATTCCCCACCCGCTTCTTTTTTTTTTTTTAAAGATTTATTTATTTATGCATACAAGCACTGGGGTACAGGCCAGAGGTGTGGGGGGTGAGAGGATTCACCACAGAGAGCAGGGAGCAGAACAGGCAGATCAGCGGAAGTACACTGCTGAGGGGAGCAGCGGGCACAGCAGGAGAGGTCTGCTGCACCATGTGGGTCCCCGCCCTGGCGGGCACCAGGGATCGAACTCATGCTGCAGTGACTGCGGTTTGTTTCATAGTGCGTTGCTTAACCCACTGCGCCACCAGGGAGGCCCATCCCACCCGCTTCTGTGTGACAGGAAAGTGAGAAGCAATACTCCAAAATTCCAGAGTGAAAAGTTATAACAGTTTTTAAACTCTTTTTGATCTTTTTAAAATAAATATCATCAAGTAACACTTTCCAATAAAATTTACCTAAAATGATTATGTTTCATCTCTGCATTAGGATAGCTGTCTTTCAAAGCCCCATAAGGTAAGATAATAAAATGATCCCAAAATTCAGTAGGGCGATTCTGTCTGCTGTTGTAAACCAGAGTGAGCTGAAGTTTACATGACCACTGTCACTTTCCAAATAAAGCTTTCTATGAGATATTTTTATAATTTAAGGCAGGATGTCTTAAATAAGTTATTCACCTATGGTTTTTCCTTCTTTAAAATGTTGATTGTATTTATTTTGTGTTCACCCTTCTTATTTTGTAAACTTTTATCAAATTTTAAAATTTTCATGTACATGTAGAACATGTGGTATTCATAAACCCCTTAACTCTAAGTAAGTCATTGAAGATTAAAATAAAAACTAGTATTTAAGAGGTGCACCATATACAATTGGTTGAGCTTTGGTCCTTGTTTCTATTATTTTTTTTATATATTGATGGTGGGAGTAGGGATGGGAGAGGGTTAAGGGGTAAGAGAGAAAGATGGGGAATTTGGAGGAGATGAAAGGTGTATATCTAGAGTGAAAAATAAACCAAAAAAAAAAAAAAAGCAAAGTAAGGAATTTTAAATTATCTTTTGGCTGAGAACATTGCGTCTCCCTAACATAATGCAAAGAAATCAATTTCTAGTCTGTTCTGGAGCCAGGATGTGGCACGTGGCTGAGCTCCACCCTCTACTAAATCCCAAGCCTCAATTATGGATTGAATTCCTGTCATCCTTTATACGTTCTGTTTACTTTTCACAAGCACTAAAATAAATCAGTGATGAGGTGAGAAGGAATGAGATGGAGAATAGGGAAGAAATATTATATCGACTAAATACAATTCCATGGAGCTTTTTTCTGTTCTTAAAGGACCCTGTCTTGCAACCTGAATTCTTTTCTTCTTGACAGTCACTTTTCTTTTGAGGTAGCTGGCACTCACACAGTTATTCTAAATTGACCTTAATAATTACTAGCTCATTTTGAGGCATACTTTGGAGTTAAAATATCTTTGAGGCTATTAGGTAACAGATTTTGAAAACAGGGTATGATGCCTTTTAAATTTTTTTGATATTGACTTCTGACCTAGATGGAATTATTTCTGGTCTTCAGAACAATGGTCAATGCATTAGAACTTTCTAATAAGCTGGTTTTGGCATAATAAATAAAAGTGACCCAAGGGGAATGTCCATCTCTTCCAAAGTGTCCGTGACATACCTGAAGAATCCAGGTGTGCATTTATCCACAGTGGCACTTCACCTTTACAATCACCTTTACCTGCTGATTGACAATGGAGGTAATGTTTTATTTTCCAGGTGAAAACTTAGGGATGAAATAATGGGGAATCACTTTAGGAGTGGTCTCTGATTTAATTCCAAAGATATTTGTCTGAAAGTGGGACGCTGCAGACCATAGAAGTAAGTGATCCAGATGGATTTCAAAATTAGAGTTGTCCTTTTGATTTTTTAAAAGATTGTACTTATTTATGCATACAAGAACTAAGGTACAGGCCAGAGGGGTGAAAGGTGAGAAGATCTACCAGAGACAGAGTGGGGAGTAGAACAGGCAGATCCAGATGGGAAGGTAGTTGAGGGGCTTGGAGAAATTCCATTCTGTTCTTTGTAATATCAGGCATTACAGGTTTTGCACTTAAACCATGCACGCAGGTGATCACAGAAAAGAGAGCAGAAAGTAATTTATTCATGTTAGAAAAAAGCCAAGAGATTTGTGGGCACTGTTTGGCATGGAATTTTATAGGCTCTGTGGTGACTGCTTTCTACTTAATTTTCTTTGAGTCTTCAAAGAAATTGTTAAGAGTGATTCTTCCCCTTCTTCATGGGTGTGGGCCAATTTTTCTTCTATGTTGGCTCAAAAGGAGAAATCTAAATTGTGGATTCCTCTTTACCTTGATAAACAAATCCCCTTCTTCGTTGATGTTAGCATCCTCCGTACCATTCCTCGTGACTGTGCGGTACCTGATACATAAGGACAATACATTTGAAAATGGTTCAACTAGTCACCTTTATAAAGTTCCTCTTAATACCTGCTCTCTGGTCTGAAGACAATTGGCTGTTGTAGGAATAGTTTATGAAGGTCCAGGGGGCAAGGGGACTGTCTACCTTGAGGTGAGACTGATAGGCAGTTCTTTTTCCTTTTCAGTAACACTCACAAAAGCAACATATCTATGAAAGCAGGGCCTCCCTGGTGGCGTAGGGGTTAAGTCTCAGTGCTGCCACTGCTACAGCCTGGGTTCGATCCCCAGCCAGGGAGTTAACCCACACTTGGCGCAGCAGACCTCTTCTATTTTACCTGCTGCTCCTCTCAGCAGTGTTCTGCCTCTTCTGCTCCCCACTGTATCTGGTGAATCTTCTCACCTCTTTATCTGGCCTACACCCCAGCTCTTCCCTGCAAAAATAAATAAAAAGAAATATTTTTAAAGCAACATAACTATGAAATCACACTGTGTGAGTATAAAACAAATCAGTTTGACATAACACTGGCAAATAAATTACAAAGTCTCACACTTAATAATTGTTGAATAGTGATATGCATCTTAAAATACATTACTGAGTGATTTTCAAATATTTTTAAAATCTCTTTAACAAATATTAAGATGAATATTTTATAGAAGAGACAAGCAATAGCCAGATAATTATATGATTCACTTAATTCCACCTGGCTTAGCAAGTGATAGCAGTGGACCCCAAATCAGTTCTGTTTTCTTCCCCTCTACTGATTTTTTGGCCTTTGCTGTATGGAAAATTAATTTTCTGGTTGCCAATTATTTCAATCAAATCTGCCCCCTGTAGAACTAAGGTCACGACCCATATTTAGGTGGAGGAGGTTATGTCATTTTACCCATACTCTTTATTTGATTGTCCTTCCTTCCTATCTAAGCTCACTCTGGGTCCTCTGGAAATCTCTGACCTTTCTCAGCAAAGAGTATTATGTGCAGGAAGGCAAGTTCCAAGTTACCCAGGTCAGGCTGCAAAGGGGCGATTCCATTTTGTTTTTCTGCCCAGATGTTAAGAAAGAGACAGGTGGAAGGCCAGATACATTTTCACTTTCTACTAACAGAAAAGAAATGAATTTCTGCTTTGATATAGATGGCAGCATTAATGACCTACTCAAAAATAAATGGAGAATCTCCTCTTCCCCTTGGTCAAGTTTATTGAGCCCCTTTTATTTGTTAAAGAGGATGGTACGTGCTGTGAACACAGAGTCAGAGTGAGCAGATTCCTGTGTATGGGAGGACAGTGTGAGAGAACTGAGTGGGAGGATTATGTTTGGAAAGGGAGAACTCTGGACACCTGAAGGTAGCTGTCTCTGTCTCTCAGAGCCAGTGATCATGAATCACATTATCTGCCTTACGGAATGACCAGAATCATAGTGCTTATTAGGCTTTGAGTTTTTGTTGGCGCTCATCTTCTTGCACGGGTTTGGTTACAGGATCCTATCAAAAGTAGAAGTAAAATAATCACTCTCAGAGTCATTGAGAAAGGGAAGATACGGAAAAGCAAGGTTGTGTAGCCATGCCCTGTGTTGCTGAGGGTCCAGTGTCGCAGAAAAGAGAAAGGTTGGAATGGAAAGGAAGGGCTGGTCTCGGTTCTGTGCACTCTGGGAATACCAAGCTGGCAGCCTCCCCTGAAATTGGTAACTGTGTCCCCTGGGAGAGAAGGGAACACCAGCTCTTGCCATCACAGTCCCCTAACACTGCTCCTGCCGCTTACCAGCACTGGACGAACACAGTTTATAGCTCAGAAACGAAAGCCCAGACTAGAGAATGCATCAGAGACTGTTCATTATGGGACGTTACCAAGACTGCTAATCCTGTTGTTTTGAACACCATAGCTTGATAGATAAAGTCATGTGCCTTCTGGCCTTACTGACTATTGCTCCATTCCATTCCTTCGTGTTGGGGCGGGGGTGGTAGTGCTGTGTGATTAATACAAAATTGGAATGTTACTTGGGTTATTCCTGTACCTTATATATATTAGAATGTTTTGGCATGTTTAAGAATGAGTCTGTTATATGTTCTGAACTTGGTGAGGGTAACTGATCAGATCTAGGGTGTGTAATCTTAAACTTGTCCTCAGGAAATAGAAATTCCATCACATATGTTACATCCCTAAGTTAAAGCATGACTTTGCCCTCATAGTATTGCTAAAATTACTGAACATAATCATAGAAAACAT
Source organism: Galemys pyrenaicus (assembly GCA_019455555.1). Taxonomy (NCBI): domain Eukaryota; kingdom Metazoa; phylum Chordata; class Mammalia; order Eulipotyphla; family Talpidae; genus Galemys; species Galemys pyrenaicus. The sequence continues at coordinate 9,516,659 of JAGFMF010011668.1, read as the reverse complement.
AATGTATTTGATGGTGGATTGATAAACTGTATCTCTGAAGTGGCCATGGGAGGACTTTATTTGTAATGCTTGCTAATTATTAGGGTGTAAACAGTTCTACCATGTCATTTTAACAAATGGCTTTCCAAGTGTCTGAATATTTAACAATGGCTCTTGCAAGTCATTATGGGTTTTATAACTGTATATTTCCCACATAGGAAGCCGACTGACCTTGATATACCCTACTTTTTTTTTTTATCAATTGAAAATAATTACAAAGACATCAATTCTCCTTCTACATTTGGGTAGAGAGGGTGCAAAATTAGATCACTATGTTTAGGTTGCCAGAGACTGAGGGTATCCCAAGGATACCCTTACCTGTAAGAGGGACACTCTAATGAGGTGTTTATTGGGTACATAGAGAGCATATTAAAACTGAGGATTTCCACAAAGGAATCTCAAGAACTGACAATGCAAGAGAAAATCAAGAATTATAAAAACCTACAAAGAGAGATTATTAATTTTTATAATCACTTGTTCCCTAACTCTTTTTGCCCTTTTGAGTCATACAGTCTTGCAGGGAATGTGTATAATACAAAAGTAAATGAACAACAACAAAAAAAATAAGACAATTACTGATCACACTATGCATAAAGAAAATTAAATGAACTAATGAGCAATTTTGCTAGAAAGGAACAGAGTTGGGATTGTTTGATTAAGGAATTCAGAGATCTCATTGAAAAAGTAACATCTGATCTAAGACCTGAGTGATAAGAGGGAGGCAGTAAAGCAAAGATTTGAAGTCAGTCATCAGTTTGAAGGAACAAATTAGAATGTACTCTGAGGCAAGAAAATGCTCTCTAAATTCAAGTGATAACTGTTAGGATTGGCGTTTACTAAAGGAACATATAGAAGATTGGTTGGAGTTGAGGCTGAAGAAATAAGCAGGGAAGTAAATCTTGGGGATTTTACATAACGTTAAAGTCGTAGTATTTCAGCCTAATCTCAGTGAGAAGTCTTTGGAGTATTGAAAGTTATTAGCGATTGGTCTGTAATTTTTAAAAGGTTGTTCCATTTTCTTATAGAGAGAAGGGGTGTAAAGGGATACTGAGGCAGGATGGGCATGGGCCAGTTCAGAACCCATGGACAGACACCAGTGGTTATCATGTAGTGCTACCACCGATTTGCAGGGGGCAATATGACATGTACAGATTTGGCTTTAAAAGGAGTTGACAACTTCTGTATTGAAGGAACAGAGAATCACAGGTTTTTGTTAGCTTAACTCAATGCAATAACATCCAGTGGCAAAATCCAACCTTTCAAATTAAATGCTTAAATGGAATGGAGCCTACTTCAGCTTCTATATTGATGGCTGCTGCTGCAAATGATTGGTTTAGTCAGCAAAACGCTACAGAAAAATGAAACTTGGAAACTTTCTGACAAATAGTGGCTCTTGGTGCAAAGAATAAAAATTGAGTCAATGTTTCTTCCTCAAAGAAGTAAATTAAGGAGGGACCATTCAATCTGCATTTAATTGGATTAAAAGTCCTTCAGAGATGATGGTAATTGTGCATCCTTGGGCAGACAGGCATTTTATGAATTCAACTTATATTTAGAAAGTCATAGACAACAAAGCATTTCTTCCATTCTGACTATGTATGGATTCTGAGATTTAGTAATTAACCCACAAATGGAATAAACCATTTTTAATTAACCTTAAGATAAAACCTTTAAGAAATTCATTTTTCTTTATAAAATTTAAATGACTCTTTTGAATGAGTTCATTTTAATTACACAAAAATAAAAATCTAGACTGAGGTTTGTGTATCATACTAATGTGTGTCAGAGTTAATGAATGTTATTTACCATTACGAGATTACATTTGCAAGTTACACAAAATTTTATTCATGGGGAATCTTCAATTTAGTCATTTGTAATGATAATATAACCACATATAGTATCTTATCTTTGAAGTATTCCTTTTTGCAGAGACGTATATGACTTCTTATATATGCCAAGAAATCAAATATATAGTAATTCTCTTTGCAAGAATATTGTGTTATGTAGTTTCAAGCCTACTATCAAAACTCAAATATACACTTGTAAAAATAAATGATTATGCATTTATTCCATTACCTTAACAACTAGAAACTAATAACTAGTTACTGACAGTGTGTACAAGGATATATATGAAACACATTCATATATGTTACATGTGCTCAATTTTCTTTTTTTTTTTTTAAAGATTTATTTATTTATGCATACAAGCACTGGGGCACAGGCCAGAGGTGTGGGGGGGTGAGAGGATTCACCACAGAGA
>JAGFMF010011668.1:9489425-9514310 GCA_019455555.1 Galemys pyrenaicus | reverse complement strand
CCCCGGCCGGCAGCAGGGATCGAACTCGTGCTGCAGTGGCTGCGATTTGCTTCGTAGTGCGTTGCTTAACCCACTGCGCCACCAGGGGAGGCCCTCAATTTTCTTAAATGTAGTTTTAAGTATGGAATGCCCTGTAACAAACCTTACCTGTAACATTTTGTGACTATCATGATTTTATAGGTTAAATATTGTTGCAAATATTTGATATTTGGCTTCTCTGGTTTGAATATTTGAGCAATGATTCTGATGACAGCCAGAAAATCCAATCTTTTAGAATCTTAATATCTAAGTAACACATGAATGCAAAGCAAAGGGGAAGGATAGGATTAATGGGGGAAATTTTGTGATGTTCTCAGGGAAATTGTACAGTACTAGGAAGTGAAAAATACCTACTTCAAGCAAGTCAGTATCTAAATTTTTGAAAGAAGCAGATTCATATAATGATCCAGTGATTTAGTTACCTAATTCACATATGTTGATTTTCCACTCTGTTTCATGAGCTAAGCAAATAAGGTCTTATCCCCTATAGCTACTCCCTGAATTTGATAGGGCTTTGTTATTGTAGGAAATTGCATATAGTTAAATAAATGATGATAGGACTATGAGGATTTTTATATTTGGAATTACACTGTGATGTCAACTTTGTGGGAGAGGACACACAGATGGCTTGCTCAACAAAAGTTTGATTACTTGCTCTGCAAGCTGAGTCTTGAAAAGTAAGAAGGAACCAGTGAAGTCACACCTTTCAAATTTTGAGTTATATTTTGTTTTGCCTTACATTGGTGAGATGTAATATAAAAAAAATGTTTGGTTTTTTAAGCATCAACTTTTCACCTAGCTCATTCAGTTCTTTGGACAAGAGTTGGCCATTGGCCTGTGGGATATTTCTTCACCTTTTAGTACTTCATTGCCATAATGGTGCTCTTATAATAAACCATCCATTGACTTGCTTGAAATGTTACTATAATTTAGGAATAACAAAAGAAATTGCCACCTGGAAGTATTTCTAAAGAATGATAGGACAGCACATAGCATGAAATTATAGTAACAGCAGCTGAACACTGATCCATCTGGAAACCTTAAACAATGCATCTGGCAATTTACAGGTAATAACTTGCCACATTTGACAGAAAAGGTCATAAATATTTCTTATTACTACCAAACAAGACACCTGTGAGCTCACAGCCAACACTTATAAATCTAGGGGCCATATTGGCTGGAAGTCTTAAAGTCAGCTAATATTTCAAATGGGAAAATAGTGTAAACATACAAAGAAATCATAAGATTCATGAATAAAAGTAAATGGACTGATGATAAGAGGCAGCTGGGTTTTAAATGGTGGCTATGAGGGTCTTTGACGGGATGACCATCGTTCCTATGTCTGGGTTAGGCCAGTTGCCTTGCTGAATTGTCAAAGGGGTCTCCTTTCATTTTTAAATGTGATTTTGTGCTAAGTGGAAAGATAAATCATGTCATCTCCTTAGAGTTAGCATAGACGTGCTCCAAAGAACAAAAAAGCATCAATGAGAATGATGTACCAAATGTTACAAAAATAGATTTTAAAAAAAGATATTGGATTTACTAAGGGCGTTAGTGCCATAGTGTCATTGTTATGTGCTCTTGAAAAGGAAGGTTCAGGAAAAGCAGGCAAACTTTTTGTGAGCTGAGAAGGGATGGATGAGTCCACACAATGGCACACAGGAACAGACACACATGTACACACATTATGATTGGGTAAGCTCTGTATTCTATAAATTTTGACTCTTCTGAGACTTTGAGTATGCTGAACTACTAGTATTTTCTAAATCCCTTGTGATATAAATTTTTGTAAATTAGTAGATGTTTGCTGTATACTCTGGTCTGAAATTCCAAAGAAAGAAGTAATTTACAGAAAATCTCAAACAATTTTATAAAGATTAAGTTACTGTATTGAGCAGAATATAAGAATATAGATTGTATCCATCTGTAGAGGTATAAAAATAGTTAAAAGTGAAAAAAAAAGAATATTCATTGTATGCTTTGTGCATTTGGATCTTTTATACTATCTTTGAAAATATAATGAAGTTTAAAAATAAAATGGTATTTCATTGTAAAAATATTCAGATTACTAACCCAAATAAATTAACTTGATATCACAAATAAGATCCTAATCACATCATCAATAATTTGAACGATATACCATTTTCAAAGAAAGGGCTTTTTTTGGGGGAACTAATTCAACTTTCCTAATATCTCTCCTAAACAAGTGATGAAATCTTATTGCTGTGCCCCATTGCTTCCTTTTATAAAATAGTTTCCCCTCCTCTCCTCTCTTTTCTTTTTCTTTTCTTTCTTCTTTTTCTTTGCCCAGAAAATATTTTTTTCCAGCAATTATTCTATGAGCTGGAGAAGAGTCACATGAGAAGCAGGATAAATGTTAGAAATTTAAACATTTCTCCTCTCCTTTTTAATGACCATCTTTTTAAAGCTTTGAACTCCCCGTTTTGCATCAAATAACTTATTCAAAAAGGGTGGTTAGCATCTGCTACATAATGAACATCTTAAGATTTGATCAGCATGCAAAATGAAATTTAACTAATAAAGATGGGCAATTAGAAGTACTCAAAACATACTTTTCCTGCAGCAGCCTGTACAGATGTCCATGGAATAGATCAAGGGTTACACTGTGAGGGAAGATGGTGATGTTTAAAAAACAATCTAGTGGTATATTTGCAGTTGTTTAGGATTTGCTTCAGCAATACCTCAAAGTAATATTAGCTATGATATACATATGCATCTTGGCTAAAATCCTCCCAGGTGGTAAGAGGAAGGAAGATGAATACTAATTTATTAATTACCCTCTTACCCTAGTTAAAAATATTTGTTAATTAAAATGGCTTATTTCATTATCACCCCATGACAGTCATGAAATATTTGAATGTCACAAGTTTTTTTTTTAATTTTGCTTGTGTTGATACAAAATTGAGCAAGCTATCGTGTATCAAGATGATATTAAAGTCAAGGCTGAAGGTATTTACAAAGTTTTAAATGACAACCCTTCAAAAGAGAAACATAAAAAAGAACTTGATTAGCAGAATTAAAAATATTTTACTTTTAGGCACTAATTGAATCTGTATTTTTATCCTTAAAAGACCACCTTTATCTCTGTGTGTATGGCTATAGAACCATGAAGCCTTTATTTGTGATGTAATAAGGAACAGTTTTGTCCCTCCAGCCTCAAACCATGGAGCAGCGTCAAGGTTACCTTGCAGGTGGGGTGGTGGCTTTGAGAAGTGGTGCCTTAAGGAAGCACACACATGCTTCTGAGTTGATAAAGTTGTATGTGTCTTATTTGATTGGTGGCAAAAACAAAGCAACTCCTGTTTAGGAGAGTTCCAGAAATCCATCCTTAGACACCAGATTCCCTGCACTCATCTTCAGAAGAGGGAGCCAGGGGACCCACACCATGGGGATCTCACATGCTCAGCATAGACAGAAGCCCCTAGAGTTCAGACTCATGTGCATGTCTGATGCCAAGGATCTGTCCTCTCTCACCAAGGATCCTTCCTGCTGATAAAGACTTCTGTGTCACTACCCTCTTCGTTTCTTTCCTTTTTCTTCCTTTTCTCTTTCCTATGTTCAGGCAAAGTAAAGGCTCCCATTTTTAGGGACATCAGGAAAAGGAGCCAATGGCAGTAATGTGCCTAAGATATTTTTGATCTATGAGGAGAGTCTTTAATGGGTTGTTTCTAATGCCCTTGAGAATATTTTTATCATGTATTAGGGGGATTCCCAAATATCTTTAAACCTTCACTTGCAGATACTATCTCCCCTTCTTATTCAACTTCATATGTCCCTTTTGTGATTTCCTGCTCTTTCTTAAATTGCCAAGTAATCAGTCCCAAAGGCAGCAGATAGCAGTGCTTCCAGGATATTCAGTCAAGCATGTTCCACTCGAGACACCAGCTGGCAGAACGAACTTGAACTTCATGCACCTGTCTCTCTAGGAGAGACAAGTGGCCTTGCTTTTGACATCCCAGGTGAATCGTGCTGCTTGCGAATTAAAAGATCTGCTTTGATTGTGCTTAATGTTGAGTCCTTGATCTTCTAGTATTGGTGGTTAGTAGTTTTGAAGTCAATGAGACACATGTAATACTGAGTCAGTAACGACTTTACCTTTGGCATCACCTCGCTTTCCTGTTCCCTTCCCCCTCCAGCATCTGGTGGTGCTAGGCCACAGCTTGCCTCTCAGCTGACCATCTGGACAGAACCCCCATGCAGTTCCCAGCTGAAATCACACTTCTCAGGCATCTGTAGGAAGAGAATGTAAATGGTGGGAAAGCATATAAATCAAGCAGTTCTTAGTTTGAGTCTATTTTGTCAGTTCTAGCAAGTTGTTTGGAGTGAAGACTGGCAACTATATTCTAAGCTTGTGGAGAAAATTAAGTAACATTAGTGTTTAAATCATACTTGTGTCTAGAACACAGTGCATTCTCAATATATAGTTTTTTTCTTCTACATCAAACACACCTATCTTGGATAATGTATAAATGTGCATTTACCTAAGGGTACAAATGGGTTAAGTGGGTCCTTAAGGCCTGGATTTTCTTTCCTTGTAAAACCTGAGTATGAAACTTGGAAACATCACAGTAGCTAACATTTATCCATAATTTTATACCTTTCAAAAAGGAATCTACTTTTTTTGTGTTTTTCTCATTTTCCTTATGTTTGAATGCATAGTCATAATTTGAAAAGTATGTGTGTACATATTTGTGTATTATTTTCAAATATTTTAATTATTGCTGTCAATAGTTCTTTGTGGTCTCATAACAGTTGCATAATGTCTTCAGTAAGTACTACTTACTGAACCCTTTGAATATTTCTAGGATTTACCATGATGTATAAATGTTACTATGAACAGCCTTTTCATATCATTTTCCCCCAAGAATTCTAAGAAGTGAAATAAATGAACCAGTCTAGGTAATCACTGTCTTCTAAGTGAGTCTTAATAGCAGTAAGTTAAAGAAAAGTGGGTTTAGGAGGTGACACCACCTTTGTTTCCTCAAAGGAATGGTTTTGCAATTGGATTTTAATGAAAAATGTCTTCCTGATGCTAAATCTTAGTGAAACACCTTTGAGTAACCAGTGCCTTTGGCTTCCTAAATCACTTCACCTAGGTATAAGACTAATTGTTTTACTCTTGGACATTCAAGTAAATCACAGTAGAAATCTGGGATTATCCCACAAATGCAGAGCTCTGCATCTAATGAGATGTTCTCATTTGTCAGAAATATGCCTCTAGTATATTTTTTACACAGAAAATCTACAATACTTATCCAGCAAACACTAAATTATGAAGACCTCCACAAACCATCTTTCCAATATAGGAAGTGGGCCTTTATGTGTTTATATATGTATTTATTTACTTATTTTCTTTATTTCCGGCCTGTAACATCTTCACCTTTATCTAAAAAATATGGTGCTTCCCAGATGCCAGATTTTTATTCAGCATGTTAACCATTCTGAATGTGGAAGTTTTTTTCTGAAAAAATAAATTGCCCACTTAGTACGTATTTCATTTCCTTGCCGTGAATATATGTGTTCCTACCTGGTTAGGATATGTTTGGCTTATCTCTTTTGATTTATGTCACTTTCTTTTTCCTTCTCTGCACCGCCTTCTCCTTTCCTGCCTTTCCCATTCATTTGAGGATGTGCAGGTTTGACGCAGGTGAATTGGGCTCCCTGAAGACAAAAAGTTTGACACAGATTGCAGAAACTTTCCTATAAAGTTGCGTATCAGATAAAGAGTTCTTAAAAGAATAGCTGCCTAAAGCATCTCATTTCACATTATCCAGAAAGGGAGTTTTGTCAGAAACCATCATACTGAATAGGTGAAAACATGTTACTCAGCAGAGCTGCCAACACATTACTTACATACCTTACTTCCATGAATAATTGAAAATGTTTCCCACAGAGTTCACATTATTCGCATTCATTTGAGCAACATGATAATAAATTCAGAGGGGAAAATCTCATCCTGAATATTTTATAGCAATATTTTACATTTTATGGTGGATTCTGGTTTTGAAGTGAGGTTGAATAAATGCTAATGAAATAGCGCGTTCACTGTACCTTGGAGGCAGGGCAACTTCCTTATGCCCACTTGTAGCATGCAAAATAGAGGACTTTAGTGACTAAGGGACTTGATCAATAGGTTTCTGTGAATGTGCCATTAGGAGGATAGACTTAAAATTGCTGGTCTCTTCACTGAGCTCTGTTGTCAGAAGACATTTAAACCATACTATTAGGAAAGGGAAATTAAGATAAAAATGTAGTCCATGGTGTAACTTACCAAATTTACTATATACAAATATCCACATGTAGATATTCAAGTAGCACTGACAATAAATTATCACTCAAAATTGCAGGTGAAGCAGAGAGGACTGGTTTTTGCTGTTCTTTAAAACTCTTCAGCACTAAAGCTGAGGCTAAGTGGTATTAGGCATACTAGAGAACTATAAAATAATAGCTATTTTGAGATAAATTGTCCTTGAAATTCAGGTGATGAGTATTCTTCTTAGATAAGAAGCAGTTCTGTTCTGTGGACTGATGAGTGGGCTTATTGTGATATGTGAAATTAAGTACCTTCCAAAGGGCCTTTTGTTATAATCTACTTTGCAAGTATCTTATAACTTGCCTCTAGAAATTCAGTGGCAGGCATTCAGAACAATTAAAATAAAACTCCTAATTTCTAAAACTTAGCCAAGTGAGCAAGGCCATTTCTTAAGTATTTCCAGTTCATCATTTTTGATCAGGGAAAAGATTCCTATGCCATTAAACATTATGTGTGTGTATATATAATATATAAAATATAACCTATGTAATATAGTCATAGCATGTATAGTATACAAAGTAGATACACACAGTGACTATATACAAAAAGCTACAGAAAAATTATACATTGTAAAATTCTTATACCATTAATAAGATTATAGTTGAGGAAAAAAGCATGTGAAGACACAAAATGTGTATGTGAATATTTTAGTGAAGAAGTATATTTTTCATGTAAATTACTCCATTATTAGGCTGGTGGAACATGATGAAATTGTGAAGCATTCAATACAAACTATGAAATTTACTTAAGGTCCAAAACTCTTTAAGCAGGGATACAGTGTTTGCAACCCTTCAGTATAAACTGAATAGAATGCAAAAGAAGCCTAAGGTTTCCAGTTAACCCTGGTATATTTCAGAAGTAGTCCCTGAAGTTCTCTGTAACACTGGACAATTACCAGAATTCAATGCAAGGTGATTTCTGATAATGAACTAAGAAAAAGATATTTTTGAAAACAATCCATTATTTAAAGAAGCTAAGAGATCCTGTATCTAATTTCTTCATTTACTAAGATTGATAATTGCGTTCCAGAATGACTTTACTCAATGACCCACAATTGATCAGTGACAAAGACTAAATCAGAGTCCTGGTCACTTACATTCCCCCCTCCCCGCCCCCCCCTTTTACCCTGTCTTCACTTGTCTCATGGCAGGAAATGGAAATGACTTGAGAGTTACCCATTTTTTAAAAAAAGCAAACAAAACTTATTTTCATAATTAGTTGTTACAATGCTTAATTAGTTGTTACAATTAGTTGTTACAATGCTTAAAACACCCTTAAAATACAAACCACATCACAATAGAAGTTTGTTTTGTCGGCCACTCTCCAGCCATTCCTTACTATGTGATACCAATGGTTTTCTGTTGATTACAGAAATAATTCCACTCCATTGGTTGACTATAGAAGATACAACCTTATTTGTAGATAAGTATATTTCTTATATTTATCCTTAATTTTCATCACCAACTTGTTTTCTGGCAAGCAGTTATTTATTTGGAGTTTACTTCCTATTTCAGGTTTTCCTCATGTTATTCTCCCATTGCACAAAATTCTATTTACTCTCCCTCTACACAGGCTGAGTCTTTTCAGCAGCGAGGCTGCTCTTAAACTCCATATCGGACATGGAGTCTTCTCTGAACCTACCAGCTAGAAGCGAACATTTTCTTCTCTGAAGTTTTTGATGTCTCTGTCTTGACTCTCTCCATTTTTATCACATCTAATAGTCAGAGAATAAACTCTTTGCAGGTTAAATTGTTCGTTGATCTGTTTATCTCCAATAGCATTCCCAGATGATTTTCTTCATTCATTTGTTTACTCATTCATGCATTCATTATTGATTCATTTATTGCTTTAGGACCCTCAGTGTACTCATAAAGAGTACAAATTCTTTTCTAGCCTATCTTTGATATACCACAACTTGTTGTATTAGCTTTTGTGGCTCAGAATTAACTTTGTTTTTTTTTTATTAAAATATTTTAAAATTTACATATACTTGCCATTAATTGTAATCCCCATGTATCTCCCATCACCATCTCACCAGTGTTAACTTTGAATGTTAACATTTATCTGAGTTCTGAGGCATGATTTCCCTCCCTTTTATAAAAAGGTTTCTTTTGAGGTTAGTAAGAATTCACATGCAGCAGAGACAAAAATATCAATAATGGTTTCTTAAAACTCATATGTGAAATGTACAAGAATACCTAGAGATTGACTCAGGGAAGTATTTTTCTAAGACCACAACAGAAAAAAACATAGTTTCCAAAAACAAAAAAATCATATCAAGATTTCTAAGGCAGAAATAATACATATGTATTTATTTCAAATTCCAATGATTAATTTCAATACTTCAAAATATAGCTCATAGAGGCCTATGTGTTAAATGCCTAGATAATCTGTAAATTTTGGTTTATTTAAAATACAAAGGTATTTGTTGAAATTTTCTAGGTAAGAACGTTTTCAACATTAACTTTTTCTTTTAAAAAGATATGAGTTTCTCTAGCATGTATTAGTTGGTGACTTTCATAAGTCTCTTTAAAACTGATAAGAATTTTTCATGGTTCATGTCTTACTGGAAGGCTGTAGCCCAAAATATGGATTGTTACGAATAAAGATAATTTCTCACTAGCCAATTTATTTTCTCCTCTCCTGGAAGGGAGAGGAGCCTGGAGGATTGTACATCACTGATAGAAATTAAGAAGGAATTAACAATATTATCTTAGCTATATCTTTGCTGTCAGCTTATATGTAAAGAGAACTTACACTGTAAAATAAAGTGTCTGTTCTTCTCTGCTCTTGGCTGTGAACTAAATCACTTTACTAGAAGGTCCAATTTGGCAGGCAGGAGCCAGGCCAGTGGCTGTGTCTCTCCAGAGGGTTGACTGCAGGCTTTGATGGTTTGGCTCGAATTGTTCCACCTACAGGGGCACCGATCTAATCTAACTCTATCACAAAGTTAAATTTTATACATCTACATAAAGGTTGTAATAAGGTCATCATAAAGTACATGAGGTCATATGGTTCCTGATAGGTTACTAGAGATTTACTTAAACAGAAAACTACTACTTTGGTCATTTGTTGAGATGTAGATGAAGCCAGAGGTCCTCAGTACATGATGTCCTTACCTTAGTGTCCCCATCTATTTCCTTACAAGTTCCTTAGCCAGCTTTTAAAAAATCCTGTTGATTTATTTTATCAAGATAACATTGATTTGCAAAACTGTGTGTGCTTCAGAAGCAGAGAATAACACTTTTTTTTAAAAAATCTTCCTTCTAGATTGTTCTGTTCATGTAAGCATCTCCAAGTTTTCTTGGGACCACTGGAAATTATCTGTGCCCTACAGGTAAGTCCTTAAATGGTTCCACTTATTCCAAATCAGATTATATTTGCCATTGATTGTTTGTCACATCAAATTCAACATCATCTACAAGTTTCCATATTTTTTGGGGGGGGTTAACTTTCTTGGACAAGGGAAGGTACCTAGGCGCCTGAATCCCATCCTACCCTCCGCCATCACAGGTGCAGAAGCTGCAGGTGAAGCAGCCGCTGTCCACTGTTCCACCCACTGGGAATCATAGGGATGGACGGAGGGGTGCTGATCCCAGTCCCAGGAAAGGGCCTTGAGACTCTCTGGTTATGATTGAAAAGAGGACTTTGCAGACACTGGTGAGAGCAGTCCAGGATGAAGTCAGTGTTGACTGATTAGCAGGAGAGCACCAGAAGGAAAGCTCCAGGCACACCTCTGTGGATGTGAGACTCTCTGAGGGCCTGGGGCTGGGGTTTTACATTCCTGTTAGGACTGGGGTTTGAGAACAAAGGAATTTAGCTTTATTGGCTGGACAAGGAGGGAGGGGGGTGATTTGGCTAAAGTCTGCTATTGCTAATTATGAGTGCCATCAGCTCAGTGGTCTCACAGGACTCTTGGCCATGTCCATGGTGAACATCTCCTGGTGACTGAAGCAACCTTCTCCCATTGCAGTCAACTGGATGAGCTGTAAAGAGGTAGCTCAGGAATCCACGGGCTGGGGAAAAGTCAGTAATGAAAACAGAGGGCGGAGATGCCAGGGCCTAGCATCATGAGGTTTGTTTCCTCTTCTTTGCAAGCCAGTGGGAGAGCAAAGTGTTGTCCTCTTACTCAACTATCTAGTCAGTCTTTCTTTTCTTGACCCATTTCTCATTTTAAAGAACTCAGAAATGCAAATGATGTTGACTTCTTTAGCATAAGAGACTCCCGTGTCCTCTAAAATATAAGCCAGCATAAAAGGAGAAAATCTGGGAAGAGAAAGCCTTATCTTTTCTTTAACTTATATTCCAGAAATGTATTTTATATGTTAAGGTACAGGCATAACTACCGCTCAACTATTCAGTGTTAATCCAACTGTAAGAGTTCAGTTGCCATTTTTAGTACAGTGGAATTAGAAAAAGTGCAAAAGAATATAAACAGCCTTCCAGAAGTTTTGACTAAAAGCAAACAAGTAGAAAGACAATGATCATTTCAGAAAAAGGAGAAATACAACTACTTTTGAAAGTAAATAACTCATATGAAGATAAAAATGTAAATATAAATGTGCATAGCTCACAAGCATATATCTCAGTGAATTTCCTCAATGTAAAACAATCGTTAAACACTCAAATTGAAAACTGACAGTCCCTAGAAACCGCTTTTGTGCTATCAGAACATGGCAACCACCCTGCCCCCATCCCTGTTTATCATGATCTGATTTTTACCATTTGTTTATTTTGCTGGTCTGATGTAAGTTTATCTGGGCTGTTCAACCCAGTTTCATTTTGTGATTTCATCCATCTTGATGCCTGCTAACATAATTAATTTTTTGTCATATACACACATACATACTTACATGTATATATGTATTTTTTTAATATGCTTTGTTTTATAGAGTAGTTTTTGGTACACAGTAAGACTAAGAGGAAGGTGAAAGTATAGGTATTTTCCATGTACCTTTTGACTCTACAAATACATCACCTCCCCTATTATCAACCTGCATCACTCATTAGAATAGTATACGATTTTCAGCAGGAAAAAAATTGATCTGATTGCATTCCAATTCAAAAGGAGCTTCTCAAAAATGGGATTCAAAGGGGCAATTAGAATTTGGGGCTTATATATCATCTTAAAGACATGGAATTATAGAGAAGAGGCTAGATGAAGGAAAAGGGATTTGCACCTGTCAGGGGAATTGTAAATGATGCAAAGGTAACTTGAAATAAATGATATATAAAGGTTGTTTAATAAGGGTTGGTGCAGATAAGAGTCTCAATTGATAAGAATTACCTTTGGGCCTCCCTGGTGGCGCAGTGGGTTAAGCAACGCACTATGAAGCAAACCGCAGCCACTGCAGCACGAGTTCGAACCCTGCTGCCGGCCAGGGGGGGTACCCACATGGCGTGGCAGACCTCTCCTGTTGTGCCCGCTGCTCCCCTCAGCAGTGTACTTCCGTTGATCTGCCTGTTCTGCTCCCTGCTTTCTGGTGAATCCTCTCACCTTCCCCCCACATCTCTGGCCTGTACCCCAGTGCTTATATGCATAAATAAATAAATCTTTAAAAAAAAAAAAGAATTACCTTTAAGGTTTATTTTGCTAGTACAAATAGAAAATATTATAAAAAATGAGAAATTTATGTCCTGCTTATTACACAGAGAGGAGCGAGCAAAGAGCTAAGTGCCTTCGGTTCAAAATAATCCTCCTGCTAAAGCAGCATATTTTGGGGTGTCATACTCTGATCCCATTTAATAGCAATATATGCATGTTGCAATCACTTATAACTTAGAGTATGCAATTTTTATAGCGGATATTTCTGTACTGACACATAAAGTCTACAGTATTTGTTAAGGTTCTCTCGTGATATTATAAGGTATTATGGGATGTATCTATGATTAAAATGCCATGCAGAGTAGTGCCAATGCCCTAACAGTCCTTAGTGATTCTCCTAGTCACAGATCCCTTCCCCCAAGCATTGGCAAGCACTCAGTTTCTTACCCACCACATAGTATCCCTTTCCCAAAACGTCTAACAGTTGAAGTCTAACAGTTGAAGTTATATAATCGATAGCCCTTTCACAAAGTGGTATACATTTAGTTTCCTTTGTATTTTTTCATGGCTTGATAGTTCTTTTTATTGCTTAAAATGTTTAATTTTGTAGATGAACCTTAATTTATCTGTTTTCCCACTTAAAGGCATTTTGGCTGCCTGCTGCTAATAAACATTCCTTTAAAAATTTTTTAATTTATTTTTGCATAGACGAACTGGGGTTTAGGCCAAATGTGTGCAGGGTGAGAGATTTACCAGAAACAGAAATGGGAACAGACATATGTTGACAGTACGCTGCTAAGGGGAGTAGCAGTCAAGACAGGAGAGGTCTGCTGCACAACTTGTGGGTTAGCTCCCTGACTGGGGATCATACTCAGGCCACAGTAGTGATAGCACTGAAACTTAACCCCTAGGCCACCAGGGAGACCCCTGATAAACATTTCTGTGGACGAGTTTGTGTAGATGTCAGTTTTCAACTCTTGGTAAACCAAGGAATATGATTGCTGGGTCGTTTGGTAAGAGTATTGTTTGCTCTGTAAGAAACTGCTGAACTGTCAACCAAAATGACTACACCAATTCACATTCTGATCAGCTGTCAATGAGAGCGCTTCTGGGTCTGCATCCTTGCCTACATTCGGAG
Source organism: Galemys pyrenaicus (assembly GCA_019455555.1). Taxonomy (NCBI): domain Eukaryota; kingdom Metazoa; phylum Chordata; class Mammalia; order Eulipotyphla; family Talpidae; genus Galemys; species Galemys pyrenaicus. The sequence continues at coordinate 9,501,254 of JAGFMF010011668.1, read as the reverse complement.
TTGTAAGTGTTGCCGTTCTAGTAGTGTAGACATATATTGTTTGAACTTGCATTTCCTTGATAATATATGATGTGGAACATTTTTTCATATGTTTAATCTTTGGTGAAATGTCTGTTAAAGTCTTCAATTGATTTTTTTTTAACCAAGTTGTGTTCTTACTGCTGAGTTTTATAAATTCATTATTTTGCACAACATTCCCATATACCTTTAATTTTATCCTTCTCAATCACTATACCTTTTATTGTCATACTGCATTAAGGATTTCAGTGTTGGATAGAATTGGTGAGAGGGGATATCTTTGCTTTGTTCTTAATCTTACAGAGACAACTTCTGGTTTCCTACCACTAAGTATGATTCTAACTGGATTTTTTTGTATATGTTCTGTACTAAGTTGAGTAAGTTCCCCAGTAATCCTAGTTTCCTGAGAATTTTTATCATGACTGTGTGTTTGATTTCGTTTTTCTGTACCTATGTATATGATCACATTCTACTTTTTTAACCTTCTGGTGTAGTGGATCAAATTCCTTGATTTGAATATTGACTAAATCTTGCTTTCATGGGATAATTTATGTTCATGAGAGAGAATGGTTTGTGGTTTTTCACTTTTGTAAAGTTTTTGCCTAGTTATGGTAATAAAAATTAGATCTTTACAAAACAGATGATAGATAATTAGTATAAGTTCTTCCACAGATGTTTGATGGAATTTATAAGTAAACTCATCTGGGTCTGGTGCTTTCTGTTTTGGAAGGTTATTATTTTTCAAGGCCTTTAATAGCCTTTTAGCTGTGTAACATAGCAGTTTACCTCAGCTATAAAGATAAGCTTCACCAAAAGGTGTAAACTTCCCAGAGCATCATGACTAAGGTTGAGAGGAGACAGCTCAGCTCCTATGGCAGAGATCTTTGTTGACCCCATCTCATTTCTTAGGTTCCCAGTGTGGTTGGCTAAAAGACCACCCCAGCTGGCATCACAGTGTCATTTCTACCTCTGTCCATTCCCTCTGGCTTCTCCTTCCACAGGAGTTTATCCTTAATAGACATCCTGCACCCCAACTCTCTCTCAGTATGTTATTCAGTAGAAGCCAAACTTGGGTGATTTATATCTGCCTTTCACTGTTTCTGATAAGAAATGTCATTCTATTTCCCTTCTACTGAAGAAAATCTTTTGCTCTGCTTCCTTCAAGTTTTAAGATTTTGTTAAATTTTTTGTAAGTTTTTTTTTTTTTTTTAAATGTCTGGGCATGTTTGGTATTCACCAGTTTTACTGTTACTTGCCTTAGGAAGGTTTTCTTTGTATTTTCCCTCTTATTTTGGAAGACTTCTAAGATACGCTTAGATACAATATTTGATGCTTATCACTGTTTTTAAAAACTTCCAGGCATTGTCTTTTTGCATATTCCCTCGTCTTAAGTTCCCTTCTCCTCTCTCTGAGATTCCAATTATATGACATCCCTATATCCTTTTCTTCCATATTTTTTAATGCTCAGTTGCTTACCTTATCATTTGAATACTTTCTTTTCAACCTTCACTTATTTTTTCAATAGATATATTTAATATTCTATGAACTTGTCATTTGTATTCTTTCTTATGGTGTATATGTATATTCATTTTTACAACTTTTGCTTTTGTAAAATTCCCAGGCTTTAGAATTTTGACTGTGGAAGTTTTCTGTTCTCATCTAGTTTTATTGTCATCAAGGAATTTCCTAATGACAAGATTTCTAAAAACTGGGGAAAATAAGCTTAAATAACAATGTGTTTCCTTCATTCTCTCTGAGCTTTCATGGATTGTTCTCTGTTTGCAATATAAAGTTTATTTCTATTTTCAGATTGGGCTGAGTTCAGAGTAGGGGATACCAGGCAGAAAATAGCAAATTCACCACTATTGTAAGTGAAAAGATGGACTTCTTAGTCTATGGTACATAGAATTCTGGTATTTCTCCTTCATATGCCTGCTTACATTTAATTTTCAAGGTTTTCAAATAGTGCCCATGCATCAGTCCAAGTTTCTTGGGTGAATTTTATGACATGGGAAGGTATGTATTAACTTTGGTAACTCAGAATTAGAAGTTCCCTCCCCTAGCTTGATGTTTTATTACCTATACATTAATGACCATTGTGATTTTTATATTTATAGCTGGTAACTCTATTTTCAGTATTTCCTGTGCTTAATTCTATACTGTGTAAACTTACTCTTGGTTTTAATTGCACTGTTTATTCTCTGAAGACATTTAAAAATTGTGTCACTGATATTTTATTTAAAAAAAAAGTTGTATAAATATGATGGCAAGCTTCTTCTAAACACATAGTAGCAATAGCAATCACTGATAACTTAATCCCATTCAGGATCAGGATCATTTAAAGACATAAGGTCCAATTTATATTTTGTTTGCCTAGCCCCTAGAATGTAGTTTTCATAATTCCATATGTCAGGATCTCCCACCATCAGCCTTGAGTTGTGATTTTCATGTTGTTCCATAAAACCTACAGAAGTTCTGTTCAACTGTACAGCCATCAGCATTGCTTACAGAATCTGAATTACTCAAATATGCATACCTGGCAGGCATCAGAGATTAAAGGAGAACTCCTTTTGATTTCTTTCTTTGATATTTTCTCAGCCTTGTCCCACAAAGAGGTGGTCCTCATGACAGTCTATTATTGTGTTGCTTCTTGCATTAAGTGATTATAGGGTCTGAATAACTATGGTAACTACTTATCCCCCCCCCCTTCTTTTTGTTATGGTAGCACTGCATTATAACACTATAGAATTTTCAGTTGGGCATCACTGAGAATTAGCATATGTCTATACTACATGATGTCCACCAATAACCATCCAGTTCTAGCCTTCCCCACAGGTTTGTCCCCTTTGCCTTAGTCTACCCCGTCTCCCCTTTCCTTCTGGTTAACTGCTAATTTGGTCTTACAGTATAGTAGTTTCTTTTTCTTTGGTTCATTTGCTTGTTTAATTTTTTATCTTCCACATATCTGTGAAATCATATGGTGTTTACATTTCTCCATCTGAAATTTTCCTAATGAAGAAGAATGTCATTTTGCAAATTCTTGTGTGTTTTTGGTTTCCGACTCATAGCAATACAGCCTTTAAGAAAAATTCAAGAAAATATGGTCGGAAGGACTTAACAGTGAGTTCATGCCATACCTTATGAAAGGATTTGATTGTGAATATTAGCTTAGGAAATGTGAGGATATTAGACTGAAAAGTACAATGTAATTGATTTTCAGTTAGTGATAGGCCATACACTAAATAATTTTCTTAAATTGCTTCTCATGGTCAATCTGGGTTTATTCATGCTGGCGACAGTCATTTCATCTTGTTCTGGTTCTCTAGGCTCTTGGTTGAATTATATGATTTACTGTAAAAGGGAGTTTCATTTTCAGGCTTCTTCATTCATACACAATTATTTAAAACCTAATAAGTTGCAGGTCCTTCAAAGGATAGTAATGATAAAGATTGTAATGAACAGAATACCTTCTTAGTAAGGAATATGGTTTAATACAATGATTATCACTATGGATTATCACTATGAATTGAAGGAGCTGTTAAATGACATCCGAGTGAAAAGACAGGCTCTATTTCCATCTTAGGTATTTAAATATAATTGATTACTTTTTGTTTGTACACAATAGTTACTCCATAAGTTTAAATGTCTCAACAATTTTCTAACATAACTATGCTCCACAACCATGTCTAAATCTTAGTTCCGACAAAGTTGGAGTATAAGTTACATAGTCCAATTCATTCTTCTTTCCACTACTGACTTATAACATTGACATCTGGTGGATCTTTATAAATAGGTGAAGCAGTGGCTTCACTGCAGTTTTACATCCTCAACTTTCCCAAGAAACATGAATAGAATCTACTTACGTAACTGTTTCAACTGTTTCATCTACTTACGTAACTGTTTCAACTGTTGCTTGAATTACTGCAACGTTAAAAAAGAGATGTGAGTTGAAATTCTGGGGAAAACATAGTCTTCAGCTTCTGGATCGTTTGGTTTGCCTGCAGCAGCCTTCACTCAAGGGACTCTGCTGAGATGGCATGCACACTGTGCCTGCCAGGAATGGCGCTTGCCATCTTTGTGAAAAAAATTTTTAGATTCTGCTCACTTGACACATGCAGTGCTCTAGGTAGGGCCAGATCAATGCAACTGCATCTGAGCCCTGCTGAAGACCAGCTACAACAGAAGACCAGGTTCCCAAAGGATGGAAAGGAAGTCGGTGAAAGAGGGGGGTTTAGGGTGACAAAACTGGAGTCGGGGTTTGGTGTGCGTCTGTTACAGGGCAGGGAGAGGAGCACCCAGAACTTTTAAGCTTGCCCTCTCTGAATGGGTTTTGCTATTTGCCGCATTAAGACAAATATACAAAACTTTTAATGGAAAGGAACTTTAATATAACTAGGGTACAATAAAGAAAGAACAAAGAATATAGTTACTAAGTTAAGCATTTAAAGTTACCCGTCTCATTGAGGGTAAAAGTTTAGCTAAATAGGATTGGCCCAAAGCAAGGCCTAAAAACTTGGCACACATTTAAAGGACTTTTTAGTAGAGATTTATAGAAAAGGGTTAGAAAGAGTTAGATAAATTTGGGAGGAAAAGAGCAAAATTAAAATTAAGATGAAAGTTGCCATTGCTAACCTCCCCACGGGTCTCTTACTTATATTTGTTCCAACCAGTCCAAGACCAAAAAGTAAGTACAGTTTTTTTACATGTCCCTCTGCTTTACGTGCCTCATCCAGGTTTTTTTGTTGTTTTTTTATTTTTTATTTATTTATTTTTTTTGCAGAAATTTTTTTTTTTTAGCTTTACCCACTTAGGGCAGAACCAGGATTTTGGAACTTTTCCTTTTCCTGGGACCACCCTGTTACACGTCCTTGCTGAAAAAGTCACAGCAGGCCTTTATACATTAAGGAGAAAGGGGCAGGATTACATGAACACTTGCATTGATCAGGAAGTTAACAATGACTTTTTTCCAAGAGCAGCTTAGGGTCATGTGACCTTCAGCCAGGCTAGATAAAATAGGTGATTATAAAATCAAGACAGCATCTTTCTACTAGTGTTAGTTATTATGATTGGTTAATTTATATTATGGCAGGTATACTAGTTTTATGAAATCATAACTATTTTATTTTCACTCTGAGCATAAAATAAATTCTTAGCTTAAGGTTAAATTGGTGCCAGCATTCTGTTACAGGCCTGCAGGAAGAGGAAGGTACCAAATCAACATCTGAATAGTATCTAGTACCCTTTCATCTGGCTTTCACTAGGAATCACTGGTTTCCTTGTCTTTCAGTTGATAATGTATGCTGAGTTATCTCTTGTACCAGATCAAAAAAAAAAGGGGGGAAGGGAGGAGGGATTCTGCAACTTATTATCACCTGAGGAAATGTAGAGCCCACCTTTTGAAAAAGCAAAGCCATAAATTTAATTACAAAGAGTAATGCAGGAAGGCATCACTTAGTGAAGGCAGATATGTAAGAAATGGACAATATGCAAGAAAGCATGCAGGTCTCCTTAAATTTCCCAAGGCTTGTAGCCCATAGTAAAATGTTTGAGTTTAAAAAATTTTCCTAATAATCTAATTTTAGAATTTGTATTATAGTATCAGCCAATACTTTTAGAATTTGTATTATAATATCAGCCAATTGGCAGTACTGTTATTAAAATGCGTGGCAACTAATTACTTTGTTTAATAAAAAAGTCAATCATACAACCACCCCCGTGGATGATAATCCAGCAAGCACGTTTTTTGTAACTTTTAAAACTTTAATTATTAAATTGGCCAAAACAAAAGGGAATCCGAGGAGGGCCAACTGTGGAACCTCTGATTTTTAACTCTTCATAGGCAGTTCCCCTATGAAGGGCTTTTGCCTCAGGGCATAGTTAGGTGGCCCCCATCAGAGCCCCTGGGGGTCTAGTTAAATGATAACAGTTCCTAACCTCCTTCCCCATGTTATGCTAACCACAGGGGTATTTCAGAGCTATTTCCCAGGCCTCTTCTATCTGAAAAATGGGTTCATAGGTCAATAGGATGGGGTGCAGTTGCTTTACTCTATGTATTTGTTCTCTATATTGTAATTAAATAACAAGGAAGCATTATGCAGAAGAACTACATCTATTTCCAATGCATGCTATACTCAGTTTTCTGTTTTATCAAACGGCAAGGAAGAAGAGAAGTAGCAGCCACCAGCTGTTGTCCCTAAGCTGAGAAGAGTCTGAGTTACTTCTGGGTGTTTGTAGACCTCAGTCCTATCACGGGTCAGGTCCTGGGTTGGGTCTAGGGAACTCAATTTGAATGAAATGCGGTTCTCCTTTGAGGGGAGATCTTTTTACTGGTGGCCTTCTTTATAGAGTTTGCCTCTGTTGCTGGCACTTTTTCTTTTGAAGATTTAAATGTTCAAAAGATTCCACATGGTGCTTTAGTCTTTGAAATGAGTTTTGATAGAATAAGACAGAATGTTCTTGCAAGTTTATCATGTCAAATATTGTGAGGTCACTGAATCTGAAATCTGGAATTTTTTAAAAAAGGAAAATAAAAGAAAATGACTTCTCATTATGGTCTCTGGAAAATATACAAAATATAGTTGAAGAAATGATAACCTCTGTGCTTACATCTACTATATATAGTGACATTTGTTCCTATCAATACCAATAAATCTATCTGCATTTCATTTTAAGTGCCCATTAAGTCAGCTCAGACAGAGAACTTTCAGGCCAAGTATGCTTGTCACATTTTATGGAGGAAGGAATGCAGTGGCCGACATTATACAAATTGTTTAGCTATCAACCAAGACATGTATTTTTTTTTTTGTAAAACCCAACATCTCCACTCTGAAAAAAATGGAAAGCCTCCAATTTTCCCCATTTAGAGTTTTCTGTAGTAAAAACTGGCTTAGTAAAAGGAGTGATCGCTCTGTAAGGTGGCCAACAAACACTAAGATGATAGTTTGGAACTCATTTAAGTTCCTAAATATATGTAACCCAGGAAGCAGCAGGAGATCCAGGGAAGAATAACCAGCATGCAGAGAAATCAAGGGGCCCCACCAATCAGGCTCAGGCAACCAGCATTGTCTTTACATTGTTGAAAAGTCAGAGAGCAGCAAACAGCCTAGTGCCAGGCAGTCCAGGACCCACTTGTGGAACAAGGAATAACGTTCTGCCTTGTGAACAATGGGCTTCTGGGCGATGGGGGCTGCCCAGGTAGTCCATGGGCTACCCTCGGAGAAACAGCGCTTCCCACCCAGCACCACACGGCAGAGAGGTAGGTGGCTCTTAGTCAGAAAACTGGCAGTAGGGTTTTTAATTTTACATGGGAGGTAGGTTAAAAGGCCTTTCATTTGAGAGTTCATTTCATTTCTGCTGCCTCTTTACTCTGCTCCTTTTTCTCTTACTTCTGACATCTAAGTTCAGGCAGGTAGAGACCCTGTAAAGATACAAGACCTAAGTATGGAAAGTCCTCACTTAATGTCATCAACAAGTTGTTGAAACTTGAGACTTTACATAAAATAATGTAGAATGTAGCCAGACCCTCATGGTGTAAGGCATTTCCCTAAACCAGGCTAGGGGGCCTGGTGTCACTGGTGGAGGAGAAAAGGAATGGTTTTCCTTACTTTACAAAGGGAGCCTCAGCCCTCTGGAGATGAAAGCCCTGGGCCTTCCCTTTCCAGAACAGGTGAGAGTAAGAGGCGCTTGTGTGTGTGTGTATGTGTGTGTGTGATTTCCTTTTGCTTTTCTTAAGAGAAGTAAGGTCTCCTTCCTGTCCAGGGCCTAACACCTTTATGCTCATCTTAAAGCCAATGCATTTTATTCTGCCTATGCCCTCTGGGGATATTTAGTTTTCCCAGGAAGAAACCCTAAAAGATTCTTAAATGAATAAAAACATATCTGAAATGCTATTTATACCTCCTATAGCCTCTGTATTAAAAAAATAATCAAAGCATATGCAATTCTGTTATACTTGTATTCACCAATTACCTCTTCCTCCGTTTCTAATTTCAGTTGAAGAGTTTCAAAAATAAAAAGAAAAATAACAGAACAGTATGAGGAGACAGATGGCTCAGCTGATGACAGAATCCACTTGACTTTTAGCACACTGGGAGATGGGGAATTTGATGAATAGTTGGTCAGTCAGTCAGACGATATGAAAAGAAAAGCTACTTGCTGAAATGTTTCTTAAATGAATAGAAACACCTTATAATTGCTAGGTTGAAATTCTCCTCATAGAATCAGCATTCTGCATCAGTCCTGTTAAATATGCTTGCTTGAACCAGCTCAAACAAGTGCAAAAAATGTTTCTCATATTAGGTCTAGAACATGAGCCAATGTAAACCTGTTTTAATCGCATCTACTGATTAGGTGAAAAAAAAAAAAAAGCAATTGAAAAGTTAGTACCTTTTGCTGGATGGCACTTTAATCTATTACAATTACCAGAGTGAAAAAGGATCAAAGAAAGTCTGCCTATACTGATTATTCCTAGAATAATTGAATTTCAAAGTTGGAAAGAGTCTGAAACTACTTCTTTGCCAATTATCCTTGTTCACAAGTGAAATTAATGAGGCTCAGAGGAATTAAGTGGTTTTGCTGAGACCACACAGCTTTCCAGCAAAATGGAGGCTAGAACCTTGGAAGTCTAGTCTCCAAATTCAGTACACACTGTCAGCTCACCATGCCAGACAGCACTCAGTACCTCACCTGTGCTGGAATTGCTCGTTTGTATGTGGGTGAGAACAATGACAATTCTATCACACGTGCACATGCTGTCAGTATCTGTGAAATGGCAAGGTGTATGTCTCAAAGCAAACTGACATGAATAGCATTACTGAAAGGCCTTTTTTTATTTCTTTTTAAAGATTTATTTATCCATGCATACACGAACCCGGGTACAGGCCAGAGGTATTGGGAAGGGGGGTCAGAAGATTCACCAGAGAGAGAGTAGGAAGCAGACTGACTGAAGTACACTGCTGAGGGAAGCAGTGGGTGAGGCAGGAGGGGTCTGCTGTGCCGTGTGGGTCCCCTCCCTGGTCAGGGATCAGTGGCTGCAGTTGCTACATAGTGCAGTGCTTAACCCCTTGAGTCACCAGGGAGGCCCCTGAAAGGCCTTTTAAAGGAATATATCTCCTTAGAAAAGATGGTGGAGTGTTATGATGTGAATTCATTTTTACTATATTTCTAAATACTGGTCTGTAAGGAGAGAGAGTTTTCAAGTCAATGATTCACTTCTGATCACTGATGATGATGCAATATCGGGGGAGTGAAGGGAGATGGTCTATAGGACAATGGTGGTAAAGCAGGCCGTCTTCTGCATTCAACTCTTCCAGGTGATAAATTAAAAAGGCTCAGGAATTTTAGCTCCAAGCTGAGAAGTGCTATGACGGGTGGCTATGAAAAAATGCTACACAGATGGTCCTCTAGCACCTCTCCTCTCTTTGTGTCTTTCTCTCTCTTTATATTTTCTCCTACTAGAGTATTTATACAGTTTTATGCATGGTACTACTCTCATTTCCTTGAGAATGAGGCTGTACACACTCATGCAAACACGGTAAGTCTCTGTTCACTGCTGTACAATGTCAAGGAATAGCCTTTGTCAAAGTGCACTGCAAACTAAAACGTGGAGCTTTCTCTTGGCACATTCTGGAAAGCCCACAGAAGGACTTCAGGTGACGGTGGGTCAAGTCATGTCTTCTGTAGTATAGCAACCGGAGAAAGGGAAAAGGTAATATAATTAGCTTCTTGGTGTAGATTTTGCTCCCACTCAAAAACTGCTTGTCATATTTGGAATTGAAAGTTATTTGCAAATTTGGATAAACCCAGTAACTGCATTCCTAGCTTTCCATTTCCAGTAACTGCATTCCTAGGCTTTGTTTTTTGAGGTAGTTGATCATGTTGATAGACTGTGATAAGTACTCAATATATGTTTTCCTGAATGTATATTGACTACTATATTAATCACAAGTAGACATTTTCCATAACTCATCAAGTGCTACATACAGTTTAGAGGTGTGGGCTTCATTATAAGCTAACACACTCACCCCCAAAACATGAACTCATTTACTCTAGTGGATTCTATGCATGTGTGCTGAAGCATTAGAGGCAAAGTGTGTGTTTGAATTACATCATCAAAATAAAGATGGATGTACTCATGGAAGCGCAGGCATGTAACAGAGCAAAATACTGCAGAATAATGAGGTCAGAATATAGGTGTTCCCAGTAGCATTCTTCCAGTATTTCTGTATTGAGATTTTTAAAAAAAACTATAGGAAAAGTTTACATACATCCAAATGGCAACCTCATATTTTGGGAGATTCTCCAATGTCAGAGACAATTTCAGTCTCCCCCAAATCAGCTCACATCAGAAATAATGTGTTTATCAAAAAATTTTATTCTTGTAATGTTTGCAGCACTGTAGAATATTTCTGAATATAAAAGCGCACACTTTGTAAGGTACATATTACCACACTATACCCACCACCAGAGCACCCATGATCCTCTGCCACCAGGCCACAGATGAATGACAGAGTACTGCACACAGGCCAGCAGGCATGCCCTGCAAAGATCATCCTTGATCGTGGCGTCTGAGGCCATGTGGCATGCTGGCATTTCAGTTAAGCACAGTTTAGAGTCTAGAGCAGAGCTGATGTCACCCTCTGGCAACTCTTCCTCTATCTTCAAGAGCTATTCAATGGTCTTCCATCTAAGTGAGAACATATGTCAAATCATTAAAGTCTTGTAATAGAAGTTCAAGGAAAATACTTCAGAATAGGTGAATATGCCCTCAATTAGTACAAATTCATAAATACTTAACATGTGCTTAATTTTTTTGAGGTAATACCAGTTTATAACACGTAGTTTCAATTATATACTATTATATCTCAAGTATATAATTTAACATCTGTATATACTACAACGTGAGCACTACCTACATTCTGATTTTCATTACATTAGGAGGACTGGAGAGGATGGGGGGACAGAGTGGGAGGAGGGGTGCCCCTCCTTTCCTTCCCCACCTAGAGAGGGGAGGGAGATGACCTGCTGGGCACAGGGAATTTGTTTTCCTCTAGCTGCTTTTAAGATCTTTATCTGTAAATTTTAACATTTTCATTATAATAGGTCTTGGTATAGACCTCTTTTATTTGGAACTGTCTAGGCTTCCTTGACATGGATGCCTGCTTCCTCCCCCAGTATTTCTCCCATAGGTTCTCCACATACTTTTGTGGATCTGTTTCATGCTGTTATAATGCCCGTGAAGGCACTTTTCATTCTTTTAATTCCACTTTCTCAACTTTGTGGGTTCTGTAATCTTTGGCAGTATCATAAGAAAATAGCAAGCGATCACTCCTCAGAAGTAAAATGACATACCACATCCTAATCACTTCCCCTGAAGCAAAGAATAAGTTTTTTGTTTATTGTGGTGAGGAAACTTGTAGATAACTGTAGCTTTGGTTTTACAGCACTCCTACATGTGACGCCACTCCTATGTGTGGATACTGAACCCAGGTAAGTCCAGCCTTCTGTCTTCCCCCAAACTGCCCTTAGCTTTCCTCTTCCTTTACACCCTCCCCACCATGCCTTACTCTCAATATTCTCCACTTCCTTCCCTCCCTAGCCTCCATTTCCCATCTGTCCTCCCATTTTCTCACCCCTCTCATCCTCCAGTTCTCTTATTACCCCTTCTACTTTCCCTCCCTCTCCCAGAGAGGGAGGAGGGGAGAGGGAGGGAGGGAGGGAGGAGGGGAGAGGGAGGGAAGAGGGGAGAGGGAGGAGGGGAGAGGGAGGGAGGAGGGGAGAGGGAGGGGAGGGAGGGGAGAGAGGGAGGGAGTG
>JAGFMF010011668.1:9442378-9481322 GCA_019455555.1 Galemys pyrenaicus | reverse complement strand
CTGCTCCCCACTCTCTGTGGTGGATCCTCTCACCCCTCCCCCCCCCATGTCTCTGGCCTGTACCCCAGTGCTTGTATGCATAGATAAATAAATCTTTAAAAAATAAATAAATAAAATGTAGTTCTGATTTAATTTACACTTCTGCTGTATAAATCACAATATATTTGGATCCCAGGACTTTAACTGGATTCAAGATCAAAATCTTTCAACAAATGAGCTAATGCAGAAATGTCCTAGTATCTTGTAATACAAAAATGGATACCAGTCCTAACGAAAACATACACACAGAGTGGAACAAGGTATGCGGTGTGTTCTGTTCATTTTGTGTCATTGCTAAGAGAGCAAGGCTAAATTTTATCAACTTTAGAGCGACATTGCCATCAACAGCATAGTTAGCAAAATTGGGGGAGAAGAGAACCCCACAGACCTAAGGACATTAACCCAGGCACCTCACTTCTATTCTATTTGAAGTGGAGACAGGAAGTGTTAATGCTGAATTGTTACAAGAAATAAACAAAAATAACATGTATTCCTGTGTGTTTACTGTGTCCTTGCAAAGTTGGCTCATGTTAATTAGCAGAAAGTATACTTTGTTTACATTAAAAATGATTCATTGGGTGCAACACTTAAATTTTCTAACACTGTATAGTAACCTTGTGGGAATCCAGCACTTCTCCTGGGCCTTCTTACTGACTTGATATCCCAGAAACAGAAGCAGTGGGCTTTGAAGGGTCTCTGTGCTTCTTTGCCTACAGCTGACTCCAAGCTGCTGACTGTGGATGTGTCACTTCCCCTAAGTCTCCTTTTTAAAAAAAAAAAAAAAAAATCCATAAAACAGGGACAGTAACTCACAGGGTTATTCTCAGGATTAGACACCAGTGAACACTTGGAACCTTGACTCACATAGTGGTCAGGAAATATTAGTTATAATGAACATCATATTTATGATACATTAAAAAACTTAATTCTGGAGAGCCCAATTCACAAAGCCAGTGGAAACAGTGGTGGGCAGGCAGGCCTGGGAGGTGCATTTCCAGCCACAGTGGATAACCGAGAAAATTCCTTTAACTTGCCTCATCAAAATTGCGTTTTTCACTTTTCTCATGGTGGGCGGGAGGCTCAATAGAACTCCTTCCTCCAATTTACGTCAAAAAGTTTCTCCTGGATTGCTGCCCACCCCTCTATACACGTGTATGTATAAATATAGTTGTATAACTTGATCTACATACATTATTTTACACTTTTAAAGTGTATTTACTTTAAAATTACACATGGGATTGTGATACACTACTTATCGTACACTTAAAAAAACCCTGACTTACTGTAGATGTAGAATGTGATGGCTGTGGAAGTAGAGACATAATTGTCACCCTAGTAAGGACAAAGACATAGCAAAGACAATACCAGCAGGGATAGCAATATCACTACTACTATGAGTTAGGTATAAACTTTTGTGAAAACTGAGCACAAGAAATAAATAATTCTTTCTGAAGACTAAACATCAAATACATGGTATTTAGTACTAATTTCAAAGACACGTTCTCAAGTAGATATTGAGGGGAAGGAGGAATCTTCCAGACATGAGAATGTATACTGAAGTATGGAGAGGTATAATCCGATGACAGTTGTTTCAAGCAAAATCAAGTGATAAGGAGATTGTGTGTGTGTAGTGGATATTCATAGTTCATAGATGACCTTCATTCATAGACTGAACTGTAAGGAATGGAAAATGAGTTCAATCAAGGAAATTAAAAACAGGCAGGCATTGAAAGAGCCTAAGAAGATGCGATTCAGCACAAATTTCGATGCAACAATAGAATGATGAAAAGAAAATACTTTCAAGGGATATCTTGGAGTTAGAATCAGGTATGAGCTGGTAACAGGTTGTGATGTTGAAGTAGAAGATGAATATACTTTTATAAGGAAGGGGGTAGATTGTATGCCAAGTGCTCATGGAATTTTGGAGAGTCAACAATTGTGCAGTTTGGATTTCTACCTCAAACATGAGTAGCTAGTTCCCAGAATTAGACATATCTTCAATAGAGCTCATTCCATCAGACCCAGACATATCAGAGGAAATGGAGACAGACTGACCCAAAAAGATAGCGATTCAACAGAATCCCATCGCATGATTCCCCACCTGGTTACAGAAATCTTTCAAAAATGAGTATATTAGACTGAATATTAAAATAACTTCATTTAAGTCCTATGACTTCTATCCAGGGCTGACCCAGAATACCATGATAATCAATAATGAACCTCTCAAGATAGAATGAAAGAGAGAAGAAATAATTGAAGGGATAAGTTTTCCAATGTTGGAAACAAATTTTTATATATGTAATGCTGTTGTCAAATATTTAAGGTAGAGTTTATAATTATTCCCTACTCCATTCAAAAGTTCTCTATACAGGCCCAAACCACCTTACATTTTCATATCATGAAAGCTGAATTCCTTTCAGAAAACCATGAAACAAAATGAGTAAGGAAAATATGGCTTGGGTAGAAATATGGCCATTCCACAGGAAAGGAAGTAACTGCATTAGAGGTGTTCAATCACGTGGCCCCTTTCATTTAGGGTGGGAGATTGTTCTTGAAGACAGCCCCATTGGAACATAGTCTTATGAGCAAAATGAAAACGGAACTGTCACTTGACCTTAGTTCATTCACAATCCCTACATACAATGAAGTTGGAAATACTTAGACACACATCTTAGTTTTCGAGGCATATGAACAGATCAGGCTGTCTAGTAAAACAGTATCAGAGGACGGGATGGGAACAAGGAGGGAAGGGGACCAGAGCGTATACAAGGAGGGAGCGTGGACATACTGGGGTTATAGGGTGGGTGTGGGATGCAGACTGTGTGGTTTGAGACTGTGTGAACCTGTTTCTCACAATCATACTCACTGCTGTCAACCAAAATAAATGAAGGGTAAATTTGAAAAAACAGAACCATGGGTAAAGCAACATTTACCGGTGTTATACTTTGCTAATGTGTAATTCAAAATGAAGGCAGCACGAAGAGGCTAAGGTCTCAGATAACAAGAGTGGAATATGCTTGAAGGAGTTCAATCTGCTTTTCCTAGATGCAGCAATTGATTCAAAAGGCGAGTTATTTTTGGGTAAATGGAATAGGAGAAACTGAAACCAAGTCAAAAGTATTTCAGGTATTTTAAACTACTAGCTAAGTATTATCCTAATAAACACTTTCCACACATTCTAAGATTCAGGTGAGACATTCTAAAGGGTTACTTCTTTGAACAACAGAAGCAGGGCATTGTGGTTTGTACTTGCTGAAAATTCCTTGGGATTGACAATCACATCCTGTCTTGACTTATGACAGCCACTACTGAACGTTCTAGAATGTTGAGCCAGGAGCTACAGGAAATTCATATAATTTAGAGCAAGTAGTTTACCTGAAGCAGTACGAGTATAATTTACCATGATTCATCATCATCCAGGCAAAGGGAAGCTATTGTTCTTGCTTTGTAGAGTGCTGAGACTGAGAGGGAAATAGTGTGAAAGGAAGACCTGTAGGCTCCAGAGCTTGGAAAGTAAGCATTGAACCTGTAGGGAAAGCTTCCAGAAGATTACTGCAGAGTGAGTGAATGCCTATGCAATGGAATGAGAACTTCAGAGAACAGAGAGAGATTCTGAGAGGAGACACAAAGGACCAAGAAAACCAACTCGCCTTATTCATAAAATGCCTAAAAATAGCACAGGGATAAATAGAATGTATTATGTTGACATCTTAATTTGAACTTTAGATGGCTGTAGTTATTCATGACATTTATTTAATAAGAACATGTCGAATAATGCAATATTGTTAGCTGCAATCACTGTGTTACACATGAGAGTCCCAGAATTTATTCATTCATACTGAAAGTTTATATTTGAATAATAGCTCGCCATTCTCTTACCTTCCAGATTCTAGCAGCTGCCATCTATTGCCACCTATGCTCTAGTTTTCTGAGTTCAGTTATTGTAGATTCTGCATGTGTTATCATATGTGTGTGTAGTACTTGTATAATTCTTTTACTTAGCACATAATATCCTCAAGGTCTCATCTATACTGTTACAATATGCCAATAATTTTTTTCATGACTGAATAATATTCTATTGTATATGTATATAGTATGTCTTCATTCATCCGTACAGGGACATTGAGACTATTTCCTTCCACAGCTACTGGGGATAATGCTGCAAGGGACATGAGGATGTAGACACCGCTCCAAAATCCTGATTTCATTTCCTTATATATATTCAGACATGAAAATACTGGATATATGGTTCTTCTTTTTTTATTAGACCTGAAATGTTCTCACCAAAAAAAAAGTTAGTGAGATCATATGTGTTAATTATTTCACAATATATGTGAGTATTTATGTGTACAATATATAATGTATGAAATCATCACATAGTAAACCCTAAACTTACACAATATGAATTCGAATATATGCAGCACATTGTCTTCCCAACTTTTAAAAATTAAAAATTGCAAATATAAAATCTGTATTATTACCTGAAAATAATAATTGAAGTCCTCCAGAATTACAAAATCCAGGGTTGTTAAAGAAAAATTATAGTCAATAATACTCTTGTATAATATAGTGGTCACTTATAAAAATAAGGAAGAAGTATGTGTTTAAATTTATACACATACAAATTTATGGTATAATTTTAATGAGAAGTTTTGTGATGTATAAAGAGACCACTAAAAATTATTGAAAGATATAAAGCAGAATAAATGTAGACAACTGACATTTCTGTTTGGTAGGAAGACTAAAATAATAATTACTCCTATATTGATTTAAACATTTATTATGTTTCAAAGGAAAATCCCATTAAGATTTTGAAAAATTAGAGTCTCTCTGGTCATGCAGTGGGTTGAGCACCACACTGAAGCATTCACAGCACAGCAGTGCCAGTTCGATCCGCGGCCAGGGAGGGGAACCACATGGCACAGCAGACCTCGCCTGCCTCGCCCACTGCTCCCCTCAGTAGTGTATTTCAGTCCACCTGCCTGTTCTGCTCCCCGCTCTGTCTCTGGAGAACTCTCTCACCTCCCATGCCTCTGGTCTGTACCCTTGCCCTTGTATGCATAAATAAATCTTTTTTAAAAGTAAAAAAAAAAAAAGATTTTGAAGAATTATTACTGTTTAGGAATTTTTTTCTGAGGTTTATTTTCTTGAAGAGGGTAGAAAGAAATGTGAGGGAAATTGCAAATATGTTTACCCATTGCATGTTTTAAGATATTAAGACAACCAACAGTAAAATTTTATACTTGCTAATGAGTGTTAACTCCAAACTGTTTTAGTTCCTACTGCTACAATGAAAGTTTTTACATCAGAGATACACAGAGTGACACTTCTTATGGGATAATGGGAGAATATATGACAAGGCTCTTTATGGGAAGAAACCGACCAGGTGTCGCAAGGATGGAGGAGATGAACATCCCCGCATCCCTGATTTCCACATCCCACACACAGCCTGTACTCCTGAGACAGTAAGGGCCCGGGGCAGAAACAGGGCATGACTCAAAGACACAACTGTGAGAGAGACAGACAGACAGAGAGAGAGAAAGAGAGAGAGAGAGAGAGAGAGAGAGAGAGAGAGAGAGAGAGAGAGAGAGAGACAGCTGCAGGCACACAGCCTCCTNAGAGAGAGAGAGAGAGAGAGAGAGAGAGAGAGAGAGAGAGAGAGAGAGAGAGAGAGAGAGAGAGAGAGAGAGAGAGAGAGAGAGAGACAGCTGCAGGCACACAGCCTCCTTGAGATACTCACCCACGGGGTGGGTGTGAGCCCTGCATGGCCCTGAGGTCACAGCTGATGGCCACTCACAGTGAGCAACTATAAACGGACCACATTCTTTGCTCCCAAACACCTGTCCTAAGACCTGTGTACACATTAGCACTGGCCTTGCAGGGGATGTCTCGTGTCCCAAGAGGTTTCCCTGGAGTCCCCTTTTTTTTTTGCTCTTTTGCTCAACAATAAATGCTGGGAGGTGGGGCCTCCCTGGTGGCACAGTGGGTTGAATGCTGCACTGTAAAGCATCCATGGTACAGCAGCGCGAGTTCGATCCCTGGCCAGGGAGGGGACCCACATGGTGCAGCAGACCTCTCCTGCCTCGCCTGCTGTTCCCCTCAGCAGTGTGTTTCAATCGATCTCCCTGTTCTGTCCCCACTCTGTCTCTGGTGAATCCTCTCACCTCCCTGGACTCTGGCCTGTATCCCAGCTCTTGTGTACATAAATAAATAAAACAAACAAAAAAAAATAAGATTAGGAAGAAGTAAAAGGAGAAAATATGAGAAAGAGATATAAATTTACCATTTTTAATAGGCTTGCCTTAACAAATGACACATTTATGTAAAGTTTTATCAACAGCAACTATGAATCTTATTTATTAAGTATATCCTCTTATTTAACAGACTACTTAGTCACAAGATAGGCACACAATAGTTATTAGATAAAAACTAAAGAGTGAAGACTACTGGAACAGTGAAAAGAGGATGATTTTGAACTCATTTGCTCTAAGGGATATTTTGTGAACCGTCAGCCTATTGCCTAGACTGAACACAGACTCCGGAATAGGTAAGTTTACAGTATTTTGCAACCTGCTCTGTTATTGGCGAAGCAGCTAAGTCCAATACTTCTTTGAATCAAAGGCTACATTATGGATGAGCCTTTTATTTTCTACAGTGAAGTTGTCACAGCAGTTTTGTATCAACATTCTGTTACTCAGTTCCTGCAGCTAATCCATATTAGCCAATGTTGTTTGGATTTAAAGACTTGATACTACATTAGCGATTTTCACATGTAAACAGAAATACAAGGCAACGACTTGTCACTGATTTTTTTTTTTTAACCAGGAAAAATAGCGAGAACTTGAATATATTTAACTTTGGATTAGCTCCTTTTTCACTCTTTTCCTGCACTACAACATTTAAGTGATGTGGAAAAAATCCACCTAGGCATTTTTTCTGCATACCAAAATCATTACTTCTTTACATCCACTTACTCCCCTTTCATCTAATATGAATATTCCTTGTAATGCTAAATGATGATTAATTCAGATATATTTCTTAATAATTGAATCTGCTTTAGTTAATTCTTGCTTATACGTTATTTAATAACTTCAATATCAAGTTCAATATGTTTTAAAATAAAGTACTTCCTTTGGAGACCATAAAATATAAAATATCAAGATTTGAATATGTTTTAATATGAGTATTAGGAAGTAATTTTGTGTGGAATAACATTTTCATAATTTAAACTTTCGTGTGACTTTCATCATTCTCTAAACAGACTAGTCAGACTATTGAAAAGCATCAGTGACCATAATAATTATTATTTACTATAAGCCAAACCCATCATCAGTGTTTTTTTACACCAAGCATTGACTGCTCAGAGTGAGAATATGAAGGATGCAGATGAGTATATGCAAATTGCTTAAGAAGAACAGGAGGAAGAGTAAAAGGAACTGAATGCTGAGTCTGAGAACATGTACTAGCAAGTAAGTAAAAATATATCTAATATGATTTTAATGATGATTCTTGGGTAGAAGGTCTTTATCATTATGCTTTGTGTGCTAATTCATTGTAAACATCACATATATACTCCCTAAGTCTCAAGCAAGGTGCAAATAAGATCATACAGTCAGAGAACATGGATATACAGACACGATTGCAAGGACATATAGAAGCTTATTGATGTTCCGATTTGGGGTATATAATTATATGACTCACTTTTCAGTAGTTAAGCCTTAATTGTCCTCCCCTTCAGTTTTAAATTGTCATATTAATGCATCATCATGGTTGAAAAGACCTTAATCTAGAAAATCTAATCAGGAATCTTGGGTCTATGAGCTCTGCAAAAATGATTTCTTGTTTGTTATCTAAAAATACATCCCTAGGATAACACAGACTTCAAACACATCTACACCTCATCTGGTTGATAAATACCATCATTGTGTATAGAATGAGGACGCATCTACTCAATCAATAGTAGAGCTCATCTAAAAAATCTGGGGAGGGAACTATGGCAGAGACATGCTGAGATACAAAGGAAATAATGCAAGAGACATATAGACATCAGCCAAATAAGTGGTAATGTTGAAAAGCATTTGCATAGGCACTTTCTAGAGATGGATGCTATAAATTTTGCTTAAGAAGAAATATTGGAGTTGACCACCAACATGCCAACAGGCAATAAGCATGTGCTTGAGCCGCCATCGTGTCTGATGATGGTTCTGAACCACCACCAGCAGGCTGTGCCCTCGGGGCCGACAGGAATGGTGGATGGGAGCTGATCTACATGGTGAATGGCTTGTAGCTGACAAGTAGGTAGTTCTCTGTAATTAAATCAAACTGACCTGTTCCAAGGGATTGATCCACTGGCCCTGATTGGCACAGCTGTCCTCTGCTTGGTAGCAGTGTGGAATAAAGTAACCCCAAAGTTTAGATCCTAACTAATCTACAACTTACACTGTAGAGACTGTTATTCAATAAAGGCAAGGGTTCATTCATATTGGTGTAGTGTCCATTCAGACATCTAAAAAGGTGGCATTTACTGCACTTCCACTTCTTCCTCCTGAGTAAGGGCTGACGATCAATGTGCCCTAGAAACACTGACCACATTGAAAGTTTGTGTCTTAGGTAAAGTCATCAGCCAGAAAGTTTTGTACAATCGATTCTGAATCCCAATACCATCTCATGGTATCTTCAGCAAATTAGTGAAATTCTATGGGTCTGAGTTTTGTTATCCACAGAACAAGAATATTAGTAACAAGAGCACACACACAAAAAAGCCAGATACTAATACTCCTCTCACAAAGGTGTTGTGAGGATTACCAGATAATCAGACTCAGCGTAGACATCTGAAAGTTTCAGTTCTTCCAACTATATTGACAGAATACCCACTCTCCCAGGCATTAAGAGCCAGGGTGCAACAATCACAGTAAACAATGAGATAACCACAGCTTCACCCTCACGCTTACAATCTAGTTCCCTTCACTGCCGCCTCCACATTTCTTTTCCCTCTTCTCAGTGTTGATGATCTGAATGACATGGATGAGAACTGTTGAAAAGTATCTCCCACCAAATATAAGAAACTTAAATGATTCAATAGAACATTTCTTTGGGCTCACAGAATTTGGTACTAAATTACTGTAACCTATAACTTAATACATGGATCTTTTACTTTCCTAAAATACTTTTGTGATCTCATAAATATCATCTAGGTACCCTGGTATATGTGAATTTCCTGAAAGTCTTCTACAAGTTAAGACGAAATAGTTGGGGGTGGGGGGAATGGAAAGACATTGTGAAACACTAGCTAGTGTGTGACACAGCACATATTTTCTTTCTCTTGGAGACAAATGTGCTCATGTAATAAAAGGTGATTCTCACTTTGATGATGAGAGAACCAAAGAATAATATGACAAAACTCTTTCATGGACTTATATTATCTTCCAGACACCATGTTAGGTACTATTACATGTTAGCTCTGTCAGTGCTCACCAGCAACCCTCTGGAGTGGAGATTATTAATTTGACACATTACAGATAATAAAAAATGAGGCACAGAGTTCAGGAGACTTTCTAAGTCACAGAGGCAGTAAACAATAGGGCCAGATGCCAGCACAGGGTGGAGAGCTTTGAGGGGCCGTGTTCTTCTCTTACAAGAAACCAGCAATGCCATGGTGCAGTCAGCTACTATGCCCTATAATCCAGGCACCTACATGTGCCAGGACAGTCATCTCTAAAAATGAAATGGAATGACACTTCTAGAGCGCCACTGCAAATTAACTCAGGAAATTTAGCAATGGCTAGTCCCTTCTGAAGTCTGTGTGGTCCTTCACTAAATCTGGACTTGGACATTTTCTGTAAACCATCTCTTTTGGATAAAATTCTCTCATACTAACTGTTGCCTTCTAGCCCACTGTTTATTAGGATCCTTTTGCTGTGGTAACATATTCCACAAGCACGGCAGCTCCAAAGGATGCATATTTATTATCTAATGGTTCTGAACGTCAGAAGTTCAAATCAGCTCTAAAGTGTTTTACAGTCCTTCTGAGGCTCAAGAGGAGAACCAATTTTCTGCCTTCCAAGGTTCTGGAGGCTGCCTGCATTCCTTGACTTGTGGCTTCATCTCTTAACTTCAAAACCAACAGTGTGCTTCTCTCCAACTCTGGCCCTCCTGTCTCACCCTTATGAATGCTCACGTGATTACCATGGGGTAATCCTAGAAGATCTCCTATTTCAAGGTCCTTCATTTAATCATGTCAACAATTCCTTTGGTTACGTATGAACTTATTAGCTATTATAGGATCAGGGAGTTCACATCTTTAGGTTCAAACTCAGCCTGCTAGACTCAGCATTCCTAACCATCAGATGATGTCTGTTGGATCTACAACATAATTGTTTTTCTCTTAAGCAACACTTGAATTCAAAGTTCCCTTCAGTAACTTCAGCAACTTCTCCATTCCCAGTTACTGCTTATTCAGATGATTCAATTGACAGGGCCGCTTCCATAATTAAGACATTTCTGGTTTGAAATATCAGGGGTCATAGTAAAAGATCTTTTGAAGAGACCATTCACAATCTAGGTCAAATCTATAAAATCCTTTATTAGATTTTTACCAGTTTCACACAGAATGAAGAATCTGACAAATATCCAACTCATTATTTGATATCTGCAGTTAGTTCTTTAAGTCATGACATGGTACAGAATTCAACTGATACTTTTATAAAACCTAATAAGCTTGGTTCTTCAGAATCCCCATGCTAAGCTTGTTTGGGGCTGAAGTCAACAATCAAATTGGCCCTTTCACACTGGGTACTGACATGTGACAAACACATTACAAATATCAGATTTAATCCTCAAAACAATTTGAAGGATCTGAATTTGACTTGTTTCATGATCGGATTTCCTTACCGAGGTCTGTCTCCCTGAGTGGCAGCCCCCTGGCCTCCTTAGCGTGCCTCAAATATACCCACCTTGCTTCCAGGCAGAACCTCTGCACTTACTGCCCCCTGGGGGTCCCAGGGTCAGTGCATTTTATTCAGGTCTGCTCAAATGCCATCTATTCATAAAGGATTGCTTTGACTAGTCCATCTATAGTAGCCCTCTCACCCTGCTTTTTTCTCCAGGACACTTGTCAGGAAGGTCATTAAGTATTCTTTTCGATTGTCTTTATTCTCTCTATCTTCCATTGGCCTGCCTGCACACCAGGGACACTGCAAATCTGTGCCACAGCATTCTATCCCTGTTCCTAGAATAGCCCATGGCACAAAAGCAGCATTCAAGGGGTATTTTATAGGCTGAAAAAAAATCTAAGGTTTAGCAAAGTTTAAGCAACTTTCTCAAGGTTACAAACAGTCTAAATTCATGCCCAATATCTCATATCACAAAATATCATCAGTCCTATCGCCTTGGCCCACCTTTGCTGTATAGAGTACCACCTGAATCAGGTGCCAACAAAAATAAAGACATTTGGGCTAAAATTCATCCAAAGACTTATAGGCCTTTTTCTAGTAATACATAATATACATAAGGGTCTCGTTGCGCACAATAGCAGTTACAGTCACCTTATCTACTGAGTAATGTCATCTGACTTTGGCAGTGCCAAACCCCATTATCCTCCTGGACCCCAGGGAGCCCAGTTCTACAGCAGCAGCTCCTTTGGTCAATGCTGTGTACAGAGAAAAGACATCCATTTGAAGGAGCTCAACTCTATGGTTTCAGGAAAGGGGTGTTCTGTGGAGCACACCCAGCATGCCCCAATCTCACATGTTAAGTCTACTCCCTATCCCATCTCCCCGAGTCCTCTGAACTTTTTATCTATACTCCTCTGAGTCTCAGTGACTTCTCCCCACTTACCTGAAGTGGCTGAGTAAGCTTTAGAGCCCTGAGAGAGCCCTGCGGCAGACAGACACTGGGACGGTCTAGCTTCCTGGTCCCTGCCCTTGTATAATATCTTCCACTTCAGTGCGAGCAGAAACTGATTTGCTTCTAAGCAATAGCTTGTGGCTAAGATGAGGGAATGTCATTTCTGTTATGTTATAGAACACTGTGACCCCTCCCGTGAAGAATCAATCTCTCTCCTCCCTGCCCCCTTTAGCTGGCTCAGAAGTTACTGTGTGGGGGAGCTACCCAGTGGAGAGAGCAAGGGCAGCTGGTGGCCAGTCGCCAACAAAGGGCAATACTGAGGCCTTCCACCCAACAGGCCACAAGGAAGGGAATTCTGCCAACAATTAGGTAAATTTGGAAGTGGGTCTTTTCATGGTCAAACCTTGAGATGAAACCACCTTCCAAATGAATACCTGAACCAGCTATACCATGCCCAGACTCCTAACCTACTGAAACTGGGATAGTAAAAGTTTCTGGTACAAACTGCAATGTTTGTGGCACTTCACAATACACAGTAATGGTTACTTAATGTAGTCACTTCCTGTGATTCAGGGCCCTTACACACTACCTGCCAGAATGCCACGTTCAAATCACAAAGGAGTACTCATATTCCAACCAGGTCTCCCCTCTCCAGGCTTCCATTCCATGCATCCTCAATCAAACAGCTATGAAATCCACCTTGCCGGTTCCAGTGAGGACACAGAAGATCTTAGAATTCTTTGTGAATAATGAAATTTCCCCTTAGAATAAAAAGTCCATCCCATGCTTGACTTGTTTCGTATGTGATGGCCGGCAAGGGCAGAGATGAAGGGAGCGTGCTGAAAAGAATGCATTTCATTTTACATGGCCCCTTCCTCTGTGGAGGTTTCCACAGTGTCTAGGTGACCGGAGATGGCTTCACTTTGGAGACAACCCAGAGGAGGGAGCTATGTACACTAGTCCAGAGTTGTATGGAGCATCCCACATCTTCCCTGTGAGAATAAAACCTCATATTTGATCTCATTTGAGGTTCTACTCCCCTTACAATTAAATCCTGATGCTTTCTCAATTTCATAGCTTCTATGACCTAAGCCTGTCTTTTATTTTCTTAAGACACTCAAGTAGTAAGGCAAGAAACTCACCATCCTTCTACTTTTCTTTGACCCCATAATGTGCAAATAGCACAGCTGCCACACAGGCCAGTACTTCCCTCTGACCTGAACCTCACTCCAACCTACCTCTTAGTAACCACCCACTTGTATTGCAATGAGGTTTTATTATTTTATCTTTTTTAAAAATTGAGGTAACAATGGTTAACAACACTATATAATTCAAGATACCGGGTCACATCTCCTCAGATGTATGTTACCACCGCCAAGGAACTCAGAATCCTCCACAATAGTCCAATGAGATTTTTAGCAATATCTTACTTGTAAGTAGTACAATTCCAGAACATCATCTTTCTATGTGTTTTTCTGCCTTGTTTAATACTTTGTTGGTATCAAATGTTTTAGCCTGAGATACCTTTAGAAGACAGAACTGGAGGGAATAAAAGTCTGTGTGGAGTATTCTCTTTGACAGCAATCCCAGGGAGTTGGCTCACAGGATAGGCAATTAGGGTTGTTCCCCCTGGAGCTTTCTATGAAGCTGTATCGAATGTAATCAGAATTGCTCATGGGAAGGATAGAAGAGATAGGGATTTCCTATTGGTTCCCATCACCTATCAGCTGAAGGAAAACCTACAGACTGAGTTCTTCCTGCATTGCTGGGATGCCTATAAACCCTGAGTGAGTTTCCCCTGGGAAACCATGAAAACCTGATAGTAAAGGAAGTGACATGGGAAAAGGTCCTGTCTGAGAATCTATCAGGGTGAAGTTGGGAATGATGGTCTTGAATCAAACCATTTTAGTTTCAGAACTTAATTTGCCTTGTTCTAGTGTTTTTCTTGCTGGATCTTACTGTTCAAAAGAGGGGGGTAGCCCATTATTGCCAGCATCCATGTACCTCATTTTATGTATCTAGATAACTCAAGAATAAAGTCTTTATCTTTGATTTTCAAATTCTGTTGTCTTGCCCAGAATAGAGTGGGCCCTATTCACTTGCAGTTTCTGTTCTTCCTTCATTTTCATTTTTAAAAACAAATATCAATTAGTTTCATAGTTTTGATGTGTTCTCTGCTCTAGCAAACACATTATCATGAAATTAAATCATTTGCTGTCTTCCTTATTTATTATCTGCCCTCAGATTGTTTCAATCTTGTGGGATCATCTGCATGCACTGCACTGTAATTATATCAAGTTCTTTCCTCTGTAACTTCGTGGTTTGTGGCCATGCCTCTTTTCCAGCTGGATTGTTTATTTCACTATTGAGTTTTGAATGTGTATTACATGTTCTAGATAGTATTATGTGCTAAGTATTATGTGATAGATATGTGCTAAGTATTTTGGTTCTTTGTCAGATATGTGACATATAAGGAAGATTTTCTTTTGTCCCCTTACCAGGTCTTTTGCAGAGCAAAAGATTTTTGATGAGAACCAGTACATCAGTTTTTCCTTTTATGAGCCACTGTTATCTTTAATTGTAAGATTTCAATTAAGCTGACATACTTACATATGATTTTAAAACAGAAACTACTACCCATACAGTAGAAAAAGGTGACTACAGACAGAGGAAGAACCCCAAAGAGGGAAATGAATTCAGATCCAGAACATGATAGGTGAAAAAAACCAGAACAAACAAAAACTGAGAAAATCAGTATTAGGGTGGGCACATAATGATCATTTGTAGAAACAGACAAATTGAGAAACTGGTGATCTTGTGGCCATTATTTTGTTTGAATTAAAACCTGAAAAAGGTAACAACAGGTAGTTTGAGATAAATACTGAGATAAGGACTTGAGAGCCCTACTTAAGGGGAATTGGAGTGCACCGAAGCTCCCCCTGAGACTTAGGCAAAGGTTCTCCACATTTTGAACCAGCAGATTTGTTTTATTTGGCTACTTTAGAGGATAAAGATAATTTGGATTCCCAAGTGGGTGTTATTTTCTTCAATTCTACCTAAGCCCAAACATCTTTTGTTTCTTGTCTGTGCTCCCCTGCTTGAGGCCATGAACATACTGTTGCTCAGATAACTGGCAGCTCTCAGGGCCTCCGGCTTAGTTATTCTCTCTGTTGGACACCACTGTGAACTACAGCAAGAGCTGTCCCCTTGGCCAGCTCCTAGGAAAGTGCGAATTACCCATCTTGTTTAAACCCAGGTCTGACTCATGATGAGCACCGTGTTCTTTATCCCAGTCCTAGCCCACCAACTGCTGCCCAAGAAGGCGCTGAGATTTTCCCATTTATTTTCAGTAGAGTGCATTTGTTTGTAGCAGTTGAAGATGTCATCTATATATTTTTGTCACCAAATCTGTTCACTATCAATAGGATATACAGCCTTTATTAGAAAGCAGGACACACATGTTAGCTACATGGACATAACAAATGTCCACATTCTTTGTTATATCCAAACAGGTACAAAAATAGCCAAGTGGCAGATGGGGAATCTTGTGACCTTTTTGACTTAAGAATGCATCAAGAAAGTATTTGTCAAAAGCCCACAGCGTTTAACAGGAAGGAGATTAACTGGGAGAAAAATATCTGCAATATTACTGAGTAATTATAATGAATATACTTTCCCTCAAAGCAACAAATATCAATTCTAAAGTTTTCAAAACTAGTTCCAGGCCTTTGCTCTTCTGATTAACATTTACTTTTTTTATTTACAGATCAATTATTGCAAATATATTGAATGTGCCCACAAGTAACAACAAAACATTGACTTGACAGGTAGGAAGGAAAGGAAGGAAGGAAGCAAGGAAGCAAGGAAGGAAGGATCAACTGATCTCCAGTTCTCCCACAAACTGTAGCTTCAAATTTTGGTTACAAAAGTTAAACAGAATCAATTAGTAAGAACCCCTTGTCTTCCTCCTTCTCTCTCATCCTCACTCCCTTGAGATTCATTTTTCAACCACATTCTGCAAGCACTGAGCACAGATTGTGTTACATCTCTAAAAACATTCTCCGCACCCGTCCAAGGTAGATAAAACCACACAAGTATTGTCACTCTGAAATCTGATGCTAATGCTATGCTTTTGGGGGGCAAGTATCAATTGGTCTGTATGAGCTGTTAACTCCAGGGGACCACTCCCTGCTGAAGAAGATAAACAGTGTAAGTCATGAACCCACACTGACCCGTGACACCTCAGCCCTGGGAACGCAAAGGCCCTCACTCCCTTCAACTCCTGTACCTCCTTACATTCTTTCCACTCCCAGCCCCACACCCTTGGATAAAATCTCAGCAGCTTTTGGGGTCACCTTGTATATACTCAAAACCTTTATGATTGATGTTTACCAGAAGGACTAAGGGAAGAGTGGAAGTTATGGAGAGGGAAGCAGGTACGCTATGGACACTGGCAGTTTGGTGGAGGGAATTAAAATATGTTTGTAAGATGGAAAATAAAATTCTTTGTTAAAGTCTTTTTTGTGGTTCATTTTAGCTTTTTGAGTGCCAGGTGAGAGGCCATTTAGTCCTTTCTATACACAAAACAGAATACTACTCAACTCAATAAAGAATAAAATCTTGCAATTGGCAACACAATGGATGGACCTTGATGATATTATGTTAAGAAAGTCAGGTGGAAGGCAAGTGCACATATGATTTCACTCATATGTGGCTTATAAGAAAACAAATGAATGAAACAAAACATCTCTCAGACACAGCAAAGAGACTGGTGGGAGAGAGAGGATGGAGATGGGGTTGGGTGAAGTAGGTAAAGGAGTTAAGTATATGGTCATAGATAACTAGGCTTCGGTGGGGATCTCAAAGTAGCAAATATAGATGTTGGTATATAATATTGTACACCCGGAACATCTGTTACAATCCAATAAATACCACCTCATTAAACATTTATTTTAAAAACCCCATTCAGCTGCTGTGGTATTACACAATTTGTTTATTAGTGAATACTTCATATTCCTAAACCTAAATTACAATTGTGAAATGCAAATGTCTTGTGCGATTAAGAACAGAGAAGGTTTTCTCAAAGAACAAGTCAACTTCTACTAAGTAGAGTTTCAAGTCCTTTCAGATGGGAGACAGCCAGCATATTTATTCACTTTCTCATTTATTTAGTCTAGAAATATTTATTGAGTTCCTATACACACAACAGAAGACCTAAGCATTGCTCTACATATTCTCCATACAGCATGTTCGAGAATAACACTGTTGACTCACTGTCATTTAATTATAACATCGATAAGAAAACAGTAATAGCAGCCATCACCGAACAGAACTATGTTACTCTAGGACCTACTTTTATTAAAAGTCTTTGCTTAAAGTCACAGTTTCAAAGAACCTCTGTGATATTAAATGCAGACAATATACTGCATCATACCACACACTTAATGCATCACTTTGCATGTTTTAGGTTCTTAATGATTACGTAAATAATGAAAATCAACTTATTAGCTAACTATAATATTATATTGCCTCTAAGGGTAAATTACCCAGATGTTCTTGAGTATACCCAACAGGAAGGCAGATTTCTAAACTAATAGTCCTTAATATAGAAAAGAGAATAACTGGCTTATGAGAGAATATATTAGCTACTTTTTTTTTTTTTTGAGGCATGGAATTTTAAGGAGGTAAGTGTTTGGTCTTTGGAAAAGTAGCTTATTATTTTGGAAAACCACAGAAGACAGAGCAGAGAGCAGTACAGAGAATCACGGGAACAGACGACACAAGGGGCACAGAGCAGGTCCTCCCTGGGCATCATGTGCATCTGCAAAGCCTCCCTTTAGATTCACGAGACCAACAGGTGGTAGCAGGAACAAATCAAAAAATCACTTCCTGCTCCCACTTTTTCTCTAGCCATAAGAAGGTAACCGCTCAAGACATAACACAAATAAAATGTGAAAATGGTGGGGTGGGGTGGGGGAGACAGGGATAATTATAAACTGGCAAAATTCATTTCTGAAAAACATATCCATTTGAAAATATTCATTATCAGAAGGTCTAATGGACAATTTACAGATGAAACAATTTTATTCTTTATTGGTAGGCCTTATTAGGAAGTGATTTGTAGCATAAGGATTTTATCTAAAACATGACTAGAAGGCATGCCGTCCGGTTATCCTCCTGCCAGGTTTATTTATACTCGTCATTACTTCTTCCATGTTTTGAACATTGGTCTTTTGGCACTGCACTAAACCCTGGGTCTGAGCTTTGGCTACTCCCATCTTCCTACCCTCTGTCCCTCATTTTGATCCATTCACTAGCTTTTACAAACATGTTCAAATGGCAAGAATGACTTGTACAATGACACCATCACTCAAATCTCCTTGAAACTCCAGTCATGTGAGTCAGAATCTCAGGAATCACCTGATTCGTCATTCTCTGTTACATTCCATACTCAGTTCATTAGCAAGTCAAGGCATGTGTAGCCCCTAAATATATCTCACATTTGTCCACTTCTCTCCATCCACACTGCCAAAGTTTAAATTTGAACTGCATCCTTATTCTTCTGTTCCTCCAGTGTTCTCCTAACTTTGCTTGTATTTTCCACAGGACAATCAGAATAATCTTAAAAGTAATGACCCATACCACAGCACCGCCCTGGGTAAACCTCAATGCTTGCTTTCCATGATATTTCAACATCCGAGTTCCTTCTCATGACCTCTTCAAGATATGGTGACTTCCTCTGTGTTTAACCGTATCTTTTTCTTCTCTACATCTACGCGTCAGTCACAAATGCATGACTTTCTTTTTTATAGACCATAAAATCGTAGAGGTGAGAGTCCTTGCCTGTTTCTGTCTATATTTTCTAAGGGCTGAGCAAAGTGTTGAAAAGCCTGAATACAGAAAGAGTGAGTACAGGGTAAACTGGGTAAGGAATGGCTGTTTAGCAGTGAATGAAACAGACATTTGTAATTTTCCCACCCTCTTCGACTCCCTTCTATGTAGAGAATTGAAATTTATACAAAATAAAAAACTAGGGGTTATCTCAGAGTGTAATGCAGAAACCCAGATTAAAGAATGAGGAAAGTTAAAAGATAACAGCACAGAGTCTGAATTTCCTACCTTAATGAAATAGGAATTGGAAGAGAAAATGAAAATTTAAAAGAGACTGATTGTGGAAATAGTGGGAAAGAAGATCTCAGAGCAGAAGACAAACAACTTCACACTGAGAGGCTCACCGACAGTTACACACACAGGATCATGGTGCAAGAACAGTACTAGACACGCCAGGAACATGAAGATGAAAACTCTTAAGCGCCCTTAAAGGGGAAAAACAGGCCAAGAAAATTCAAAAGCAGGTTTACCCCTGTCCCCTGCTAAATCATCATATTAGCATCAAATGTCTCAGCAACAATACTGGTTTCTATAAAACAGTAAAATCATAACTTCAAAATTCTAATGGAAAATGCTTTGAATACGAATGAATATACTCAACCACATTAAGATGCCAATGGGAAGTAAAAAAATAAAAATAAAAAATCAAACAAGTATTGGTTCAGTTTCACCCCATGAAAGCTTCTCAGAAGTGCATTGTTTGATAATGTAGTTCAGTAAATTGAAGAAAAAAATCCAAGAAAGAAACTTGATTAATAAAATCACTGATGAAAGCTAACAGAGTAACATTTGCTCTGCTAATTCTTTTTTTAAAAAGATTTATTTATTTATGCCACAAGAGCTGGGGTGGAGGGCAGAAGTGCAGGATGAGAAAAGATTCACCAGAGACAGAGTGAGGAACAGAACAGGCAGATCTACTGAAATGCACTGCTGAGGGGAGAAGCAGGTAGACAGGAGAGGTCTGCTGTGCCATGTGAGTCAGCTCCCTGGCTGGGGATTGAACTCGTGCTGCAGTGGCTGTGGATAGCTTCATAGTGCTGAGAATTAACCCCTTGCACCACCAGAAGGCCTCTTGCTAACTAATTATTGATGCAGAAAAACAAAGTCCTAGATGATTTTAATAGGAAACAGGGAGAGAATCTCTTGCCTTGATTATTTGATGAAGTTAGAGTTATGTGATAACGTAAGTTATGTGGTAACAGAAAGCACTGTTTTTCAAATGCTTAACTATGTAAGTCAAGGCACTCTCAACACACCAGCAGCATGTGATCTTTTATGAGATTATAAAGTATGTATTATAAAAGTATGTATATAAAACATGTTTCAAGTCAGTATACCAAAGGGAAGAGGGTAGACGAGTGGATAAAAGCAAAAGGGCTGTGTAGTCAGATCACATGGAGACACAGGACCTGACCCTCCAATGTCCCTGAATAATTATCAGATGAAATAATGAAAAGGTATGAGGTATGAAATTGTGTTTTTCCACCTCTATTTTCTTTATATCTCCACAGGCAGGCCTGATAAGAATTACCTGACTCTAAACTGAGCAGGACCCCTGATAAGAATTACCTGACTTTAAACTGAGCAGGACCAAATGAATAAAACCATGCTGACTTTATTTAAACCACATTGAAAAAAATGCATACAAGAGAAAGAGGAAGCAAAGCCCCAAAGAACTGCCTATCAAAGGTGCTCAGCCTGCTTGCCGGGTCTCCCGGTCATAGTGCTGAAGTCTATTCTGTAGAACATTCCATCATTGTGTTTCACAAATCATCCTCTCTAGTTGTATGGATTTTTTTTTTTAAGATAAGGGAAAGAACACAAAACAGAATCAGCTTAAAGAAATTAGAATTTGCAAAACTCTGGAGGCCAGAAACTGAAGGAGGATTTATTTTTTTCTATTAACGGTCCTACTGATCATTCTGATATGAAGTGATGAAACAAAATCTCTCTCTTTGAAATGTAAATGATGATAAGAGCTTTAAAGTGGGGGAATAGTTTGCTATTATGTTTCAATATGGAGTAAGACAAATTTGCTTTGGACTTTGGTACCTGCTTTCATGACAAAAGACACATGGAGAGGGGCCAACATGTGTAAATGACTCTATTTTGGGTGCATCCTGCTTGATCCCCAAACACTCCCATGCTTCCCCTATCCTTCTGAACAGATTTTATGGTGCCCATTCACTTTTGGATCTAACATTGCTCTTTGATATACTTTTCCCCAAAGAACCTACTATGTGAAGTAGCTACTTTGAAGCTGGGCTGAGAAACGTAAGGAAGGACAAGTGATCTTGTTCCAAGCTTAAGAACACCAACCTGGCAGATAAAAACATGTCCGTGAAGGCTCATTGAGGACCAACATGTGCTGCTTCCTTAGAAAACTGTCCCTTCACATAGAGAGAGGGACAGAGCCACTTCCCACACTTACAGGGAAGCTGTTTACTGCAATTTTTAGTCTGAAACTCATTGGTGAGAATTGACTGTCATTTCAGTTATGAAGCACTCTGAACCTATGAGCTAGACAGGGAATCTTTTATAAAAATCCCAAATAAGAGGTGGAAGAATGGAAGACTGAAATCACCAAAGAGGTTTAGAAGAATACTTAGATACCTGTGCCTATCTTTTTACAAGGAAGAAAACAAATTAGTCAGCACCTAAAAACTCTAGCGTTGGTTCATTGATCTGATATTTAAGAGGCTGAGGCTGCTGTGATGATCCCCAAACACCCCTCCTGCACTGCTCTAGTCTGTCTTCTCCCACTAGGTAAGCTTTCTGACCCTCCTCAAATCTCAGCATTGGTAACTGAGGTCTCCGTGCCTCACTGCAAAGAAGGATCCTTCACAGATAAAGAATGTAGCCTGTATAAGACAACAGAGAAGTGAGTCTCTGGGTTCTAGAATCAGCCATTTCAGGGTGCCTTCTGTGTCAAATATGATTTATTAAAGGGTTTCTAGACAGTAGCTTTATGGAGGGGATATCTTTATGAATGGACCCCGAGATGGACACACCATCAATGGAACCCTTCATAGGGGCAGTGTTGTCCTTGCAAAAACTGGATTGAAAATCATGATGCATGGATTGTTTCACATTGTTTCAAAATGTGATCTAAGGAGGTAAATTGCCCACATCAAATAATACCTGGTTCACTTCAATAAACATATTTCATATCTTTAATGAAAAAATTTGAAACTCTCCTAGTATTTTTTAAACTTTTAAACTCTCCTAGTATTTATTTCAGGGACAAACAACACAAAAGCAAACACCACCACACACATAACAGACAGGCACGTCCTTCACTTGTGTCATGTCATTCTGACATGATGCTGATTATAGTCCCTGAAAAAGAGGGACAGGCAATGCAGAAACCCTGGCCTAACATTATGTGATGACTGACAAGTTTTCAGTAGCATTTACAAAAGAATTAATAAGAAAATGTATTATCAGCCCAGAAAAGAGGAAGCAAATATGTTTCTAAGGTCCAATTGTAACAGGGTGGTCCCCAGGAAAGGGGGAAGTTCCAGAATCCCAGTTCCGCCCTAAGTGGGTAGAGCTGAGCAGGGATAAAAAAATTCTGCAAAGAGGAAATAGGAGGACAAAAGGAAAGGAAGAAAAAAAGAAGCAGGATGCAGAGCAGCAAGGAGACATGGAGGAGGCAAGTAAAACAGAGGAACATGTGAAAAAACTGTGCTTGCTTTTTGGTCTTGAACTGGTTAAAACAGATGTGAGTGAGAGACACGTGGGGAGATTAACAATAGCGGCTTTCATCTTAATTTTAATTTTGTGTTCATTTCCTCCCAAAGTTGTCTAACTCTTTCTAACCTTTTTCTATGGGTTTCTACTTGCTTTAGGGCAATCCTATTTAACTAAACTTTTACCCTCAAGGAGATGGGTAACTTTAAATGTTTAACTTAATAACTATATTCTTTGTCCTTTCTGGATTGTACCCTAATTGGATTAAAGTTCCTTTCCATTAAAAGTCTTATATGTTTGTCTTAATGCAGCGGATGACAAAACCCATTCAGAGAGGGCAGGTTTGGGGGTTCTAGGGTGCCCCTCTCCCTGCCCTGTAACACAGTCCATAGCACATCCACCAAATTAGGACATTTTAAGACAAACTGCATCACAAAGCTCATCAAAGTAGCAAAGATCGTTATTCTAATGGTCACCAACATTTTTTTATAGCATTCACTAATCATTGGTAATGATTTTTTTAGGTACAAAGAGCTTACTATATAATTACTTTAGATGATTTTAAGTTTAAATCATTGGAATGACAAAGTGAAAGTTTTCCTATGCTGAGTAATAAAGCATCCTCTAACTATTATGTATGAAATAAAATGTAATGTTCACACAAGAGATAAAGCTAAATCAATAGCGACTGCAGAAATAGATCCAAATGTGTATGGACTTATAAATGACACCGATATCATTAACATGATTTATGTAGTGATAGTGCTGGCATTATTGGTTATCCATATGGAAAAATATTAGACTTACACCTTGTCCCATTTATAAAAGTGAATTGTGGATAGATTAAATATAAAGCAGCAACACGTGTTTTGAGGAATGATTCCTCAAAGATAGAACATTCAAAAGCCATGAGATAAGATAGACATTCATCTACTTGACAAAGATTTATTAAACATCTATTCTATGACTGGCCTTATCAAGATGCTAGCATTTCTCAAATTAGGCAAAGACAGGCCAGCTTTTCATGAACACATGTCCTACTGAGAGGTCATGGCCATGCAGACACACACCATTGTTTTCGCAGCCAATGATGCTGGCTGGAAAGGTGACACTCCTTGACTGTGTTATGTGAGAAGCAGGAGATGGGCTTCTACATGACACAGCATGGCCAGAAAAGTCTCTCCTTGGGGAACTGAGAGCTAAATGATAAGATAGTGTGCCAGTGAAGAGGTATAGAAAAAGGCACTCCAGATACAGAAAGCCGAGGTATGTTAAAGAATGGAAATTTATCTAGTGAACCTTTGAAACTTGTGTAAGGTTATACTGGGTTGTCAGAAAAGTCATGACATGTTTTTTTCTTTGAAAACCATAGGAAAATGTGTCAGAACTTTTCCAGCCATCCAACAGCTCAATGTTAGGTGAATCAATAAAGAAAATCATCCAATGTGAGAAGCAGGGATCTAGTGGAGGAGAAGCTGGACAAAGATGAACAGGAAGAATGAGCCAAGAGGCTTATCTTGTAGACCCAAGTCAGTCTGGTAACGGGCTTGAATTTCACGTTAGTGCAGTACATAGTACTTCAGAGTTTTAATCCCAAAATAGATTATGATTTCCACTGTGCAATTAAATTTAATTTGCACATGCAATACAATACTATTTTTCACCTTAGGTTTGCAAGATGGCTACAATGGGACCAGAAGAGATGCAGGAGATGAGTTGCTGGATATGACATTACCTCAGGTAACAGAGTTCTTTCTGAGTTTGAAGGGTGACCACATATACTGAAAAAAGCAGAGAAACGGGGCCTCCCTGGTGGCACAGTGGGTTAAGCAATGCACTCTGAAGTAAAGCACAGTCACTGCAGCCAAGTTCAATCCCTGCCCCTGGCCAGAGAGGGGACCCACATGGCGTAGCAGACCTCTCCTGCCTCTCCTGCTGCTCCCCTCAGCAGTGTGTTTCAGTCAATCTGCCTGTTCTGCTCCCCGCTCTGTCTCTGGTGAATCCTCTCACCCCCACACCTCTGGCCTGTACCCCAGCTCTTGTACGCATAAATCTTTTTTTAAAAAAAGCAGATAAACGCAGAATGTATTTTAGAGTTTGGCTCACAGAACTGGCCAAGAGATTCAAAGAAGGACATTAAAGAAAAAAAAGAGGAAAGAATAATGCCAATGGGTCTGTGCATGAACAAGAGTACTTGCAAGATTCTGAAATGGGAGCGTGCAGCCCAGACTGCAAAATCCTCTGGAAATTTGAAGTGTGAGGAATAGTCAGTCTCTGAGAGACAGTCTTCACAGGTGGTTGCATGTGCTGGTCTAGAACTCAAGGAGAAGGTGATGAGTAGAGACACACTTGCATATGGAGGTATAAACACCACAAGCAGAAAGAAATCACTAAGGGGAGAAAGCGCAGGTGAGGAGGAAGCCACAGGATAATCACCTCCATAAAAATCCAAGTATCTATACACAGCATGAAACATGACAAAATTGAGTGCTAAAGGGTGAAGTAGAAAAATATATTTAACATCATGAAGCCAGAGGTTAATATGTTTAATTTTCAAAGTGCTTCTACAAATCAATAAAGAAAAAAAATGAGGTAAACATGCCAATAGAAAAAAATGGATCAAGGATATGAATGGGTATTTCATAGTAGTGGAAATTAAACTGGCCAATAAATTCATGAGCAGATGGTCAACTTCAGTGGCCATCAGGGAGATGCAAATTTTAACAACTGGTTATCGGTTTTCATTCATCAGATAGGAAAAAGTTAAGGAAAACAAAGTCCCTTGTTGGTGAGGATTTATGGAAATGGATACTCATATAATTCTAGTGGGAATGTGAGTATATATAGAACTTTAGGAAAGAAATAGGGTCTCATTTATAAATTAAATATACATTTATTCTGACAACAATTTTCAATTTTGATAATTTAAGCACATAAGATATGTTTAAGATGTTGATTATAATTTATTTTATGTTTGCAAAAGAAGTTAAATGCTCATCACAGGAGAAAATAGAGTATATTTATTCTATGAAATGCTATGCAGTTACAAAAATTTTAAAAATACATTTGCAATCTTTCTTTAAAAATGAACTTGGAGTATTTTTGGAATAAAACTTGTATGTGGGTATGTGTATGAACACACACCATTTTGTTGAAAAATATGACACCAAATAATCATGTTTATTTCACTGTGAGGAATGTGGGATTGTGAGTAGGGAGTTCATTCTTTCAGTGATCACTGTTTGACTTGACAACCACTTATTACCTCTACAATTAAAATAATGTCATTTTCAAGAGATACAACTTTATTTTCAGGGAAAAGGGACAAAACACATTTTTATGGATGTTTGATATTCAGAAATTTCTCAGATCATCGTTTGTGTTTGTGTCTTGCATTGCTACTTAAGTGTCTTGAGATAGAAGAAAGGATGGGGATTAAGAGGAAGACAGATGCAATTTCAACCTTGATGAAAGTGTAAGCTTTGTCCTCAGTAAGACCACTGAGCCCGTGCACAGATGTGCTCTGTAAGAAAACTCCAAGGGTCCTCCCTGGTGATGCAAGGGGTTAAGGTGCACCACTATGAGACTATCTGCAGCCACTGCAGTACAAGGTTGATCCTAGGCCAGGGAGCTGACCCACATGGCACAGCAGACCTCTCCTATCTCACCTGCTGATCCCCTCAGCAGTTTATTTCAGTACCTCTGTCTGTTCTCTGTCTCCAGCGACTCCTTTCCCTGTCCTGGAACCTCTGGCCTGTACCCCAGCTCTTGTATGCATAAATAATTAAATCTTTAAAAAAAAAAAAAAACACCTCTGAGGTGTTTTTTGAGGCACAACCTGTTTTGAAAGGCTGTGAACAAATCTCGTGTTTTTTGCTGCCCAGAGCAACCAAAAGGCCATCCTAACTAAACCACTATGCAAAGATGTCAGAGGCAATGTTAACCTACACAGTTGTCTCCAGTGAGCACTTCCCAGCCCCCAAGAGAACAGCTCAATAGATAGAGAATTAAAAAAAAAGAAAAGAAAAAACACAGTGTCACTGCAAATATATTTAAATTTTTGAAAGTTTTGCATGAATGGAGAGAAAATGCTCCCTTTATTACATGCTATACCAGCCTAACAACAATCAAGAAAAAACGCCAACACCACCTGTCCTAACAGAGAGAAAAAAAGACTAAAAAGGATCCATAGTTTTTCTTTGTAGCAATTGGATATATAGATTTTTCTTTATAGCAACTGTATATATCACTATATAGTTACTGGCGAGAGCTGTGAAAAATAACGCTATTGAAAATAAAAACCATATCTATTGCTGGTAAGAATAATGACATATGTAGCTTATATGCACAGAACTTGCAGCTCTTCAACATGCTTCTAAAATGGAAAATATAGCGCCTCCCTGGTGGTCTAGAGGTTAAATCTCAGCACTGAGTTTGATCCCCCACTAAAGAGGTGACCCACATGGCACAGCAGACTACTCACAGAAGAGTGGCTCTAATGAGATTTTGCCAGGTTAACTGTCCTGATCTTGAATTCTGGCTTTGCCACTCCCTGTGACCTCAGATGAGTTGCTGATTTACTCCTTGACTGTGATTTTGTCGACAGAGATAAACAGGAGAGAAGCTAATTCTGGTGTGATATAATAATGCTAATGCTAATAGTAATAATAGCAAGAACAGTAAAATTATAAATAGTAATAGTAATAGTAATAGCAAAATAATAGTAATATTAATAGCTAAAAAAATCTATGAAGTTACTCTCTTTAAGTACTTTATACTTAGTAACCTTTTCATTCTCCAATATGATGGTTTAAATATTTATGAGAACAAAAATATTATCTTCATTTTATAGATGATGGGGTGTTCCCTTAACTAAGGACATTTATAAAGTTACAGCTCACACATGGTGACAGAATGCCAACCTGATTGATGGCACCCAGAGTTATTCATTTCCAGCCACTTCTATTTAATTTCTAATGCCTAGACTGTGTGGAGTGGATGAGGGTTCAAGAGCAAAATAGCCCACATGAAGAAGAGGTGATATTCACTCACAGTTTACATACAAATCCAAACATCTTTGGTTATTGCTTAATCAAGTACAGCTCCCCCCCCCCTTTTTTTTTCACTCTTTCCTATGCATGTATTTTATCTCCACAATAAAACCATATCCTTTTTGACAGCACTGTTTTCCAAAATATCCCCCAATATCAATGGTAATTAAGTGAATACTTGTGCTCCATTTGTATGCGTCCTCTGACACAGAGTAAACAAGTAGTACCTGGATACTGACCTGAACTTCCGATCACCCAGTAAACAATCGATGCATCGATACTGCCCTGAGCTCTCAACAGCAGTCACGCCTTTCCAGTCTGCTAAGTGGATTGGCAAGCGTTTCAGATCACGTCAGCTTTCAGTGGGAGAGATGTCATTTATAAATTCCCACTGGCTATCTTGCCACATAATTTTCCATGTTCCTGCAGATGTCTGTTTGCAGTAGGAGAGCTCAGCTCTTGGGCTGAATGCAGGCAAAGTATTCCTCGTTAGACTGAGTGTATAAGCACCCGACTTAAAAATCTCCACCCTGGCACAAATACAATCATAAGGGATCCAAGGTGAATGGTATTAAAATCTGGGAAAACAAAGGCAGATGGACAGTTTGCACCAAATGTTCTCCTGGGCACAGGAACAAAAAAATATGCAAATAGTTGAGAGAAAGTGCAAGTCGGTACAAGATGTAATGTTACAGTTACAAGCTGGTGAAGACCAGGACAGGAGGTACGCTGCACTGGGGTTTCGCAGTGCTGTCTGGTGCCACCAAATCATTTTTCTCAGCTTGCTTTTAAAAATCATGTCCATTTGGTACAGATATTCAACCTGTGCAAGTATTTGTTTCTCTGAGTTCCGATCTTTTATTTTCTGACACAATCAAGCAAAAGTCGCAGGTCGGAATATTGCAGTCAACTGCTTGCTGGACCGTCACTCTTTGAAGCAACAATGCAGGCGAGTGTGACAGGTAGATTCCTGTGTGTAGGGAAACTTTAGGGCAAGTGCTTCTGGGGAAAGCACTAAACCTGCCCACCAAGGAGCAGATGCCTTCTTCAAACTCATTCAGGTGCCTTGCTGCATCCCGTGTAGGGTCTGGTATATGCATGGAAATGATGAAACATTATCATGTGATGAAGCGTCCACTCTTAAAATAATTAAACACTATGGGGAGGGGTGACCCCTTTGCCTCTCCTGCCCCTGGACATTTCTGGCCACTGTCTGTGATATTTATATTCATTCAAGTATATATTTAGTCTCAGCGCTATATTAGGTTATTATGGTAAAAACTAGGAAAAGAAGAAAAACAGTGTCCCAGCATGCACAGTGCTATATTTCAGTGGCAATAAAACATAGTAAATGAAGAAATCAATAGATAAATGAGATCATTTCTAAGGGTGAAATTTAATAGCAAGAAAAAAAACAAGGATTTGAAATAAATTAATTAGAGTAGTTGTTAAAGAGTGGGTGGTTAGGAAAGGCTCCTCTGAGCTGGTAATTTGGAAGCTGAGATCAGAAAGTGACCAAGAAACCATATACATTGTCATCTGCATGGAGCGGGGGAGCCTGGGTGGAACAGCCAATGTAAATATCCCAGATGAGAACACAGCCTGTCACACTGGACAATCCAGGGAACAAGGAGGCACAAGTGTGACAAGGTGCCTAGAGTAAGACTTGGGACTCTCAGAGACCAGCAGGGTTAAATCACGAGTCATAAGACATTTTGATTGTATTTCAAGGCAGTGTCTCAGAGATCTTTTTAATTAAGTCTTTATTACATAATTTATTTTTGCTTACATCACTATAGCCCCATAGTTGTCCTGCCATCGTATTGCCTGTGAACCATCACCACATTTCTTTGTGCTATTCACTCCCATTCTGCCCTGCTCATGCTCTCCCTTTGTTGTGTGCCTCAGTTCTATGGTCAAGCTTGCTAGTTTTGACATTTTCTTGACCTTTTGTTTGGTTTCTCTATATTCTACATATAAGTGAGGTATTCATCTTTTTCTTTCTGACTAAAGCTAGGTAATCCCCTCCAGCTCTATCTGCATTACTGCAAGTGGCATGAGTTTGTCTTTTTGATTGCTGAGTAATATTGCATTGTATAAGTATACCACTTTATTATTTTTTTATTTATATCTTTACATTATTGTGAGTCCCATAAAATTCCCACCACCAATTCACCTGTAAATCATCACCATAGTCCCTTGGGCTCTTCTATTCCCTGTTTTGATCCCTTTTCCTCTGCCTCTCTCTTAGAATGTCTCTTATTTATGGTTGCCTACTAGTTTTGTTATATTACTATTATCACTGTTATTATTTTCCCGATCCCTTAGTTATACAACTTTTTGATCCATTCACCTATTTGGGGGCATTTGGGTTGTTTCCTTATCTTGGCTACTGTAAATAGTACTGCAATAAACATAGGAATGCAGGTTTCCTTTCAATTAGTGTTTTTTATGTCCTTAGGGTAGATTCCTAGGAGTGGAATGACTGGATTATATGGTAGATCTATTTTTCCTGTTCTGAGGAACCTCCACAGAGATTTACATAGTGGCCAGACCAGTTTACATTCCCACTAGTAGTGTCAGCTGGTTCCATTATCTCCACATCCTCTCCAGCATTTGTTGTTTTGTTGTTTCCAAATTTTTGGGGGGGGGTTTGTTTTTTTCAAAGTGGAGTAAGGTAGTGTTTCATTGTGGTTTTGATTTGCACTTCCCTGAGAACCAGTGATATTGAAGATTTTTTCATATGCCTATTGACCATTTTCCTTTCTTCTTTGGAGAAGTGTCTTTTTCACTCTGTTGCCCATTTCTTGACTGGGTTGTTGCTTTGCTTTTGTTGTGCTGTGTAAGTTCTTTGTATATTTTTGATATCAGACCCTCATCTGCTGTATAGTGTACAAATATTTTCTCCCATTTAGTAGGGTGTCTGTTTTGGTAATTGTCTCTTTTGCTGTACAGAGCTTTTTTGTTTGATGTGGTTCCAGCTATTTATCTTCTCCTTTGTTTTCCTTCCTTCTAGAAGAGTTCTCAAAGACGTTTCTGAGGTCTATGTCATGGAGTGTTTTGCCTGTTTTCTTCTATATATTTTATGAGGTCAACTCTGATAATAATGTGATATGTATATTTTGAGCAGATCACTTTTATCTGCTAGGTGTGGCATGGAGGCCAGGAGGCAGGATAATAAATAAAAGGTATCATTTTAGGTGTGAGATCATGGCTTGAAATGAAGACCAGGATATTGAAGGCTTGTGAAAAACATTAAAACCACTGTGACTTAACCTGATTGCACAAAACACACGAACAGCAGGACAGTCTTTCAAGTATACATGGAATATTCATCAAATAGAGACTTTGAATTACAAAATACAAATGATTAAAATCTTACAGAATACAGTCTCTGACAGCGGGAGAATTATATTAGAAACCAGTGACAGTAAAGTATCTTAAAAAACCCCATATATTGAAACATTGAGCCTCCCCATTCAAGTAACTCACTGATCCAAGAGGAAATAACAACAGACATCAGAAAATATTTTAAACTAAATGATAATGAAATGCACTTTTAAAAACTGGTGAGATGCACTTAAAGTAGTATTTATAGGAAATGTATAGGGTTAAGTGCCAATATTAGAAAAGAAGAAGTAGCTGTATACTTTTCACCGATTCTGGCTATAAGCAAGAACTGGACCAGATACTTGGTAGAGATGCTTCCTATTCTATGAATCTAATTCTGTGAGGATTTCTGTGACTGTTGGGATCTGCCTTATTTAGCCTTCAAACCAAAAGTTATGTGAACTACCCCCTTTTATTATGACTAAGTCGTCCACCAAGCTTCTGAGCCTGTGATGGTGGCAAGAACACTGAGCAGCCCTTTAGAGAGTGGGCTTGGAGAGTGACCTTAGAGAGTAGAATCAGCAGCACCTCCACTGACACTTCATGTTGCCCCCAAATGTGTCCCTGATATAAAGTCCCCACACCAGCTGACTCCCTGTCACCAGGAATGCTGTCACTGCTCTGGGAGTCTGTATGTGCTCTTTTCTCCCCATTAGGATGGAACCCATAAATCCAGTCCACCTGCTGGAGCTAGAGCTCCCCCCAGACCTGGCCCCCATTCTTTAAAGCTAGGGAGGTGAGGACCTAAGATGACACAGACATCAGAAAGGGCACAGGAAGACGAGGCAGAAACTCTGTTTTGAATCCTCTCCCAGGGTTTATAAATGTATTTGTCCTCCTCCCCTTTCCCATACAGCTCTATAAACATCTGCCATGAGCTTGTGCAACACCCAGACACACCTGGAAGCCAACGGGAGGATTCCTGCCATCTTCCAGATCTTAGACAAATAGGAAAATGCTTCACCTTTTTCACCAGCAAGAGGAAGCTGGATTCTTCCAGCTTTAATTCGCCCCCTTGTTTTCCTTGTCACTCTCGTCCTAGGACTATCTCCACTGCTCAAGGCATTCCATCTACTTTTGCCCGGGCTGGGGCTTCCCCTGCAAGGTCACCGGCCAGCAGGACAGCGGCCGGTGCAGGCTGCAATGCCTCCTGCTGACCTCAGCCCTGAGCTCGCACTTTCAGACCCAGATTTCCTCTTGCTCAAGTAGCTCTGGGCTGTGAGGCTTCTCTGCTGGAAACTGACGTGAGAGCGTCCTCTTCGCCTGAGGCCCAAGTGATCACAGTTAAAATTGAATCCCCTCATTTGCACTTGGCCATAGTGCTCCCTCCACTGCAAAACCCATTTCTATGAAAAAATTCCAAGAAATCTATCTGCCTTCTGCTC
The DNA here is from genome assembly GCA_019455555.1 of Galemys pyrenaicus. Lineage (NCBI taxonomy): Eukaryota > Metazoa > Chordata > Mammalia > Eulipotyphla > Talpidae > Galemys > Galemys pyrenaicus. The sequence continues at coordinate 9,449,029 of JAGFMF010011668.1, read as the reverse complement.
GGTACCCTGCACACTTTAAGTGTCAAGAGTAGAATCCCCAAGCCACTTTGCTAAGAGATGCTGTGGCGGCCAAATCAGAGCTAAAGATTTCCCTTATTAAAAATTGCTGATTGCTTTTCCTTTCAGTGTAAAATGTGCTCCTCTGATGCAAAGCCTGGCAATTCGAATATAATTACAGCACATCCGTTACCTTACAGGAATCCAGTGACACACAAAACTAGTGTCAGTGGGCAAAAAGACACCCCAAAAGCCTTTCAGATGCCAAAGGGAGGTCATTTCTTGTAATTATTTGATAGTGATCAAGGACAAGAAAAGTTCGTGAAGTAGCTTCTACTTCCCTGAGCAACAAGGTGATCTTTGACACACCAAAAATAGCTGGTAATGGGTAGGAACAGTCCCTGACAGAAGAGACCGGCAGTGTACGGTCTGAAAGTGCTGTGTCATATGAGACTCTCTCTCTCTGCTACTCAGCTTCAATACTCTGCTTCAGAGTGATGCCCCCAGCTCCTGCGTGTGGCTGGTGTGGTTGTGATGTGATTTGGTATGTCTGTGGCCTGTGGGCCTTACAGCCTTTGCAGCTTGTGGCTTATCTGACAGGCTAAGTAAATGGCTTTACGTTCAGCTATGCCCCTCCTTTGATTCTAATTTGAGAGACTTCTGGGATGAGCAGGTTGATTATGAGAAAAGTCCAAAAACTTAATGCTGACAACAGCAAAAATCTGCCTTCGTTCTAGAAACACTTTAAGCCTGATGCTGCAGGCCTAGGGCTGATGTTCAGAAGATTCCGAGGCTTCTCAGAATTAAAATGAATTACATGGTGGCATTTAAATAACCAGAGGGTTTATCTAAAATGACAGGTTTCTGGAGTCTCCTAAAAAACCAGAACCTCCTGAAACCACAGCCTTAGTCTTGGAGTGGCCATACTCACTGTTTGTTGTGTTGGGCTGGCTTTTTTCTGGTGGGGACTCTCCAATCTGCTCTCACTCTCTTTCATTCATGCGTCTGGTGTGGCCTGTGGGCAGCTGTGCTAAGGTGTCTAGGTGGTGGCTTTGTTTTTTGCCACAGAATACAGCATCCTCTAACAGATGAGTGAATGAGAAAGATGTGCTATATATACACAATGGCATACTACTCAGTTATTAAAAAAAAGTGAAATCTTGCCATTTGCAAAAGCATGGTTGGAACTGGAGGGGACTATATTAAGTGAAGTTGGTCACAAGATGAAAGACAAATAATGGATAAGTTCACTCACATGGAATACAGAGAACCAAAATAAAGGAACATACAAAACTAAATCAAAACAAACCCTAGAAATATGACTGCAGAACAGAGGCTACAGGGACTTGGGGAGGTGGAGAGTTTCCACCCCTACTTCTCCTTCCCCTCAAATGCAGTGGTCACCCAACAGCCTGTGGTACAGAACTATTATTGCTTTGGCAGTGGGAACATTGTAGCAACATCCATCTGGGGAGGTGTGAACGTGTACCCCTAAATCACACGTATCTTGGGAAGAGCAACGTAATGACTGGGCCTTATGAAACCTAATATATTCATAAGACTGTGTCTATCAGCTCACTTTGACAATTTTACCTAGTATTAATGCTCAATGATTTAAACCCTGAGCATTCCTTTCTTCAAGGAAGATATTATTTTCATTGAAATACCAATTCTCCGCTAAATCCTATCAAAGGAGTCACAGATGTGCCTGTACCATCTGGGAAATGTCTTGCAGAACCAGATGTCAATCCCAGAAGTTGTTCTGGAAATCAAATGTTTGTCCCCATGTGACTAAAATGCAGGTCACTAACAAGCCACCCACCACAGACCCCTGGGGACACTTGTCTCATCTGAGCTCTCAGGCCATTTGTACAGCACAAAGAGTTTCAGTATCTAGCAGTCTACCTCCTCGACTGGGATGGATTTTCTAAGATATTCAAAAGCAGACTTTATAGTGGCTTGACTCTCCAACAAAATAATTACATTCTCATGCCTTTACAGCTTTATACTGGTAGAGTTGTCCAAGCTACCTGGCTGAGAGTTCCATCCAGAGGAATTGTATTACATTGCAGAATACACACAGGCTGTCTGGTGAAAAGTAGATGCCGGTCAATCGTTTTTTAATTTTTATGACCCAAGGCAACTTGCCTAGCCCCTCAGAACCTCACCATAGAACAGGTTACAGTACTGCTATTTCAGTGAGTTAGGTAGTTATGTAAGGTAACTGATCAGCAGTAACAGACACACTACCTGGTCCCCAACCACCATTTAGTAAATATTAGTTTCCTCATTTGACAACATCTACTGAAAAATAGTAACAGAAGCAGCTCCCACTCTTTGCTTTCCAGAGTGTATGTATCACAAGCCTTTATACAGAAAATCAGCATTTCCACTTCCATTTATGGAAGGTGTGGCTACACTGAGTCTTACCAGGTAGCCACTAATTAGTTCCACTTGCAAAGAATACAACTCGGACTTTAAACACTGAAGGGAACACACTGTTGCTCCACCACTAGGACTGTGGGAGGCAGAACAGATACTCCTCTCCTCCTGGTCCACAAATCGCTGTGGTTCAAAGGAGAGACTATCTGTATCTCACATATACTCCACAAAAAATCAAAACTGTGATTGTCCTCAACTTGTATATGCTCCCAGAATGGAGTCATGTTGACCTGGTGAGCTTAAATTACATGGTGAGTCACTGGCCTAGCTTATTGATAGAGCAAAGTTGGGTTCCACTCCCATAAATATACATGGGGGGTTTCTTATTTCTTCTCATCAGACATCATGATGGCAGAAATATAAGGTTCAAATGTGAAAAGAGGGGGGCGTGTACAGAGGATGCTAAGAATAAATGACCACAAACTTGACTGGTTCACTATTCAAGTACAACTCAAATGCACCACCTAAACGAGGCTGTGCACTCTCCAACCACAAGCTGCCCTTTCCATAATGCCCACGATGGCTCCTTAATCTAAGCTCCTGGAAGACTTTCTCTTCTTTACATCATAAACTCTTCCTCATTCTTCACCACAAGGGAGCCTCATGGAGCCCTAGTCATGCAGTACAGAATCATGGCAAACACTGTCAAGTAAAAAAATACCCTGGATCTCGCTAGCGACAGGATCAGCTAGTGTCTTAATGCTAGAAGATATCCCACTGCCTTTTCCACACTGGGGATGAAGTACACTTAACAGGAGCACTTGGCATACAGAAAGCAGCCAATAAACTAAATAATGGCTTTTCCTAAAAGAACGATACCAATCTTAGAAGAACTGTCTATAAAATTTCTCCAAGTGAAGCCACTGTCAAAGGCACTTCTGTTCCTTTCTTCCTCAGATAAGCACATGAAAATAAAGACATCACTAATCAGGAAGGGAGAGACATACTGGTCATTGGCCTGGCACTAACAGTGACCCTGTCGGCAGCTGCAAGTCACCTATTTCTTTTTCTACAGGTCAGTTAATATACAGTTACTATGTGGGTTTGTAGGAGAAATGATATACAGCCAACTTTAAAAAAAAAAAAAAAGATTTTATTTATACATACAAGAGCTGGGGTACAGGCCAGAGTCCAGGGTGGGGAGAGGATTCACCAGAGACAGAGTGGGGAGCAGATCAGATGGGCAGACTGAAACACACTGCTGGGGGGAGCAGCGGGCGAGGCAGGGGAGGTCTGCTGCGCCATGCAGGTCTCCTCCCTGGCCGGCAGCAGGGATTGAACTTGTGCTGCAGTGGCTGCAGTCTGCTTCATAGTGCGTTGCTTAACCCACTGCACCACCAGGGAGGCCCTACAGCCAACTTTTATTAAAGATTTTATCATGAATGTCAAAGATAAAAGGGACACACCTGGAGAAGAGAGACCATAGCTGGTAGGAAGGAGCCCCCCAGGGCGGGGATCACCCCGCGACACAGAGCAGCATTCTCACCCACATGAGTGTAGGCCAGCTCTTCCACTCCACATCCATACCAGCATTTGTTATTTCCAGATTTCTCAGCGATCAGAAAAGACAAACCCATGCCATTTGTAGGAACATGAATGGAGCTGGATGGGATGATGCTGAGCAACATAAGCCAGAAGGGAAAAGATAAATATTGATGGTTTCACTGATAGATGGAATATGGAGAAACCAAAGAAAAGGCAAACAAACAAACAGAATTTGCAAGCTGACCCTAGGTCTGAGGCCTACAGCAGGGGAGGACCGGCTGGGAGGCGGTCAAAACAGGAGGGAAGAGCATAAGGGACTCTCGTGTTGAGTCACGGGAGCCGTGGTGGTGGGAGATCTACAGGGACTATACCTGAGGGAAGAAAGTACTGTACAGAAATGAACAATGCTATAAGAAAATTTAAAAAAAAATTAAGCCAGCTCTGAGGCAGACCTGGTGAGAAGCACTGGGAAAGAACTTCTTTTTCCTCCGGATTTCATGAACTATGAGCAATAAACAAAAACTGTGTTTCTGTGTACCAACATACATGCATGTGCTTATGTTATGGATATGCTTATGTACACATACATGCATGTATATGTAGAATGTGGTATTTCAGCACATGTATATGTTATCAAATGCTGACCTTGAATCAAGTTCATTAACATCCCATCACCTCACACAGGTACCATGTTTTATTTATGTGTTGAGAACACTTAAGATCTACTCTGGGATAAATGTCAGGATTATAAGAATGTTAACTACAGCTGCTAGCCATACCTTTGAATTCCAGAACCTCTTCATTCTTGGGAACTAGAACCATGTGACCTTTGACCAACATGACCTCACTTCCCAGCCCCTGGGTAGTCCATGCTCTAACAGCCTGCTGGGCAAAACTGCAGATATGTTCTTTTCTCTGCCCAAAGACACATAGAAAAGGCAGGTGTGTGAAGGCCAGCAATATTAAGGCAAGGGGTGACGACCAGAGAAATTTAATGTGTAGGCAAACTGAAAAAGATCACAGATTAGGCACCGAGGATAACAGGTTTTACCTGTTAACATTATGCCTTCTTTTGTGAATTCCATTGACCTTTTACATATTATCTTTCCACTATTTTTCTTTCATCAACATAATCTCAAATCAATATGATCATTTTTCTTTTTTTACCTCACTATAAACCTCACCTTCCCCCTGTGGCATCATGTGCTACTGCTGAAAAATTAACATACACACAACACACGGACATTTTATTCTTGTATTTTTGTAAGAATTGCCAGTAACATTGCTTCCAATTTCTCCAATCCTGCTAGCATAGCATCTGTAAGCATTTGGCATTGTCATTCTCATGAAAAGCACACTTCACATCATTCTAAATTATGCAGAGGTTACAGAGGTATAACAATGCTACATTTGTTTTCATTCTAATAAAATCCACAACAAAACTGTTAAGTCCAAAATGTTTCTCTTCAGTAGCTGGGGCTATGTCTACAGGAAGCACTTATTAGGGTCCTCCAGACTGCTGCCCAGATCTTCCCCACAAGCACATGGATTTGGATGAAAAGAGAAGATGAGAGGAACCCTGTTTAGTTAGGGAGCACTTTTTAAATTTTTTTTAAGATTTATCTATTTATGCATACAAGAGCCAGGGTACTGGCCAGAGTCGTGGGAGGTGAAATGATTCACCAGAGACAGAGTGGGGACAGAACAGGGAGATCCACTGAAGTACACTGCTGAGGGGAGCAGCGGGCGAGGCAGGAGAGGTCTGCTGTACCATGTGGGTCTCCTCCCTGGCCAGGGATTGAATTCACACTGCTGTGCTGCAGATGCTTCACAGTGTGGCGCTCAACCCGCTGCACCTCCAGGGAGGCCCCACCTCTTTCTATTCTTCCTCACCTTTTCTCTCTCTTTCCCCCTAACCTCCCAGTTAGGGGGCACTGTTGAAACCAGGGGGCTGGGCAACCAGAAATGTAAATGGGAAGTGGATGGTGGGAATGATAGTAACTTGAGCTGAAAAACTTTAGTGTTCCCACATGATGGATATGTTTTTTCAAGAACTTGTGAGCACCCTGCTTTTAAAGGTACTTAAAACAAGTCTAACAATTTAATTAAATTTTAATAATTAAAAAATTTTAGTGTTATAATAAAATTCTCATATGTATTTAATAAAATATTCTTTCCTGCTTATAGTCCTGATAAAGAATATGCAATGGTTTTCACTGAAAAACTACATAGTTCCCTGTAAAAGGTGAACTACTTACTTTAATGGAAATTTCAGATTTGGATAAAGTTCCTACAAAATCAAAAAATGCAATTCTTGGCGGGGAGTAACTTTAATATCAGATAGTTTATTATAAATTATTTTCCTGGGGCCTCCCTGGTGGCCCAAGGGGTTAAGGTGCAGCACTCTGAAGCTACCCACAGTCACTGCAGGATTAGTTTGATCTCTGGCCAGGGAAGGGGCACACATGGCGCAGCAGACCTCTCCTACCTTGCCTGCTGCTCCCCTCAGCAGTGTGTTTCAGTAGATCTGACTATTCCGCTCCCCACTCTTGTCTCTGGTGACTCTTCTCCCCACCCTCCCCGATACTCTGGCCTGTACCTTAGTTCTTTTTTTTTTTTTTTATTTACTTATGCATACAAGCACTGGGGTACAGGCCAGAGGTGGGGGGGTGAGAGGATTCACCACAGAGAGCAGGGAGCAGAACAGGCAGATCAACGGAAGTACAC
>JAGFMF010011668.1:9325466-9442328 GCA_019455555.1 Galemys pyrenaicus | reverse complement strand
CTCTCTGGCCGGCAGCAGGGATCGAACTCGTGCTGCAGTGGCTGCGGTTTGCTTCATAGTGCGTTGCTTAACCCACTGCGCCACCAGGGAGGCCCTGTACCTTAGTTCTTGTATGCATAAATAAATCTATCTTAAAAAAATAAATTATTCCCCTTACTCTTCCCTTGTAAATCTATTGGTCACCTAACCTTCGCAAGAAGTAATCAGGGATGACCTAATCCTCCGATATAATGACTGGAGCCCTCATGAAGCTGCAACTAAGAATGCACCCATTTTCTCACCAGCTTGGCTACATTAATGCACAAGAAATTCCTGGATAAGTCATACCGTTTTACTGAATCTCAGTAGCATGAAAAAAACAACTAGAATTGAGCCAGGTGAAAAATAGGCCTTTTGGATGGTTGGCCTAGTCATTTCTAAGTTCTATACATATCTTCTCTTTAATGTCTACAACATAATTCTGGGTGGTATATTTGAGCCAATGAAGAAACTGAGGTTAGAAGAGACAGAGCAGATGTTCTGTTCACTCAAAACAAAATAGTGCAGCAAGGATTTGAAGCACTTCTGCTAGAATGCACTTATCAGCCATTAGACACCAGTGGCCCTCAGCTACTCTCACTACACTCAATCTCGCTGTACTCACCATCTTCCCACTACCCAGTCAGTACATTCTTCATACCCAGCATACTACACTCTCACTACATCTGAGGGATACAAGAGCATCTATTACAGAAGGCAATAAGGAAAAAAGATAGTAATTACCATGCAACATGTCAGAAAATTGAACATTACAAGGGCACTAGTCAATCTAGCTGATTTACAGTAATTGGCATTCTGAACAACATGAAAATAGAGATTCTTTCCTGCTCAAATAATGGATCTTCGTCTAGAGCCTAATATTGGACAGGCACACATCAAATGGTTAAAGAAATCAGACTGTAGAAAGAGCTGTTGAAGAACTGACATTGTCACCTGCACCCCAAATTTAGAAACTTTTTTTTTCATAGAAGAACTGGGGTGTAGGCCAGAGGTGCAGGGAATGAGAGGGTTCACCAGAGACAGAGCAGGGAGCAGAACAGGCAGATCGATTGAAATACACTGCTGAGGGGAGCTGTGGGCGAGGCAGGAGAGGTCTGCTGCACCATGTGGGTGCCCTCCCTGGCCAGGGATCACCCTGGACACAGAGGTGATAGGACAGAGACTTAACCCCTCCGTCATCACGGAGGCCCAGAAATACATGTCATTTTAAAAATATTTACTTTAGATCTTAAAGTAATCCAAAGCAAGCATGTACTGGTGGAAAAGGCACACATATGCCAGAGCTTTAAGAACTAGACAGCCAAAGGCATGAAAACCTTTTCATAGATTTTGAGTCAGCAAAGGGCCAGGGAACTTTGGAGTAAATGGAGAGTGGACAATGAGAATATGCAAGCAACGTGGACAGGGGCTAGGTGAAAGCAACCAGGCACATACTTACTATATCAAATCAAGGCACATATTTATTATAATTAACAAGAGTTAAGGATCAATGTACTATTGGGGGGCAGAAGTAGCAATTGTGACTAATGAAGGTAAGAATGGAAAACCTAAGCGTAACTTGGAAATAATTCTTTATTCATAGACAAAAATGTTCCCTGCCAGAGGGTCCTGATGTTAAGCTGTTTCAAAAGAGTCATCCTCTTCCTCCCAGAGGATGAGGCAGGTAGGGCTCCTTGAAAGGATCCTCAGATAGGTAACTTGACTGGAAGTTGGTGCCTGAGAGCCCAACAGAAAGAGAATACTATTTCTGGAAGGCACAGCAGCAATCATTTAGTCTTCAACCACCTATTTTCAAGGACTATTTTTGTTTTAATGCTACTTTCTTTGTTGCTGGATACAAAGAGGTAAAAACCTATATGCCTAAAACTCCACAGGAAAAAAATTCACTGTCTAGCTAGAAGCCTTCCCTTTTCTTACTCTCAATTCCTATACTGACACCAGTGTGGGCCAGCAACAGTCTGCAGATTTTGCCGGGTACTTGACCCACATTGTATCAGTGAAATGAATATTAACTGTAGTGACAAATACATCCCCAAATATATAAAGGCTGAAGCATAGCGAAGTTCATTTATTTCTTGCAATGGTTCCAGATGCCATCCTCAAGGCGAGGATACCTGGGTGATGATTAGTTTATCCTTAAGCCTACCCTGCCTCTGGTGGCAAACCTGCCAAACCTTATCCAGCTGTGCAAAGAGAAAGCATGCAGATACACCTGCCTCTTCAAAAACCTTAGTTCCAAAGAAGTATATATGTCATTTCTACTCCTGTCAGCAAGAAGTGGGCATGTGACCTCTTGTGCACAGGAGGACCCAGGCAGCTGCACTCCTGACTGCACTGCTCCCCACAGCGGTCACTCCCAACCATGTCAGTCATGTCCCAGGCAGGGTGAACTAGAGGGACAGTCCGTGCACCGTGCCTCTTCCAGAACTGAACACTGTTCTGGCTTCAGTCTATCTGTTTTAGAAGAGTGATGACAACAGCAAATGTAATTTTAATAATGACAGAGAAATGAATCAATACCTCCTGAGAACCTCCTGTACACCGGGCATAAAGCTAAGAAATGTGAGTCATTGCTTTATTTAAAATAGATAAATGGACATTTCAGTTATTAGTGAGGCTTTGTAAAAGTTATTTTTTACTTATAAAAATTAATTTTATTCTTCTAAGTCTTTGGTATTGTGAAAGGTATTTGGAGCCTGACTGCCTCTAGCTGAGCTGATAAAAAGAATTTCTGGACATCCGTGGCTGAAAGCTAGATTAAAGAAATTATTTCTTTTATTAATTATTTGCTTTATTGCTTCCTATTGTGAGTGTATCAGTAGGGACTCAAGATGCTAAACCTGGACTAGAGAAGGTAAAGGGACATTCTTTGCTTATACAGCAGTTGGGATTGATATGAGCATAAGATACAACAGTGCTATTTTTCTTTCCATGTTGGCTGGAAAATTCATAAGACAATGTCTTGGCACACTTTATCTGTGATTATTTACCAACATTCCAAACCTTATGGGGTACAAGGAAAATTTCCACAGTTAACAAGTCAGAAAGTTATGTGTTTTAACTGGAAAAGAATATGACATGGTCTCCAAGACGAATTTTATAACAACTTTCTGAACACTGAGGCTTAACTTTCCTTTAAAAACAAACAAACAAACAAACCCTGGAATTTTTTATTTGACATCAGAAAATGAAAAGAAATGTGTCTGAGATAAAATGAGAACTGGAAAAGAAAATAAAAAGGAAGAATGTTTCATTATATGACTTTATTGCCCCACCTTTACTATGAAATAAAAAGCCAGGGTTTGCTTTTAACTGCACTGATGAGCCACCAAAATCACTCTGCTTTCATGTTGTTGGTCCTATCATAATAAGTAGAAAAATCCAGATAATAATAACATTTCCTAAGACCCTTGGAATGTGGAGGCCTTAGCATAGCCATACGAAGTGAATGTCCAAGAGGGTGACATTCTCCTTGGAGACAACAATCCATAGGATGGAAGGAAAAAAAAAAAAAAAAAAAACTACCGCAAATGAGTAAATTGTTACAGACTTAATGATGATGGGTGTAACAAATTCAATCCCTGTAAGCCCTAGGTGTAAGAGGGATCTGGCACATACCAGCTCTTGTCTACATGCCTCTATGTGGCTTCACAAAAAAGACTGGAGATAGAGGAGAAAATGTGTCACACAGGTAGAGAATCCTATTCTCTTTCCAGATTCATCTCTCAGCAAAGAAAAGGCTTTAAGATCCTGGGACTGGATAGAATCATTTGTACCCTCAGGGCTAAGGCGTGTGGGGACCTCCTGAGGATAGAATATGAACTCTGAGACAAATGTGGGACAGTCCACAACCAAACTAAATGAGGTCACAAAGGGCAGAGCTGAAGGGTAGTGCTGGGAAGGCAAATGTAGCAACTAAACCACAAATTCAGCAACGACTGACCTGATTGACTTATTGACAAAATCCCCAGACACACACTAACCTCCTGATAGAAGAGGCATGCTCAGTTCTGGGTTGAAATAATATTGACTTAAAGCCTCTACTGTCTTTCTACATACAGATGAACAGAGTTGAAATTTTACAAAATTGAGACCTGCAAAAAAAAAAAAAAAAAAAGGAAAAAGACTTTTTTTATTTCTTATTAAAAGTGAAGATGATGACAAAAATAAATCCAAATAACTGGTTGCAATTACTAAAAAGGGATTGTAAAACAACCAGAATATTCTATGAAACAGTGAAGAAAGCAGAAATCATGCATGAATAGATGGATAATATCAGTGTAAAACTGGAAATAATAATTAAACCCAAGTGCCAGAAGTTAAAACAGGGAGGGGAGAAACAGAAAGAAAAAGAGAGAAATGCTTTATGAGCTTATCAGTTCATTGATAAGACTTACTACAGAAGGCAAAGGAATTAGTGACATTCAATATCAGTCAATTAAATTATCCAAATGGAAAAGAAGGGAACAGTTAGTATTGAAAATATAAAACAGAATGGAGTAACAAATACTTGTAGGCAATATCAGTCAAACAGAAGAAGAGCTGGAGTCCTACAGGGAGAAGAGAAAACCAGGCAGAATATTGTGATAATAGCAGAGTATTTTTCAAAGCAAAGACAATGAATCTGAAACTCAACAAGCTTCTGCTCAATCAACATGCCCAGAGAAGCCCAAGTAGAATAAATACACCTAGGTGACCATGGACAGTTATAAAATGCAAAGATAAAGAGAACATTTTGAGAGCTATCAGAGGGAAAACACATATTGCACAAACAGAAACAAGTATAAAAATGGCAGCAGGAAACTATTAAAGCTGGTATTTAATGAAGAAATACTTTAAGGGCACTCAAAGGAAAAAAAAAATCAACCCACAATTCTATAGCTAATGTGAATATCTTTCAAAATAGAGGTGATTTTTCTTTTTTTTTTTTCCAGACAAAAAATATCTGAGAGAATTTAGTATATCTGCATTAGGACAAATATCAAAGTCACTTTCACTCAGAGGGACTATATTGCAGATAGGAAGTCCTATCTGCAGATGGAAATGAATGCTACATAGAACTGAAGAACAAGAAAGGAGGGCAGAGATTTAGTGACAAAGGACATTTTCCCTACTTTTATTCTCTAAATTTACCATAAGTAACAATATATGAATAATTATTACAGCATTATTAACAGCATAAAATTGTAACAGAATAAAAATTAACAGCATAGGGGGCCTCCCTGGTGGCACAGTGGGTTAAGCAGTGCACTTGGGGCAAACCACAGCCACTGCAGCATGAGTTCGATCCCTGCTGCTGGCCAGGGAGGGGACCCACATAGCATAGCAGACCTCTCCTGCCTCACCCGCTGCTCCCCTCAGCAGTGTGTTTCAGTCAGTCTGCCTGTTCTGCTCCCCACTCTGTCTCTGGTAAATCCTCTCGCCTCCCTGGACTCTGGCCTGTACCCCAGCTCTTGTATACATAAATAAATAAATCTTTTAAAAAATTAACAGCATATGGATACTACTTATGGTAGAACATGATAGTTTCTAACAACCTATATGCCCTACAATAACCACTAAAAATAAACAAATGTATAGAGCATATACAGAAATAGTGGAACCAAGATAAAATATTATTTTTAAAATTATCTAATTTATGCAAGAGAGAAGTCAGAAAAAGACAACGAGTTGGTAGATTTAAATACCACCTAAATAATAATTACATTAACTGTAAAATAGCTAGAGACATTAAAATGTATGTTTGGACCAAAAAGATCAAACAAAACCTACATATATAGTTATATGCATTACATATGTTAATACAAAAGGATCAAAAGAAAGCAGAAAAAGGCCTCCCTGGTGGCGCAGTGGGTTAAACTGTGCACTGTGGGGCAAACCGCAGCCACTGCAGCACAAGTTCGATCCCCGCCGCAGGCCAGGAAGGTGACCCACATGGTGCAGCAGACCTTTTCTGCCTTGCCTGCTGCTCCCCTCAGCAGTGTGTTTCAGTCAGTCTGCCTGTTCTGCTCCCCACTCTGTCTCTGGTGAATCCTCTCACCTCCCTGGATGCTGGCCTGTACCCCAGCTCTTGTATGCATAAATAAATAAATCTTTAAAAAAAAGAAAGAAAAGTTATATTAATAGTAAGTAAAGTAGCCTTCACATGAAGACAAATATCTACAGATAAAGGTGGACAATACACAATGAGATAAAACTATTTTAAATGTGCATACACCTCAGGTTAGTTACAACATACACAGACTGGATAGAAACAAAAGGGGAAACATGTAACTCCTCCTTCAGGAAATGACATGAAGACACAAATCAGAAAGAATACAGAAATCTAACACTTTTTACTCAGAATATTCCAACCAACCAAAGCAGTGTACTGGAAACCCCCAATAGTGTAAGCCATAGTCTGTCCATAAAGAAATTTAAAACGACCAAAAACCACACAAAAGTATATTTCTGACAACTGGAATTAAACTACAAATCATCAGAGATTATCTGAAAAACCCCTAAAAATTTGTAAACAAAACTCTTTGAACTTATCTACTTGCTAAAAAGAATATAAATATTATATGTAATAAACATGAAAGTATAATATTCAACAATGTGGGAAACATCTAATAAGACATTCAGAAAGAAATTTACACCATCGATTTTTTTTTGTCATAAAACAGTCTGAAATTAATGGTCTAATTTTCTGCATTTTGACAGAAAAATGGGAAAAGGGGTTACAGGATATAATAAAGACAGAAGAAACTGATAAAAATGAAAATATATATAATGATAAATCAATAAAATAAAAAATCATTCTTTCAGATCAATGATATTTTTAAACACCCAATCAGATTTATCTGGAAAAGGAGAGAACCCATATATTAAGAAAATGAGGAAAGTGAATAAATTATTTCTAACAGACTTTTTAAGAACAATAAGAAAATCCTATGACAATAAATTTAATAACTTATGCAACATGGTTCAGTTCCTTCAAGGACAAAGTCAATCAAGAAAAAAATACCTTGAACTTAGCTACATCCATTAAAATAACTGAATTTGTACTTAACAATCTTGTCATTGTTAAGACTTGAGGACAGATTATTTCATTGTTGAATTCTATCAAACATTTGAGAAAAATAATACAACCCTACACACACACACACACACACACACAGAGTCTTCCATAAACTAGAAGCAGAGGAAAGACTTCCTAATTCAGTTTATAAGTATCACCATAAAATGTAACCAGACAAAGATAAAACAAGAAAACTGTAGTTTACTGTCACTCATAAACACAGATGACAGCGTTTAACAAAATATCAGAGAGACTAGTTCAGCAGTCAGTTCATTGAAAAATCACGATTTACTGAGTTAAAGTCGATAATCCAAGGATGAACGTATAAAAATCACCCTACAAGGCTGACCATATGAATATACTAAATACATTAAACATGCAATCTTATCAACAGATGAAGAAAAGCACTGAAAAATCCAATGCATTCATGAAAAACTCAGGAAAAGAAGGAGGAGAGCAAAATGAACTGCGTGGAGGACTAGGTGTGCTCTCCTGATGGAGGGTATAACATCGTGACCACAGCAGAGGAGGGACATCCTACACTGTCAAAAGATTAGCAAGGATAGAAAGCAATGGTGCTTTAATCACAATAAATGATTAAAAGAAAAGAGTATATGGAAACTTTTTGGGATGATGAAAATATTCTAGATCTTCCATGTGGTGAGAGACACATGACTGTGTAATTGTCAAGTCTCATTGAACTGAATACTTTTAAAAGAGCAAGATGAATTTTATTATATGTGGATTATAACTCAGTAAAACTGACAAATAATTTGGGAGACATTAAGGCGTGGAACTACCAAATGAAAATATTTTGAAACTGTAAGTTTCCCAAGGCAATGCTCATAAAATTAGGAGGTCCTTCTACCATGTCTTTACAGTGGAACTGGCCAGATTTATTAGTTCACTGTTATCTTTGAACACAGGTAAAGATGGATTTGGGCTTCAGGTTCAGAAGAAACAGTTTTTGAAGACCTTTCAGTGAACTAGAATAGGTGACAGACTTGTAGGAAGAACCCACACAAAGTGATAGCACGTCTCACCTGAGGTACAATGTCTTTAAAATAGCTAGCTCTAAGACAGCCCCGAACACTTTTTTAAAGTGGTCCCCTAGGAGTTTTGTTTTTTTTTTTTTTTTAAAGATATATTTATTTCTGCATACAAGCACTGGGGTACAGGTCAGAGGTGTGTGTGTGGGGGGTGAGAGGTTCACCAGAGAGAGCGGGGAGCAGAACAGGCAGATCTACTGAAGTACACTGCTGAGGGGAGCAGCGGGCACAGCAGGAGAGGTCTGCCAGGCCATGTGGGTCCCCTCCCAGGCCAGGGGCAGGGATTGAACTCATGCTGAAGTGGCTGCGGTTTGCTTCATAGTGTGTTGCTTAACCCACTGCGCCACCAGGGAGGCCCCCCTAGGAGTTTTTTGAAAGCATGATCTTTTAAGTCACTGATGAAACAGAAGGTAGAAAGTGAAAACTGAAGAAAAGGTGGGTGACTGTTTCTCTTAAAAACATGTGTTTGAATAATCGTTAATAAAACAATAAACTGTGATGATCTTTAAAAATCACTAGCAAGACTGCAATTAACATGTCTACGCTCAAGACTATACTGTTAATATTCAGCAGAACAAAGTTAGGTGGGAAAGAAATATGATTATAATCATGTAAAAATTTACAAAAAACTTGAAAGAAAATTTTAAAAAGAATGTTGCTGTTCTACAACTAACAGTATTATGGCTGTCCCATTTCTTTTTGTCTATAATTTCACTAAGTTCTGCATTGTACTAATTTTGCATCACGCATGTTTTTGAAATCCACAAAATAATCTATGGGAATTAATATTAACAATAGATCGTAAACTATCACAGCTTTGGACTAAAAACTTTCTTGCTTTCCAAGCAATGAGATTGGCTCCTGGTGAGAAAGTAAGTGTGGTAGAGTGAGACAGTCTGAAAGAAAGATCCTCAAACTGGCTTTAATTGTTAAGCTTTTGTTATTACAGATCTTCCTGTTGCAGGCTGCAGTAGAACACATGTCAGTCAGTTATGGCACCGCTACTGTCTTGGTCATCTATTGCTGTATGTATGCATATAACCGGATAACCAATGAATCCAAAATTTATCAATTTAAAACAATGAATACTTAGTGCCTCATAATTTATGTGGTTCAAGAATCTGGTGCATCTTAGCTGGAAGCTCTTTCATGAAGTCGTGCTCAAACAGTTGTCAGGGCTTGTAGCCATGTGCAAATTCACCAGAGCAGAGGGGTAGAGGACTGAGAAGTCAATGGTGGCTGCCAAGCCTTGGTTATTAAACATGAGAACCAATGAGAGAGGGAGAGACAGATAATTTCTGTCTACCAAATATATCTACCACCAAAGGTAAGTAAAACCAAACTACCCCTGAGAAACTCTTCTTCATGTCCAATGACACTCGAACCCCCTCTGGACTGTCTGGATGTCATTAACAAGTGCCCTATTTGTGGGAGCCTTTGCAAAGGGAAGGGCATTGAAAGGTAATTTTTGTGTTCTCCAGCTCCAAGGAAGCCCAAACCAAAGGGAAAACACCACCCCATTTGAATTCAAAAGGAAATAACAAATCCTACAGCAGGGTGGAGGAAGCACTCACTGGGGAACAGACAACTCATGTTCAGTAAAATAGTCAAAGCAACTTGATGGCAGCTTAACATTTGCAATCCAGTAATTGTTCACAGCAGTGAGTTTATGATTTTTGCCTTCAGGAATAGTAGTCTGGTTTTGAAAGGAATCAAGGGGACCTGTTTCAAGCACATTTGTTTTAACAGCTTATGTAGGTTTTGTAAAATATTATTGCCCATGTAAAGAATGGGAGGGGTGTCCTAGAGCTTGGGAAGATGCTTTGAACCCTAACAGGCCAGCACTGCACACCATCACACCTTCTTCCACCAGCTACCACTTAGTGCTCTCAGTGACATCACCGCCTATTTTATGATATCTAACGCAGTCCAAGTTCATCCAAGTCTAGCCACTATTTTGTAGCTTTAAATTTCAGTCAAGTTTCAATTATTTTATCGACTCATCATCAAGCAAACATTCTAACTGAAATTTCCACAGAAATAACAGAATTGGTCAATTGTGACACTAGATAATCATAGCCCAAAGCTACATTGCTACATTTAGAATAGATAACCATATTAAAACCAAATATGTAATTTAATCATTTGTGGAAAACAAAGCAAGTCAAGCAACTATTTTAGCATTTATCTAGCAATTTATTAGTGAGACTTGTAAATATTCAGAAATGACACTTTGTATACATATTTTTGTATACATAAATGATACAAAATTTCAGCAGATTAGTTTTTTCTTCAAAATTAATTCTACCTACTTTGAAAATATTGCTCCCAGAATCGTGAAAATGTAAGTTGTCATTTTGCAATGAAAAGAGCTAATTTTACTGAGTTCCTGCTACAAACAAATTTTTAATGACAGCACTTATGTACCAAGTGCTTGCAATGTGCCTGGAACCAGAGCCACAGATTAAACTTATTAAGTCAGATTCCAGAACATTCTTTATGACCCCTATCTGCAACTGTCTTTTGTAGAAATCACCAAGAAAGAAAGAAACTATATGGTTCATTCAGAATGACTTGATAATAAAACTGCAATTATAGATGAAACTCATAAGGATTATTTTTTGCTTCAATGTTTTAAACTTTGCCCATGGCAGCTCTTTCAGTAAGCTTCTGTGAGATAGCCTCCATCTTGGATACATTCTCAGTTTCCTCATTTTATTTTATAAGTAAATTAAAAGGGGAGAACAGATAAATTTTTAGCCAGTAGAATTTCAGTAAAATTACTAAATTATGAATACTTTCAAGGGTGTATACAATTTCCCACTTATGTGTGGACTGCCTACAGTGATTTCCTTCTTTTTTTTTTTTTTAAAGATTTATTTATTTATGCATACAAGTACTGGGGTACAGGCCAGAGGTGTGGGGGGGGGTGAGAGGATTCACCACAGAGAGCGGGGAGCAGAACAGGCAGATCAACGGAAGTACACTGCTAAGGGGAGCAGCGGGCACAGCAGGAGAGGTCTGCCGCACCATGTGGGTCCCCCGCCTGGCGGACAGCAGGGATCAAACTCGTGCTGCAGTGGCTGCGATTTGCTTCATAGTGTGTTGTTTAACCCACTGCGCCACCAGGGAGGCCCCAGTGATTTCCTTCTTAAGAGCACAGTCTGGAAAGGGAGGGAGGAGGGAGAGTGATTATCTTTGTAGTGGAGATTCCTAATAGACACTGCCTCAGTCCAGGGGTCAAGGTCAGTACTGACAGTGACAAAGTAGATGGCATGTGCCCGTGGCATACTGTGACCTTCCTCCACAAGACTCACAACCCCAGTCCAATCCTGAGGAAAACATTAGCCCAAACACAATTGAGAACTGTTTGACAAAATTTCTGGTGAACACGCAAGGCTTTCCAATTATTAATACCAAAGGGAACACAACATAGTTCCTCAGAGAACAGGATGAACAAATGTATGTGGTATCCTAATGGTATCTTGGAAAAGAAAAAAAAAAATCAGGTAAAAAGAAAATCTGGATAAATTATGGGTTAACACTACCTTGTCAATATTGCCCAGTGTACTGCCCATACTTAAAGATCTAATTACTGGAGAAACTGGGATGGAGTTAGTAGAACTCTCTCCTATCCTCACAACTCTTCTGTGAATTTAAAAGTAATCTGACATAAAAAGTGTGTGTGGTGTGTGTGTGTATATATATATATCTATATATATATACACACACATATATTATATATTATATATAATTAAAAAATAAAATAGTGTATTTTAGAAAGTGAAACCAAATATGAAGACTAACCCAGAAATGAAGCATAATTCCAGCATACAACTTGTATAAACAGCATAACTTCTTGTAACTTTGGTAATTGTGTATTAAAGTGGTGATGAGAAATTGAATGCAAAGAATAATTCTTGAGATTCCAAAGGAAAATGTGGCAAAAAGCAAACCTGAACAAATTGGAGGTAAAACGTTATTCCAGGGGCTCCCTGGTGGTGAAAGGAGTTGAGCGCCGCACTGTGGAGCTGCCACGGCTACCACAGCGCGAGTTCAATCCCTGCCCAGGGAGGGGACCCACATGGCACGGCAGATCTCTTCTGCCTTGCTCGTTGTTCCCCTCAGCAGTACTTCAGTCCATCTGCTTGTTCTGTTCCCCACTCTGTCTCTGGTGAATTTCTTACTCCCACACCTCTGGCCTATACCCTGGCTCTTGTATGCATAAATAAATAAAATCTTAAAAAAAGAAATGTTATTCCAAGTTGAAGGTCAGTTTTGGGAAACAGTTTGGATGAAATTTTTAAAACCTAACACATGCAATGTATAGAAGATGTGAAATTAATGGCATCTCTATTTTTAGAAATACAGACATATCTCAAGTATGTCACTGATAAGTAAGATATAGACACATCTAAGTTTCAAAGCTTTCGAGAAAAAGAAACTGCTTTTCAGAGGAGATGTTAATGCATCTGCCGGACTCAGCCACTATGGTAACTTTGTTGAGAGTCATTAAGAAACTTCCTTGGGAAAGTCAAAAATTGTGAGATTTTGATGATGCAATTTTACTGATTTAACTGATGCAATTTTACTTCTCCTACTGGAGATATGCTGAGTTCTAAACAAAAGATCTGTCCAACAGTGCTGGATTTTACATATCTTTGAAAACAAGGCATTTTATAACAACTCGACTTTTCCCTTCCCCAGTCATTATTTTCCATATTCCCTTATTCATCAGTAGATGACTCAGTGGGATATTTTTTTCCTTGCTCTGTGAGGCAGAAATTGTCTTAAGTATTTCTTCCAACAGTGAGAAACTGGGAATACCTTTTAGACCTGATTTGCATCCTGGTGCCGATAAAGGAAGTGATCTTATATGTTTAATATGAGCAACCTTCCTTCCCATAATTATGATTTTACTATCAATTCCCTCAAAATAGAGAGAAGAAAAAATATAACAGGTTCATATATAAGGCTTATCAAAACTTTCTCTCTTCTTTTAAAATGTCTTCAGTAACAGACACATGCAACTCCAAAGAGTCAGCACAATGTGACATAACGAGCTTGCTAATTTTTGAACATATCTGACAACACATGAAAAGCTGAATTCCAGCAAGCAGTCACGTCCAACTTGCAGTTGACTGTTACGGTAGGCAGAGCTCGTTCTGGAAGGAGAGAATCTTGGCAGCCATTGTAGCCAAATCCTTAAAATGGCCGCCAAACTGCCATCTCCCAGTGACTAACTCTTACACAGATTCTTGCCTAAATATAGCATCATGAATGCACAGCTGCAGAGGATGTGCAAAAACAGCCAAAGTTGTACACACTGCAATGTGTGAGGGATTTTTTTTTCTTTCCTTTTATGTCTGGGGTGTTGTTTCAAACCACCATGTGGATGCCGTCTTTGGCCACCTGCCAGTTCTTTAGTACGTTCATAAAACAATTGGAGTGGCAGTACCTGGTTGCTGCTCGCAGACAGGCAGTTAATGTGAAACAGCTGCTTTTCTACTGACATAATTACTGAGTGTCAGTCTGAGGAAGGAGCTGGCATGGGCTTGGGGATCATCGTTGAATAACGATGGGTGAGTCTGTGAAGGAGCAAGCCCCCAGGCCTCCTCTCTCCCATTCTTGCAATGCGCTGCCTGTGGGACAGGTCAAGAGGATGCCTGTAATGTCAGCTCTGAATGTTGTCATATTGACTTTGGCACAAAACAGAACAGCCATGTTCTGGTTAAGCAGACTGTTATACAAAGAATTTGGAGGTACCATTGTCCCTAAGAAGTACAGTTTACAGGATGTGTATGATTAGGAACAGAGGCATTGGGCACTTTCAGATTCATGGAAATTCATGAATACTTTCTGCATGTTACATGTTTTTTCTAAGTTTTTAAAAAATATTTATTTAGTAGAACTGGGATGCAGGCCAGAGGTGTGGGAAAGTGAGATGATTCACCAAAGACAATGGGAAGCAGAATAGGTGTATTTACTGAAATACACTGATGAGGGGAGCAGCAGATAAGACAGGAGAGGTCTGCTGTGCCATCTGGGTTAGCTGCCTGGCTGGGGATTGAACTCACACTGTGATGGTTGTTAAGAGTTTGATAGTACTGAGACTTAACCCCTTGCACCACCAGGGAGGCCCAAAGTAATGTTACTTTAATAGAAATTAGGATAAGAACAATCAATGGCCACATCACTTAGTGAGGAGGTAGGTGTGGGGGAGGGGCAGGAATACCATACCATTCTAATTGTGGCATATTTAGTACACAATCATTATACACCATCTATATACATATTAGGTGATCAACTAGAAAACAAGCCACAAAAGGAATGAAACATGGACAGGTCTCCCATATGGAGTTTATTTTTAATGAGGGAGACAGAGTTTCACATAGCAATGTAATAAGTTATAAGAAAGGATGAAAATAGTTTATTCTTTTCTTTAAACCCACATTGCTCAGGAGATAAAAGAGTGAACTGGTTTCAAAGAAAAGAACCTTTGAGCTCCTGCTTTAAGAACCAATAGGTCACCAAGTTGAGCAGCTTGAGGAGAAAAGGAGAAGGAGATTAGGGAGTGTTTCACAGCACAGTAGTTATCTGCAAAGAAGGGGGAAAACTGCAAAATATAATGTTGGAGAACAGGTTTAGAACAAAAGATAATATCTGAGAACAGGTTTAAAACAAAGAGCAACTATGGAGCAGAGAGAAGCTGAGATTGAAGGTGGGACTGCCAACAGATTCTGTGTTCTGGACTAAACTTCTACCCACCACTGTCCCATTTCTGCCTGTGCAATAGTTTCCTAAAATGTGCTGTTGAAGTTTTCAGTGCAAAAATGCATTAGTAAAATTGTAACATATGTCCCCATCTTTGATATTCATGATGTGTATTAAGAAATAAAAGACTCACAGGATACTAACAATAAATAAAGCAGTTTAACTAGGCAACAGGGAGCTAATCAAAAGATTTAAAGTGATGAAGTGAGCTAATGAGACTGATTTTTGAGAAGGAAATTCTGCCAGCATTCTGTAAAAGAACAAACTAAGGAAGTCTAGGAGGAGTCACTGGGATTGTGGTGACACTCAGACAGATAAATGACAACAGGATGGCAAAGAGTCTGCAGTGTTTTATTCTGTAAAAACAGATTTTGGTCAAGGAGAATAATGCTGGCTAGAAAGACCACGGGAAGTTTCCCAATGGACTACAGAGAGCTCGTCAGAGCTCTAGTCCGCCATATTGTTGGCTATAAAATTAAGCATCAAAAAATGAGTACCTACTGTTTTATACCAGACTAGACATCTCAAAAATCTTATCTCTCTTTAATTTCATAACAATCCACCCTAGTGGATTGGTGACCCTTGTAAAGTTTGGATAAACAAACCCATGATCATATACTTAGCAACTGACAGAATTATGAGATGGTATAGGTTTTCCATCAAAAGATCATGTGATTACAGCACTCGGAGCAAGAACACACTTTGGAGATGACCTTGCGCCTGGAAAGGACACCTAAGTGTAGGTGCAGATAGGAGCCAAGGTACATTTACCAACACCCATAATGCCCTTGAGGACTGCCTCCTTGAGGAAGAGGGTCAACTGACCATCACACAGTCATTCTTTAAAGACTAGACAGCAGTAGGGGAAAGACTAACAGCAGAAAATGCAGTTTAGGGTCAAGTGTTTGTAATACTGTCCTACTTTCAAAGAGACCACTCAGGCAGTAAAGTTGGCTCTTTACAACTTCCAAAAAAACCAGAATGAAAAATGGAGTCATAATAGCAGAAATGGCATACAAGTGGTTGTCGATCCAATGTATTGGATGTGACTTTGGATTTTCACTAACACCCTGATTTCATTCATTTTAGATCTAATCATTGAGTAGGTTGTAATAGAATACCTCGGATTCCAGTGACAGAATTCATG
Organism: Galemys pyrenaicus; assembly: GCA_019455555.1. Lineage (NCBI taxonomy): Eukaryota > Metazoa > Chordata > Mammalia > Eulipotyphla > Talpidae > Galemys > Galemys pyrenaicus. The sequence continues at coordinate 9,426,259 of JAGFMF010011668.1, read as the reverse complement.
GTCTGCTGAGCACAGGGTGCAGCTACTAGAATAACCTAGAGACAGAAGTAGGCAGTGAATGCAGAGGACGGGAATGCATGCTCAGGGAAGCCAGAGGAAGTGGACAGTCATTTCTGGAAGAACACACACTCACACACATTCAAGAAAAGAACATGAACGATGTAGTACATTTACAATGATCAGACACAAACAACATAGTAAGAATGAAAGTTCTCAAGACACTCGTCACCTATGTTCCATAATAAGAGGTATCTTTTAGGTGGCAGGCTCCACTGATGAAGGTTGGGCAAACTGAAATACACCAGCCACAAGTGACAGCAGTGCAGCATGATGAGATTAGACTGCAAAGTGGCTTGGGAGATGCTGGAGCCCACAGTTCCTTCTGTTGGGTATTTGTTGTGATTTTCAATAGTTTCTGGGTGATTTCTAACAACATTACATTTCCAAAACCTGGGCTCCTATGGAAACATTAGCACTCCCTCTAACACTTGGGGCAATATTTTTGAGAATTCACTTCTCTGGGAGGTGAACTAGAAGAAGATTTGGCAGGTGGAACTGCAGAGAGTCATCCATCTCTGGAAGTGGTTCTAGCCAGGTGAATGGAGACAGATGAGCTGTCTGCCCAGATTTCCTGGGGGGTTTCCCCAGGAAGCAAGAACTTAACACATTCTTATTTCTTAATGATAAATTTCCAAGTAAGTAACACTCAAATGTGTATTAAAGATAACAGTCTAAATACAGCGCTCACTTTGATATCTATAATAAAACAAGAGCACCAACAGTGATAACACCATGTGTCTAATACCCCGAAACATACCTCACCTCCCTGGCTCCAGGACATACGTCCTTGACTCTTTCCTTCAAGGAGGAATCCTGAAGGACTTAGGAAAGAGCTGCCAGTCCTACTTAGAACCTAATCACCATGATAAAGAGGGACTGTTTTGCCTTATGGTTTTCTAAAGCACCCGCACTGAAAGCATAAAATATTGTTTCGGGAATGCCAGCAAATGGATACTTGTTCTTTCCACTTGATTCAAATGAGGCCTTTTGAGATCTAATGCTTATTTTGCAAGATTAATGCAGGCTACAATCAATATAGTCAAACTTCAGCACTTTGCTGCATTTCAGCCTGAAAGTCCAGGAGAGAAAAGAATAATTGGACATTTAAAAATATAGAGTGGGTAATAATGTTTTTTGATGGCTTGTGGTGCTGGTCACCAACTTAAATGGCTTGATACAAAAATACGATTTCACTTAAAGTTTCAGGGTATCTCTCTTCCTAGAGCATGAGAAATAAGAGCTCCGGCTTCTAGAATGCACTGATAATAGTGGCTGATGTGTTTATATTGACCTTAATGTATTATCCTGTAATGTGTAATATAGAGTTACCTATAATGTACCTAACCTATGATGGCAGGCTTTGTCGTGGTTACAGCAATCAGCCTTTCAGACTACACTTAAAATCAGGCTACAGTAAAGAGCTGGATGGTGCTTAAGGGCACTAAAAACAATTAAGTTTTTGCAAATACACCCAACTCTAAATAGACCTGATCATCAAGTTAGAAATTTCACCACCAACTGCTACATAGGCATATGGACTGGTTGCTTATGTGTGGAGGGATCTTCAACTATAAGTAACGGGCCAAGGAACTTCAAGGACGTCTCGGGTTTGCAGAAAATCTTCAAGAAAGTAGGGAAAGCAGTGTAGGTCAGATGCAAGGTGTGTCTTTGAGTCTGGTGTTTACATCCTTCCATGATCCAAGGATGGATGTGATTGTGACCTTCCCTGAGGACCCATGTCCTCCTCTATAAGATGGGACTCTAACAGCTGACTTTCCATACCCTATGAATATTCAGTGAGGTCAAGAATAAAAAGCACCTGGCTTAACAGTAAAGGTAGTTGGTGAGATACTAATAATTTCAAATAGCAAATAGCTTCCAAGTTTGAAGGAGAAGTATCTTCTTTTTCCCTACCTCCGTTCATCACCTCCCTCTACCTCTGGCAGAAAAGTCATCACGGCAGAGACAAAAGTAGTAAGTCTCATCGGAATGGGCAAACTTATGCTTACTTTTGGGTTCTGAGTCAGCATCTGTTACTTAAGATCCTAGACGGTCATCCCTTTTTTGAAAAGGGGGAGATGTTCAGTGATGAATATGTAAACTTAGTCCTCCATCAAAAGCAGCAAAATTCCTGCTCAAAATATTTATTGGGCTTCTAGCAAAAAATGCACACTGTTCTGTCTTTCCATAGGCTCCCCAAGAGAACACCAATCATGTATAAAGCAAAATTGCTGTGAGCTGCTATGCCCATTCTACCCAAACTGTGGTGCGTGCTCTAGCTCCAAAACCACGGGCAGTGGCAGGGGACACCACAGGCTTTTAACTAACATTTTGAAAGGCCGTGTGCCAAGAACCAGAGCCAACTGTTATTAAGGAGTCCTCTATATCAACAACCACATGAGGTTCTCTTCATCCTAGCAAAAATGGGGCTCTGTGGCGCTCCTTGCCACATGCCACACCACACTGGCGTCACATCTCTCAGTCACCTAGTGACATGCCATCATCACTGAAAATCACTCCCACAAAGCAATTTAATCTGTTTTGCTTGAGTGGCCTATAGCACTCTCTTATCCAGGCAAACAGATAAAAGACTCATTGCAGAACATTCCCTGTGCTCTCCCCAGTCACTTATTTTTAAGTTAAATTATGTGAGGCTCTATTTCTACTTGTATGTATGTTCAGCAGTTAAAATGCTCATTAAACACTTTGTAAATCATTCGTCAGGCAAATAACTGCTCAAAATCTGAAATGCTCTAACACTTTGTGATTCTGTCTCCCAAACCTAAGTGCAGTCACTTACTGAATAAACGTTCTATGTTCCAGGGTGGTGTGGGTGTGTTGCTCTGACCCAAACAGACCCCTCTACTTGGAGTCATTTGTGTTTTGACATGATCGACATCATCTCTTAATAAGACATCCTGGGAGAAGTATTAATATTCTAAATAGCCCTAATTTCTAAGCACAGGAACTTCCATCCATGGTAATTAGCCAGGAATGATTGCACATATATTGGATTTAGTATCCTGAATTAGTTTTTTCAATCACAGAATGACTACAAAGGTCAATTTCAACTGCTTTTTAATTTTTTCCTATTAATATAAGGATAGAGGTTAAAAATGGTATGACCTATTTGTTTTTAATGTCTTGGGTAGGCCATAAAACATTAATAATTTCCAGTGAAAAGTCTGTGTGTTATATGACCCAGCAAATAAATAGCCTTGGGACCTAGGGATCTGACTTTAAGCCATCATTATGTTTTAAGTAAAACCTACTTCTGCTGTTGTCTTGACGATTAAACAATGACTCCTTTATATTCTACCAAAGGTGCATGTTCTAAAATTATTAATTTTCCCACTTAGCTTTCAAATACTTTGCTCATTAAAAAGAAAAATCTTGGTGCCATCTTAACCATAACATGTATTCTGTAAAATGATTTCTTCCTGACGAATTCACAAACATTTAAAAATCTAGTCTTCCATCTAGTTTCAAAAAAGTGAAATTAAAATGTATGGAGAAGCACAAAAAAGCAACATATTGCAATTTCCAAAAAAGAAAAGCATACATCAATTTCTTCTGCGTCAGATTGTAAATGCAATGAATGCAAGTACCAAGTTAAGAAAACAATGCTATTTCAGAGGAGAGTAGGTAGGGGGTTTATAATTGCTGGCTTTAGTCAGGAAGAAAAACACATCTGCCCCCCAAATGATTAACACACCTCTTTTTTAAAAATGGGTATGCCTCGTGCTAATAAATAAATCAATTCACAGGAAAATGCCCACAGAGGGAAGTAGAGCCTGACAACATGTAATTCAGAATGTGTTTGCCAGGTGAACCACTGCGAGAGCCAGGCTGCAGAGCATGGCAGACAGGGAACCTATGATTTACATGCAAATCATAAACATAAAATTATAATTCAAACTGAGTGCTGAACAGGGAACCTCTTTTGCATGCCCCCACCCTCATTTTTTTCTCCATTTAAGGCAGTGAATGAAATTCAGTGACTGGCAAACAGAACAAACTGAATCCTGGGATGCCTATAAACTTGATGTTTTTGGTTGACCTTATTTTTCTAATTATCAAAATAGGGGAAATTTAACAAGACAATGCAAAAGTTTGTGTTTTCTTTAAATCCTCAAAACCACAGCTTTAGTGTAAAACTTTCTTATTAACATTCCCACTCAGCCAGGTATGCGCCAAATGCATATACTCAAAGTCAGAACGGTAGGTATTTTCAAATTGAGTTGCTGAACATTTAAGGATTTCTCTATCACAGATTCTCGATTCTATATCCAAATTTTGGCAGCATGTAGCACAGAAACAGTAAGTTACCTATTTCTCAGTTCTTTGCCAGAAGCTATTTAAAGGAAAGCAGTTTGCGCTTTTTTGTTTGGTTGTTTTCAAATGAAAACAGTAACCTACTTTTGTTACCCTACAAAATGCTGGTGGAGATTTAAAGACTAATTAGTGGAGAGAAAATAAAGCAAGGCAGTATTTTAAATAGTTTATAGCACTTGCCAAAGAAGAATTCAACAAATTAAAGAATTATTGTACTTCACATGCAGCTTAACTTAAAAATTGATAATTTGTTGAGTAAATATTATCTTCTTCCTGTTACATGCAAACTGATACCATGAGCTTTTTTTCATATTTTCTGTTTTCCACTATCTGCCATCCTCCATATTCTCAGAACTACATATCAGAACACAGATTGGCTACAAAATAAAGTCTGAAAATAGATTCACTGAGTATCCAAGTGATGGTATGAGAAATAGAGTATTATCTTCAGAATGATTGCATATCTGTACTTTTCTGTGAAAACACTGATTTTTTTGTGATTAGATTTTTTCAGACAAAGAGAAACACCGCTAGATCTAAATATATGAAGGCTAGATCTCTCCAGTATGTTCAGAATGGGCTTTCCCAAGACTTGTGTTCTTGGCATTTGGATTAGTTCAAGGTCAGATGCTAGAGGAACATAAGCAACTTTCACTTCTATCTTAAGTACCCAGAAGAATGAAAACTGGTGCTCCTATCTAGGACTAGGATTTTTACCAGAAATAGCTATCAGAGAAACTATGGTAGGGTGAACATGCAACTACCCATCATCTACTCTGCATTATGAGTTCCCATCCTCTCTCTGAAGCCCCAGCCACTGCCCTATTTCTTAGCTCAGGATCTATACCTTCACTCTGTCCTGCTGTCTTTAGAATCCACATCCCTGCGGCTTCTCCATATACACGTAATTAGTTTTGTTAGTTTCTCCTACTCAGCTACCGATGTCAATTTCAATGCTTGAGGAGCCCAAGAAGAAATTAGAGATACTTGTTTTGATAGAAGGAACTTTGTTCACTCATATCTGCTAATAAGTAGTTAGTATCTGCTAATAAGTAATTATTATTACTTATCACTCATACTTGGGGTTTCCTAAACTGTGGATGGGCCATGGAGCTGTGCACACCACAGAAGGATGTGCAACTTCAGGAATGGAATGGATTTGAATGATGGGAATGTTAAAGTAGGGCACTGAAGAGGTGTGAGATTTGTAACAGGAACACTGTCATCACCAGCATTCAAAAGAATTATGGAGGCTATTTAGCAAATACCTGACTTCAGATCTGTAGCACTAGTTGATTTAAAAAAAGAGAAAAGAAAACCATACTTATTCTCAGTTTTCCAAAAACAATCTGAATTTTTATAACTACATTTAACAGAAAAAAGAAAAACATTTGACAAGTTTTTGTGCCAAAAAGATACTTCATGATTAGGGTCATAGAAGCCTGGACTAAGACAGTGAGGACCAAGTGCTGCTCTTTCAGTAGACTCATTCTAGACATGACCTAAATCAGTACAATGATGTTAGCAGTGAGAAAGGTCATCAAACTATTAATGACTGATCAAAATTACTAAATTGAAATAATTTAAACCAAAGTAAGCTGGAGTGTATTTATGTAGACATGCCAGAGATGTAATTTCTCTATCTGCTTCACAAAATGTGGGACTACAATGTACCCTAAAATTTAATCTCCCAATTTCTAGCATGCCTAATAAAACCCTGAAACATCTTTCTTAGATGTTTAATTAAACAGGGAAGATTTCCTTATTCCACAGGCCTATAGTTAATGTCCTTTACAAGTTTATTGTAAGATAATTCCTTTTAACATTAATGTAAATAGGTATGTGTTTGGTGGTTTATGTGACTGCACAATTAAGAGAATAATGAATATAAAAATCACAATAGTGGAGACTTCTGGAGAAAGGCAATTAGGCAATTATATTAATTCCATACAAGTGGTATACAGCTGTTCCTTCTCATCTAAGTACTCTCTCCACACAGCCTCCCACGACCACACCCCTAAAACCCTCACCTCTTCATGATCTAAGCGCTGAAGGGGTCCCCAAAGCTAGCTCTGAGAAGTGTAGTCACCATTACCTCTCTTTGTGCCTTTGTTTTCCTGTTAGAAAATGAAAATGTATCACCCTTGGGTCTAGTGTGCATTATTTGCGATTTTTTTTTTAATTTTGGATTGGGTTATGGCTTTCAGAGTATTTATTTTATGATGAAGTAAACACACAGCAAATAAAAGCAAAAGGGGGCAAAAATAAGAGTGCACAACTGAGTTGAACACAGTGTGCGATCACGTTTCCTAAGGGCTGTCACTTACTGCATAACAGGCTTCAGTTCCTTTTCTCTTCTGCTTCTAACTGGGCCCCAGCCATGAAATTCATGCTGCATGTTTTCCTGGGAGACATAATGGACATCAATACTGGGAGCACTGCCCAGTGAGATTCAATATTAATTATTATTACTTATCACTCATACTTGGGATTACCTAAAACACAAGAGACAAGATCTCTGCACCTGAAGCATAAAGCTTCAGTTCACTAGCCAGAATTCGACTGTTGCACAGGCAAGAGAATCTTAGTTGGCTATATTCTTGCTACTGGACTCCTGTTTCCTTTTTCTTATTATTTTATTTATTTATTTTTGCATAGAAGTATGGGGGTATAGACCGGTGTGGGGCATAGGGGTTGGTGAGAGGAGTTACCAGAGACAGAGTGGGGAGCAAAACAGGCAAGTTTACTGATATACACTACTGAGGTGAGCAGTGGGCAAGACAGGAGAGGTCTGCTGTGCCATGTGAGTCCCCTCCCTGGCCAGGGATTGAACTCAGGTCATAGCAGTGATAGTGCTGAGACTTAACTTCTGGGCCACCAGGGAGGCCCTGGACTCCTAGATGTTCCTACTCACAAAACATGGGCATGCCATAATTAATTCTGTTGGAAATCTTACTTAAAAAAATGCTTGTTTTTATTTTTCACTTTCATAATCTCATTTTAATGTATTTCTACATTCTTGGATATAGGCAGGTTTTTAAGTGATGTTTTGAAAAGAGCTAAATGATCCACTAACCTGATATTATTCAACAAAAATGTTTATATCTACACTTTTGAGATACATGAAATAATACATGTAAACTGTACTAGGCAGTTTACATGTATTATTTCATTCTATGTTCGAGAATTTAAAAAAAATTCTAGTTAAGAGTTGGGAAGAATATGAACATATAAGTGATTTTAAATGGTAGGGACTGGGGAAAAAAGAACTTAGGATGAAAATTCACTTCTTAATAGATAGAGTGAGCTAAGAAAAATGAATTACCTCACTCACCCAACACTCTGAAAATTGTCTCTGAGGAGATTCAGTAACCAAATTGTACCGCTTATGGGAGGAAATGGGAATCTGGAAACTGGAGGAACTAATAATGAGGTACTTTAAATGTGAAAATAAGGATAGACAGGAGGAAGAGAACAGGAGAAGAGTCCCACAGCAGTAATGGAGGCTAGGGCCCTGTTGAAGGAAAATTCCATCAAGAAGTTCCCCAAGGGAGAGAAAAGCTAAGTCTTTTCATACAATGATACCTGATATTCTACTTCGAGCATTCTAGGTGTTGACTTACAGTTCTCCCTGCTAACCCAAAGTTTCAGTAAAATCTATTACATAGACCTGGTGCCAAAGGCACTTTCAGAATGCATAGAAGTGGTGTTGGAGGAATTTCTAAAATAGCTCCTCAAAATATGACCCAGTCGAATCTACTGAACATGCTTACAAGAGATCACTCTTTGCTTAGGCTACGCCATTTTTTTTTAACTTAAAGATGAGATTAGCCTGGTAAACCTGATCTAATTACATAAAAGCAGAGAACATTGTCTAGTGGACAGCAGAAGAGAAAGACACATGAAAAATGAGAAAGATCTGATGCCCGTTTTTTCTTTAAAGATGAACAGGGTTGTGAAGGCAGCAAGACAGGCAGCAAGGAAGTGGGGCCTTAGTTTTACAACCATAGGAGCTAAATTCTGTCAACAATATGAATGAGCTTGAAAGTAGATTCATTCCCAGAGCATCCAGCTCATTACCCGGGATCTTGCAGTATCTATAATCTTGTGATTTCCATGCTAGTATCAAGCAGGGTAATTACACAGATTCACTCTTACTCAAAACCTGTTGTTTCTAGAGTCCTCTGAAAAATTGAACACTATGAAAACAGATAACGACTGACCTATCATTAAAGTCTAGTTCTGACTCTGATGTATACAAACACACAAAAACACAAAACACACACACAAAGACACACAGAGTCCATTGTGACCTGGCAATGGTAAATGACCTTCCCTTGTTCATCTCCATATCATTTAATCTTCTAGAAAGCTTCTTTATTGCATTTTGTAATACTCAGTCATCATAACAGGTTAAGATACAATATAGACAGTGTAAAGTGATGTTTTGCAGGTCAAATATGATCTTTAGTAATATATTCGGTTAAACTGATTTCACCTCTGTATATGAAATTGTCCATATAACATGCCTGCCTGCCTGCCTGCCTGCCTGCCTGCCTGCCTGCCTGCCTGCCTGCCTGCCTGCCTATCTATCTATCTATCTATCTATCTATCTATCTATCTATCTATCTATCTATCTATCTATCTATCTATCTAATCTATCTATCTGTTTTGCACAGTTGGCCTTCTATATTTGCAGGTTTTGCATCTGTGAATTCAATGCACACTTACCTGAAAATACGTTTCTAGTCATGCACATGCTGGTTGTGTATGTAGGTTTTTTCCTTTTCACTATTCTCTAAACAATATAGCACAACTACTATTCACATAGTATTTACATTTATGAGATAGAGTAAGTAATCTAGACATTATTTAAAGTACATAGGAGAATGTGCATAATTATATGCAAATACCATACTGTTTTATAGGAGACTTGAGCACCAGTGGAATTTAGTATTTGTGGAGGCTCTTGGAACCAATTCTCCACAGACATCAAGGGATGATCATATATAGAATGCAATAGGTTTATATATATGTAACTCATGTAACTTTACAAAATATATCTATGCATATACATTACATGTATACATATAGTAAAATTTTGCAAAATGAAAGAAGATGGAGATTACATATCAATATCCAGATTCATGACTACTCTGGAGAAATCAGATACCTTTGTCTCATAAAGATCCTTAGATGAGGTGATAAGCTGAGGCTAAATGAATCCCATTTAAAAAAAATGCACTCTTCATTTCTCATTTGTCCTTGGCCTCTGCCATTGCCCTTTGTCTTACCAATGTTTGCCCACTTTGTCCATCTATGTCATGCCTGTGCCCTGAAGATGTGACTTCTGTGTTGGTAACACTTATCACATCTCAACCTCCATGAAAATGTCTGATTATGTAATTTGCTTGAGATTCCTGCTTTTTCTGCATTTCTCTACATTTGTAAAATTCTTAAACATCTTTTATAGTAAAAAAAAAAAAAACAAATAAATAAAATTACAACCAAAAGCAACTTAGATATTTTTCTCCACTAATGCTTCTTAAATTTCTTGAGAGCTGGGTTAAGTCTTATTTGCTATTTTTTTCTCTACAAGATACTTAGAAAATTAAAGTGTAAGTATTTAGTAATTTCTCAAGACAGTTATGGAATAAATGTTTGTTATGCCTATTAAAATGACAGATAAAGATAGCTTGAAGGAAAGTGACATGCATAATCATTTGGAGTTGTTGCTTATGCATATAACTAATTTTTCATGTTTTACCTTTCACAGTTAAATAAAATTTGGTTTTCTTCAAACTGCATTTAGTTGTTTCATTTGCACATGTGTTTTCCTCATCTTTTCTGCATTACCTTAATGGAATGCTTGTTTGGACCCTCACATATCTGGTCATATGGAAATAAGCTGCTATTTGATATGACCTTGTATCACTACTATAGCTTCTCATATACATACTTCTGGATCCAAAGGGCAAAAACCAGTCTTCATGTGTGGCAGAATGATATGCTCAAGGACAGAGAGATTGGACCTCACAGTCTACCTTATTAAAGTCAAATTCCTTAGTAGTTCATAAATTCAGAGGCACTGTTCTTCTTTTAAGTTGGATAAAACAGAGTTTAGTCTCATGGGCTCTTGGTCTCAGGTTGATAGAGCAGAAGCCCTAACAGTCTTCTATTACTTAGTAAAGAAACGATCTGTCTACTATTTAAGTCTGTTCCTTCATTTAATCTTGTAAATATTCTTGCTTTCATTCTGCATTCCTCACCTCTGGAAAAATGAACGATAATCTCATCAAGAGAATTAAAGTGCAGTTGTTGCATATTAGTCTAATGGCATTGTCAGGTCTCATTATTAACAGGAGTGTATTAGTCCCAATCAATCATGTGTTCATTGATAGAAATAGCAAAGTTGTCTTCATTTTTAAAAAATGCCATTTAGTTCAACTGAGGCTTTCTTTATAATTTTTAACTTGCTATCATTTCTACCTTTTCAGAAAGTTAGTCCTAGCATGTCTATGTGACTGCAACAGAATCAGATTAAAGTAACAGATCTAGTTAACTCACTACTAGGTGATGACTTCTTTTCCTTAAACCTTGGTCAATCAGACAGCGTTGTCATGGTTTGAAGGTAGAGGAAATTATGTTACTAGTTACATACACACAGAGGCACACACAAAGTATTTTAAAAGGAGACACTGATGCCAACATCAGCATGTGCAGTCAAATATATTAAATTCGACTCCTTCCTATCTCTCTTTAACTAAAGAAAATGTCTGCTAAGCCAGTGAGATGCTGAAGCTAATCAGCTTCCCTACTCCTAGTGGTTTTCTAAGACTCCTGAGCTAAGAAGTGTCTTTTCAATTCAACTTTCCACCTGCAGGATAAAATAATGTGTAAAAGTTTTAGCAATTAAGTTGATTTCTTTCAAATACTGAGAAAGTAACTTATAATTAGTTTTGCTATCTGTTATTCTTTTAAATATGATTTAATAATATTTAAAGGTTACTGGTATGATTCACTAGCTTCTTGTGGTTAAAAAAAGTGTATATTCTCAGTCTCATTTTACAAACCATTAACTTTTAAAAATTCATCAACAGTTTGCTTCTTTTAATTAGTTAGTAGACATAATTAGTAAATGATTATATTCTTTTTGTTGAGGTCATTTTTTCACTGAAGTTCAATGTCACAATGGCAAAGTACCTAAGTCATAATTATATAGCTTGTTCTATACAATTATACGCAAAGTAAGATCACCATACAACCAATACCTGGGTTAAGGCTCATTACAAGCAACCAGGCAATGCCCTTATCTCACCTCCCAACCACTATCCTGTCTAAGGAAGTAATATCCAGAACTCCAGCACACACATTACTTTCCTTCTGTGTTGTTTTAAATATCGCTGTTATATTATAAAATTCATTCACTTTATTGCCTGATGAATGTTTGTTGATTTTAATGACAATGACTTTAATGATAGATTTCCACTATATAAATAAAACACAAATATTTTATTGTGTTTTTTTTTTTTCTCTTAGTGGCTATTATAAATCGCTCTGCCTTAACACCAGTAAACACACCCTTGGAACTGGGCACATGCCTAGCATGAGACTCTCTGGGTCCAATGGTAAGAATATATACACTAGGTGGATGATGCCAAAGTTTTCCCAAGTGATTTTTCCAGTTCATCCTTCCACCAAGTATATGAGAATTCCAGCTGTTCTACAACCTTGCCAACACTTGGTATTATCTACCTTTTCCATTTCAGACATTCTTGTGGGTGAGTACAGATGTCACATTGTATCAAATTTGTATTTCTTTAATGACTAAGTGAAGTCCCTTTCCATATATTTATGTGCTATGCTGGATATTTTAGGAGTTGAACAAACTCAAATCTCTTCCAGATGGTTCTTAATGTTGGGGCTCAGATTGTATTTTTTTATGAGAATAAAACTACTAGTAGGTCTGGAGCTCACATGTTATGGTGAATAAAATAATTTAACGGAAGTACCCTTTCTGTCTCCCCACACACATACCCTCCAAGCTCATCATGCCTATTCACAAACTCTTAGAAAAGTAGATTAAGGTAGAAGGGATTGGGTATATTTAAAAGCAATGCCTAATAGAGTAATAGAAAAAAAAAAATTGGCATTCATCATTTTCCTATTGTGGAAAATACATTTAACCTCAAAAATTCCAACTCAATAACCAAAAAAGGTACACTGTTAAAATCCTAAAACAGGGTACCCAGAGTGGAGACAGGGAAAAATGAGGCAGACCTCAGTTGTTCCCTGGGTTCTGTGGTCAACATTTAGTGAACCAAACTCCAAAAGATGTCAGCTAACAACCACGAGAGCCACATTTGGGGCTTCTAAAACTAGCAAGAACCCTGAAACAGGAAAATACCAACACTGGGGCCTCCCTGGTGGCCTATAGGTTAAATGTTAGCACTACCATCATGAAAGCTTGAGTTCAATCCCCCACAAGGGAGTTGACCCATATGGCGCAGCAGACCTCTCCTTTCTTGCCCAATACTCCCCTCGGCAGTGTATTTTAGTTGATCCACTTGTTTTGCTCCCCACTGTCTCTGGTGAATCCTTTCACACCCCACACCTCTGGTCTACACCTGTTTTTCTATGCAAAAAATAATAAAAGAAATAAAACAAAATACCAACACCAAAGACTAGTAATGGATGATGCAGCAAGGGAAAAAGCAGAAAAAAAGAGAAACTATTGTCCAGGCCACACTAGTCCAGGCTTCTCACTGTTACTCACTAAAAAGAGTCTATGAAACTGCATTAGAGCCAAGCTGTATACAACTTTAGAGTAAATAAACATAACATAAGAACAGGTCAGGTATGGGAAAAAAGAAAAATGACTGTCTAGGCACATTACCTTTGACCTCCTCTTAAATATAGGCAAACTTCTTAAAGGCCTCAGCAAAGGCATATATAAGACAGCAAATTAAGAAAGGACAAAAGGAAAGAGAGATAATTGGGCTATGTAATTAGCAAAGTGAAAGAGTCAGAACTAACGTGCCAGTATGTACTGAGCATCTCTTGTTTAAGAACTAGGAAATGAAGCACTTATGTGGGACTAAGTCTATAAACTAAGAAAAGAGTCAGGGGGCAGGGCCCAGCAGTGACCAGAGAGGATCTGTGCCTAGTGAGCCCCTATGGTGACACCAGGCAAAAGCCTGGAGTGTAGGCCACAGGTGTGGGGGTAAGGAGGTGGGGGATGGTAAGAACATTCACCAGAGACAGAGCGTGGAGCAGAGCAGGCAGATTTACTGAAATACACTGCTGAGGGGAGCAGTAGGCAAGACAGGAGACGTCTGCTGTGCCATGTGGGTCACCTCCCTGGCAGGGGACCAAACTCAGATGCAGCGGTGATAGTGCAGAGTCTTAACCCCTACAATACCAGGGAGGCCAACCCATTTTCAGTGAAGTCAATGTAGACAGATAGCAAGGGCAAGCATAAAAAGTGTTTTCTTCTTTTCTTTTAAATATATAACCTCATTCCCTGCCTTTCTATCTTCTGAATGCCCCTTTTGGCATTTTGAGAGACACATTTCCTTTGCCCCATCTACCTCAGCAGTTCTCTTTGGGACATCTGTTCCATACCTCTTTTTTAGGGCAGTTCACTGCACTTCTATCCCTGCATTTTATCTGGGGATCTGAGTGCAAAGGAGGGCTGTTCTCCGCTGGCAAGTGGCTGGGCACCTGTGGCACACTGCAGTTGAGACTGTGTGTAGATGACTGAATATATCTCATTTAATGTGATTCCCACATAAAGCCATCTACCAAACATATTTATATATTTTATTTTATAGTTAGGGAATAAGGGCCTTTCAGCTCTAAAAAGGCAACTGGCAGGTCATAGCTGCTGCCGCCTACTGAATAGTTTATTGAAAACATAGTTAAATTAACATGAACCTTGACATAACACTTTAGTTTATCTTTGGAATGGGATTCAGGATTTCGCTTACATTTGTTTGGTGTATGTATTCCACAGTTAAATATATTTTCATCTTATTAAGGTCAGCCTAGGCTTAACTCAATTACTAATCTGGTATACCTAACATTTTTTTTTATTTAAAAATTCAAACTTTAGACAAGAAAAACTTGCAGATCTAATGAGAGACTACATGGTGTTAAATTTGATAACTCTCAACATGTTGTATAGAAGGGAAAAAAACCTCCAGTGTTCTACCTATTTGTGAGAAATCTGGGCACACAGGTCTGTGTTTCCACATAAAGGGACCTGCCTTTATGAAAGTGTGTCCCCCAGCCTTCTGTGCTGCCCTGGGGGAATCTTATTTTGTTGTACCACTGCAGATTTTTTTTTAAAAAAAGTACAGGGACAAAGAAAGAAAACAATTCAGAGCAGTAAAGTGCCAGGGGCAGGTTAGTACTTCCTTCCCGTTCCCTAGGTCCTCCTGGGTCTGCACACCAAAGAATTCCTTTATTTGTCTTGATCCACCTTAGTTACTTTCCTGTCACTGCTGTGATACCCTAAATGCATCCACTCAGAAATTCTGCTTCGAGGGCTCTTCCAGCTGGACAGGTTCACTTCTCCCCAAAGAGGCAATAACTCTGGGACTAGTATATCTGTTTGGGAGGGCAAAAAAGACTATAGTGATCAAAGGGCACTAACCCAGCAGAAGTCCAGGTTTCATGAATAAATTCCCCCAACCGTGAAATTCAAATAGGTTCATCTGGATACCTCATAACTAGCTGGAAAGAGCAACCTCCCAAATAGAATTGCAGGGAGCAGGGAAATCACAGTTTGGCAGACACAGCTCTCCATGAGAGTAAGTGACAGCATTGTAGAGTCAGAATCAGGACTCATTACCAGGAATTTGGAGCATTTGTCCCAGTCATTACCACTCTGGGACTCCCAGCTTCCTGAGGGAAAGAGTCCAAATGAATACATCTGGGGCATAATAAGCCAAGCCACAGAGATTTGGTGCTGAAAAATAGAAAGCAGCAAAGCTGGAAGTGAGCCAGGGTTACAGTATGGCATGAACGTATCCTATGATGTGGATGTCCAAGACGAAATATGAACGCGCCCACACGATGAAAGGCATATGGTCAAAACAGAAACACTCTTGCCCTTTGACATTAAGTTCCAGGCACCTTATGGGAGACATGTCTATAACAGGAGAAGTGCTCAAGAATGGAAAATAAAGCAACTAAGAAGTTGATTTTGATGGAAAGGTTAAATGAGTTAAATAAACATTATTGTCTGTTATAGGTAAAAAGATAGGCAAAAAGTTAAGTAAGAGCTTGAAAAATTTCTTCTCTAGATCCCTAATATGAGGGTTCCTGGCGCTTGGTAAGTAGTCAGTAACTTTTTTTTAAAAAGAATTTTAAGCTTACAAGAACTGGGGTACAGGTCAGAGGTGTTGGGGGTAAGAGGATTCACCAGAGACAGAGCAGGGAGCAGAATAGGCAGATCAACAGAAACACTCTGCTGAGCAGAGCAGTACACTAGGCAGGAGAGGTCTTCCTGCGCCATGTGGGTCAGCTCCCTGGCCGGAGGCAGGGACTGAACTCATGCTGCAGCGGCTGTGGTTTGCTTCATAGTGCGTTGCTTAACCCACTGTGCCACCAGGGAGGCCCCAGTATTCAGTAACTTATTTCATAAATTAATTAATAGCTTTTGACTACAAATATGGTTATAAAAAGGGACTTACTTTTTGTTATGGGAATATACAACCCAAGATATTCTCAGGGCTCCTCTTTACATGACTGATACTTTAAAGAGAGCATACTCAGTTATTCTATGCATGAGACAAAGATTGTATATTCTTCTAATGTACAAAGGGCAAGTGAATTTCCTTGGATGGTGCTTAAGACTGCAACTTGGATGTAGAACTTTCTAGGATTCTGCCCAAGCTCCTAGAGGAGTGCCAACATTCCACAGAAACAGGAAGCTTCTCTATAGCACAGGTCATAGATTCTCCAGCAGGAATGACAAACTATCAAAGCTTGTACCCACATGCCACCCATAATCCTGTCCTTCATCCCACTTGGATGTCTAGATGAAAATTAATAAATTACACTTGATGTATATATGAGGATTTCTGACTTTGTCATGAGTAACTTCAGCAATGATGTTTGCTGTAAATCTTGGCTGATTTTTAAATAGCCAGAATGTATTCACTCTATGACTGCAAACATTTAATATGGTATGCATTTGCTCAAAACTTTAATAAATTGCAAGAAAAGATATGTTTCCCATATGGGAAGTCGGAAATGAAAGAGTAATGATCATGACTCAACAGTACCATGTTTAAATAGTTGTCCCTGGTAAATGTAATCCAGAATTGTAGCTTCACAGAGCAGATCAAAAGGAAAACTGTGAAACTGATGCCATCTTTGATAGATCATTTGCAGCTAAAATAAAAAATAGCTTTCATCAAAAGATCAAGATGTATGAGGATTACTAAAGATCCATTCAATAGTGTTTCTTTAATAGACTCTGAATGGACTCAAACGTTGAGCACAGTTCAGAGCTTTGGGATATGGTGATGGGGTCTGTTCTGTGACCACCTGCTTACTCTAGCAAGCATTAAAGAGAGAATGAATGGAATTGTCTATGAAGTAGATGACTGGGAAATAAGCTTACATGTGGATCTACCCAACATGAGGATTTCCATGCCACTAGGTCACCTTTCTACTTCTGAAGAGTTACTTACTAGTTTATTTCAGTATCTTTCAGGGGAAGTTATTCTTCAGTCTAAATCAAGCATGAAAAAGAAATAAATCCAAAATGCATCATATGCAATCTCTACCACAATAAATTCCTACTCTATGCAAAGTAATTTAAATGTCAGATCCAATTAAATGCTATGATCAACGATTGAGAGAATAAGGTGGGAATACAGCCAGGAAAAGCCAAACTCTCACTGTTAGTCCTCAAAATGAAAGGGGGGTGTAGAGATTCTCCCCTGGTTTAGTACAGACTCCCTGTTCCACTGGGCAGGATAGTCTCTAGTCACAAAACTCTGCCCTGTGTTATGCTTCTGTTTTAGAAGTCAGTGGTGACTGTCTAGACATAAACCCTGGGTATCTTGCAAGCATACTCCTTGCTCTCTCTACAGCAATTCCCAAGCTGTTTACTCCTCTTTTACACTGGATTCCAAGAAAATAAATTGCCTTTATCACCACATCTCTAGAGCCCTTCCTATGTTACCTCCTGTTTCTGTCCATTTGCAAATGCCTCATAAAAGTCTGCCTTCAGGTCTCTTCTCCCTTTTCATCTCTTCTTCACTCACCCCTTCTATGTCAGTAACAGTGCCCTCATCTGTCATTTACAAAGACCAACAGCCATTTGCCATAATTGTTCTGCCATCACCTCAAATTGACAACTAGCCATCCACGTGCTCCTGCTGTGTACTTTTCAACAATTTCTCACTGTGATCCGGCAGAGGTGAACATTTCAGGCAAATAGGCTTGGCCCTGTAGAGTCATTTCTAAAGTAGGGGGTTGTTCTGTTTTGTTTTTTAACAAACCCAGTACCTAGTTTTGAAACATAGTAAGGAAACTAACTGCATTGCCCTCCTGTCTTTTACATGTGTCGCTTTCCTTCATCTTACTGCTTCTAATAACTTAGTTAAGAAATCTCTCCCAAACAACACCAATGAGAAGATACATCTTATTACAGTTTCTTCTTTGAACTCACATGGTGGGCAATGATAAAAGTATAATTAAAACACAACTCTGGTCAAGCTGTCCTCAATTACATATTTCGGTGGTTCCCAAATACTTCCTGAATAGAGGGAAATAAGAGAAACACACGGAAGACTAATACCAAAGCAAACAGTCATGGGGGTAGATGAAAGGAACACTGGAAGAAGAATCAAAACACTAGCAAATGTTTTCCATGAGTAAGCTAAAAAAGTATGGACATATGGTGAGGCATTACTATAACATGGAAAGAACTGTAACATCCTTACCTAGATCATTACCTCCTGCTAGATAGCTCCCTTCCCTGCTCTCTCAATGCAGTTCTGTAGATATACATTCACAAAATGAATACACTACTCATAGATAGATTCTGGGATTGAATCAATTTGCCACTTGTAGTATTAGGGATGGCAAAACAAGTGAGGGGCTTGTGGGATGCTTAGGTTTCAGGGGCATCTGAAAGGCTGAGAAGTTTCTATATTGGACCGGGTCGTGAAGACTTCTGCTGTGGTTCACCACAACGCATGGCCAAGCCTCCTTTGTGTCAATAACCAGTGACTACCTCAAAAAGGAGGTCCCCCCATTAAGGGTTAATACCTCTTCTCCAACTCTGTCAACCCGATTTATTTCTGAAGACCCCCTTTACTGTCCCCAAACCTCTAGAATAAGGAACTAAGTGCTCTGAAAGGACCCATAAGATTTCACAATAAAAATGGAAAATAGTCCTTAAATTCAGATAAAACGTCAGTATCTATGAAGACTAAGCCAAAAAATGAAGCTTCAGTTGGCTGTATTTTATATAACAATCTGTCTGAACCACAATTAAAATTTATTACATTACATCAGATGTCAAAGTTACCTACATCTCCCACGTATTTCATATTCACTGATGGCTGGAATGAAACCTCAGTGTTTGGAGGGAATATGGAATATGGGGACAAAAAATAGGGCTCAAAAACATCTCTGGTGCCTGTGAGTTCTGTGATGAACACCGAACTGGCTTTTAATCTTTGGGAGACTTAGTTTTATCATCTGCAAAGCAGTAATAATGATCTTTACTCAAACGAGTGGGTATGAGAACTACACTAATCTATCCAGAAAGTACTTCCTAAATGATCATGCACTCCACAAATATGATTTACTGTGCACATCCAACACTGCACCTTACCAGTATCTTTAATATATCAGGTACTCAATAAATAGTTGTAGAACCAAATTGAATTTCAGCCCTTCAAGGTGAAATGAGAGGTTTATTTAAACAAAACTTAGGAAACATACTTTATATAGCCTAAGATTGTTTTTATAGATAAACGATACCCCAAATGAATGCCAACTAATAGGAAATTACATTGGTGGTATCTCAGTATCTGGAATGCTCTGGTTTAAACCACAGTGTATCTCATCATTTTTATTGGGAGTTATCAAGAAAAGAGAACACGTTAGGCTTGATATCATTGCCTTTGGCTCCAGAAGACAAAAAGAGCATGTTTATAAGAGAAAGACAGATAGAAAGTGAATGAGAACAAGAGAAATCAATCACTGGAGAGAGAGGCAGATAATGTGTATCTTCTGTCTAATGAATGCTAAGATTACCGCCCCTGCTTGCACTCTAGGGCAGGAAGCGGGTATCATAATGAAAAGCATTATTTCGCTTGTGAGAAATACTGATTTTTTTTTTTTTTTATGAAGCATGGGTGCTCCTAAAATTTCACCAGACCTAATTGTGCCCTAAGTTTGAGGAGGAGAAAGGAGGTTGGTTCAGATACTAGATAGTCCACGTTTGAATTTTATGGGGAGTACTGATTGCAGCTATTCCTTTCCCAACTTTACAAGGGAGAAACATGAAGTGCGGAAACAGAACCACAACTCCTGCTTTAGGAGAATTTTTTAAGGAGTCCCATCTTTACATTTCCACTGTGCCTGTATGAGTAGTGCCCAGATCAAGTCACACAAGGGGTGCAAACCAGTGAGTCTCCAGTTCTTCAATGACATCTACCTCGCAGGACCTGGGGGGCGGCACCCTAGTCATAGACACCTGTGTTCTCACGGAGGGTCCACCATGGACTCCCGGAGGAAACTTAGGCTCCTTAGGAACCGTCTCTAAGGAGAAAGCCAGAGAAGGGCTAATAGCAATAATAAAGGCTGACATGTTCGAAATGCTTACCACGTGCCAGGTAACGCTTCACATTCTCTATACCTATTGCCTTTCTGAACCTTTACTATAACCCTGAGAGGCAGGAACTTTTATGAGCCCAATTTTACAGGTCCAGAAATGGAGGTGGAAAATAAATACCTACCCCATATCCTTATGCAAACCTTATGTAAATATCATTATGTAAATGATTCCACTTTGGGTCCAAAGATTTTGCTCTTAGTAACTGAAAAGAATACCTTCACGCTACCTCCAATTCATGAGACACCTCGAATTGGCAAGGCATTTGTGGATGAATGTTCCAAGTCCTGTACATGATGAGCTTGAGAAGGGAATTGAGGGTTTGTGAGAGTATTTGGGGGCGGGGGGGGGGTGGTAAGTTCAAATAGACTTTCACCACTAATGGAAGCCAAGCTTTTCAATTACAGGGCTAAAGAAAGCCAAGTCACACATCCAGGGTCCCTGGATAAATGAAGATGCTCAAGGGGAGCTTGTGCTTCTCAGATAAATAAAACTTCTCAGTTTTCTGAGATCAGGAATACAGAAACTTATTTTAAGCTTGCAATTTGTTCTAATTTCCAAGTCAGCTTCTCATAAAATAACTATGGCAATTATAAATATGTTAGGTTAACTTTTGCTGATTTTGTTTTCTTCTGCCTTCCTCTGGTGGAAGTGTATACAATGGAATGATCAAAATAGATAGGAGAGTGGAGAAAGGGCAGGATAAACAAGGAAGACGAGACGGAAGGCTGCCCTTAGAATGTGTATGTCTAACAGCTGTTTTGTTCCAAGTGTTGGGGGCCTCTTCCAGAGAAAATGTAAACAGTGAAGTTTGGGACGGTCTTTTGATGACCCTAACTTGTCAAAACCTTGTTCTTATCCACGAATTCTCAGTGCCAGCACTGGCATGAAGTATCCCTACTTCCCAAAACTATTTCCAGAATCTTCCTTTGTACCACGGTGGAAAAATACAATAATGATTTAAACCAAAGGCTTTTAAACTTAACCTTTTAATTCAATGAACCATTTCAACATTCAAGTGATGCTTAAGAAACCCTTTCTCAGAATGGTGTTTTAACAAAGTGAAAATATTTCAAAATTATCATTACGAGAAATACTTCACATTGAAAGATAGTTATGAAAACATTAAAAAAAAACCCACAAATGTATAGCGTGGTATGTCCTTTAAGGAATATGCAAAATGAAGTTCTGGCAATAAGTCTAAGAATTATTGTAATTTCTAGGTAATGATGAAAGCAAATGCCATTTTGCTTCATTTGCAACACTAATATGTGATAGGAAAATTATTGTGACTTGGTGACAAAGTCACCAGCTGTGTATGCTGCATCCATTAATAATTGAAAATACTAAATTTTAACTTGACATTGAGAATAAAGATGTACTCTATCCTTCCTTGATTTCCCTTCATGAAGGTCTTGGAGATTCTGTGGTCCCAAGGTTCAGAAGATCAAATTAAGTCACATTCTTTAGAGTCTACTTCCAGTTTTATAACTTAGAATGAAAAAAAAAAATTGATTTTTTAAAATTTAAATTATTAGGTTGAAAAGAACTGGGGAAAATTATTGCTTTCTTCTCATTCCTAAAACCAAGCTATAAACCCCAGTGGATGATCATAAAAGAAGAGTGCTTGCATGGCAGGGTGGGGTGGTGACATACAGCTGAAGAAGTGTGAACTTATTTCCCTAAATTCAGTGTTTTGGACCAATGTTACCTCAATAAAAAAAATAAAAATCATGTCACAGATAACTAGGGCTACTGTCCTTACATGCCTCAAAATTTCTTTTCCTTACCATTCTCCATTAAAGAGGCAGTAAATTTACAGTTGTTATTTAAGCAAGGGAATGTGGCTGATAATTTTAATTGTTGCTTAAATTAACATGCAACTAATTACCTACTCAAGTATCAAGAAACAAAAAAAAAGAAGACATAGACCAGGTGACGCTGAAGTAGAAATACCTTGCAGAATGGGCTTGTGAAGAGACATCACAAAGCAAGCGCATCCTGAAGAGCCAGAGGACAGCCAGATGCTGGGACCTAAGAGAACAGCATGACCTGAGCAGCTCAGCGTAGGCAGAGGAGCTGCAAAGTGCTTAAGCAGGTGCAATGAAAAGTCATTCCTATGCACAGCCGCCCTGTGGACAACCGAGAAATGGATTCTCACTTCTGCACCCAGAATATGGATTTGCTAAGGATCAAGTTTTGCTTTATTTTGTTCGTGTGACACCCACCCTAAGTAAGGTGGTTCATAAACCATTTTAATGCCTTAGCTAATACACAAGTATCTTTCCTTATAAAATCAGCTATTATAGAGAACTGAGGACACTGAAGTCTTTGATCACCACCCATGACCTTGATATATCCTTCCTTCTATGTGGATATATCAATGAAGAGGAGACTCATTTTTTCTGTTATACATGTATTTTACTCATGAGTTTACTTTTATATCATATAAATGGTCTAACATACAATTTAAAATTTTTCTTTTGGTACCATCCCATATAACTTACAGTCTTCTCAAACATTGGCTATTCTACTGATTACAAAACCTTCACTTTTTTAGTTAGACACTGTTTTTTCTCCACTGTATTTATTGCTGTATATAATGAAGTAAAAGCATGTTTTGTAAAATTCCTTGAGCTCGTGCCCTGTGTTCTATCATGCATGAACCTATGGATAGACTTTCTGGGGGGGAGGGAGGGAGAGAGGGAGGGTAGAGAGCGGGAGGGAGGGAGAAAGGGAAGGAGGGAGGAGGGAGGATGAAACCATAAGATACAGCCTAATTACTTTTCAAAGTTTCCAAAGTTAAACTCCTATTAGCAACTGGAAAGAATTTGAACTTCCCCCACCCCATCAACATCTGACTTTATGATATAAAAAGACACCAGGCTTTTGTTTTTGTGGTCTGTCACTGTGAAAGAGCTGCAGAAGTAAGGATAAAGAAATTCCTGGCAGGAATTCCAGGTTGCTCTTTCCAGAAGGACAAATAACCTTATATTCATTAATCAATGATAAGAAAAAGCTGAAGGCACTACTGACAATAGCAAATATAAACCAGAAACTCAAATATTCTACTAATTAGTTTTCTTTCTGAAAAGAGAGATGTGGGGGCAGGGAAGAGAAGAAGACACTGAAAGAGAGTAATAGGAACAAATGAGGAGGGGAAAACCTAACATTCCTTAAAGAAAGGCATTTATAACCCAGGCTGTGTGTTAGATGGCCCCTGTCCTAAAGATACCAAGTCAAAGAAGAGAGGAACACAGTAATGGACATTGACAGTCATACGATCCGTTATTATAGACATACCATGGGAATGTGACAAAGACATTGAACCCACAAAGAATCCTGGACCCACTATGTGACTAGGAAGACAAGGAAGGGGTACCAGGTGAAAGAGCTGTCATTCTCGCCAAGGCTACCACCATGCTGGACTTCAGAATCTACAACGGTACCTGTCCTCGTAACCCACAACTCAGACAATTTATTAGGGTGCTCATATGGAGCTTGGATGAGATTTCACATGACCTGACTTCTTATTCATTCTATTCTGTAATTCCATGATCTAATAAATCTATACTTCTGTGATGGACAAGGCCTATGAAATATCAAGAAAGTGAAAATAGTTTCTAAATGTGTTATAAAATGGTACTATTCAAGCGAGGATATTTAAAGTCGTCCCCTTCTTTTTTTTTTTTTTTCCTTTTTCTTTGTGACTTGGTGGTGGGAGTTGGTTAATCCTTAGAAAATACAAAGAATGGGATGTGAATAACTATTGTGGTAAAAAAAATCATAGATGTGGAGATGACAAGAGAGCAACCGAATGCACGTGCATGGATTTAGGGCTACGTGGTACTCAAAGCCTTCTCAGACTGCCAAAGCATCCTGCACATTAGCATAATTAAAAACAGGGACATAATTAGTACCCTGGAAAAATAGCAATAACTAGTGTCCCAGATTCAAATGCCTCTGAATGCTCTGTATATTTCATACATGTTTCTAGAGAAAAGGACTGCTGAGTAAGTGATGAAGACACAGTGCCTGAGGGTCAATGGACTCTGCCTTCTGAAGCAGCACAGATAAAGTACTCATAGTGGGAAAGCTTTGTTTGCAAAGATTCTTTCAAATATAGAACTTTTCTCCAGTAATTTCGAAATTTAGCAGAGCTACGAGGAAAATAAGTAGCTTTTGTTTGGTTGAAGGATAGAACTATACTCTTTCTAGCATTATTCAGAACTTTTCAAGGATCACGGCTCTTCCACTCCTGTTATGTTGGTGAAGCAGTCACAGAAAGGGGAATTTCAAAGAACCAGCTGCTGCCACAGACAATGGGTGTCAGTGGATAATCCCCTCCTCTCTCTCACTCCTCATCCACCCTTCCCTCCCTCCCTTCTGCTCAGTGTTTCACAAAGAGTTAGAGAATCCAAGGAAGATGTTCTATCCACTCCAGGGGAGAAGCAAATTTCACTTTAAACTCACTATTAGGAGGAATATGAAAGAACAACAACAATAAAGAATAAGCTCAAGGAATTGGGAAATTATAACCAAAAGTAAACAACAACAACAAAAACTTAATGACCAAAAAGCCGGGATAAACCAAAGGGACCATGGGGTGGGGGGAGGGGAAGGGGGGAGGGCAAAGACGGGGAAGAGGCCAGAGGGCGCACAAGGGACTGAGGTGATGGTGCACGGGTGAAATGGTGGTGGGTACTCCCTGGGGACTACAAATGATGTCAAATATAACTAATAAAAAAAAAAAGAAAATTAAAAAAAAATCGGATTGCAAAA
Source organism: Galemys pyrenaicus (assembly GCA_019455555.1). Taxonomy (NCBI): domain Eukaryota; kingdom Metazoa; phylum Chordata; class Mammalia; order Eulipotyphla; family Talpidae; genus Galemys; species Galemys pyrenaicus. Next base: position 9,401,214 of record JAGFMF010011668.1, on the reverse strand, counting down.
AAAAAAATTAAAAAAATTAAATAAATAAACTCACAACACCCAGTCTTTAGTTCAAAGACTGAAATGTTTTGGTTTGTTTCAAGGTTCCATTCAAGCACAAGTGCTGGCAGAATTAATGAGACAATTGCTGATGGAGAAGAGTAAAGAAAGAACCTCCTAGGCTCCCACTTGCATATTCCTAAGGGAGAGAAGGGACTGTTGGGTGAAGTAATGTTCTGCATTACTTGAGTTGTGTGAGCAGTAATGACCATTTGCTACCTATCTGGGAACAGGGTCGATCTTATGTCCACAATGGTGAACATAAACCAGGATGCATGTGCTTTTGCAATGAAAATATATCATGTCGCTTCCACTTTTCTAATAGTTATAAAACAGAGTCTGGCACATGGCTGAGTCAGAGAACCAGAATCTGCAGCTGTCAATAAATTAGCACAGTGAATTTCCATCTTCATAAATGAATAGGTAAGGGGTCAACATATTTCCAACTTGGTGGATGCAGACAGCTGTGTTTAACTGAAAACACGGATTGGTCCCAAAGTAAGATGTGGTGGAAATGGAGATATTTTCTGAGAGGGAGTCCCACAGACTTGGAAACATTTCTGGACTTGGAATGTCCTTTTTTATTTCATCCTACGTGCACCTGTCCAGATAATGTGTTACATGTTGAGGGAGCCTGGCATCACGTGGTACGAGAAGCATGGCTAGCTGTGATATGAGATAATATTAAAACAAAGTTTAAGATATATGGACAGATAAAATGGATACTTCCTTTTCGCAACTGCTCTTTCGGGAGTGACTATGATTCCCATTTTCTCTGGTTTTTATAGTTTTCCTTTTTGTAGCATCTAGCACTAGGCAGGGCACTCATGGATTGACCATGAAGTTCTCATATTTATAACCTTGTGATCATTTACTATCAAGTTCAGCTTCAACTTGCCCATCACTTGCCCCATTCACTGCTATGTTTTCCTTTACCCCAATCTGTATGATGCTACATTTTGTTAAATTTTAAATGACTGGGAAAGCTGGATCATAATTTCATTCACCTTGATGTATCTCCCAATGGAGACCTGGGCACAGCATTTTATAACCATGAATACTACAATAACCACTTGTTGGAGACAGAGGTGTTTCACACAGAGAGCTTTTAAAAGAATGACTACAGTCAAAAATTAATATCTTAATAACTGCTTTATGCTTATTATTAAAAATCACAACATACATCAACTATCTTTATGAAGAGTAAGAAATAAGAATGTTCCATGAATAAATATTAGCAATATAAATAAGAACTGATATGTTTCATGTGAATATGGCAAATATTATAACACTATGATGTTGAGAAGCAATAATATGAGGAAAGTGAGGATCTATAACTCACCTATATTTATTATCATCAGTGCATTTTAGTGGACAGAAAACAAAATGCTAATGTCAGATTTGGAAGGGAGAAAAATCCAGGATGCTTACATGATGCTGGCATTGGAGCCCCTAACTACTCTAAATTTCACTACCTCATCTAGAAAAGTAGTTGCTTAGATGAAACTGGATGGTGTGTCCTGGACTTGGAAGACCAAACATAAGGACCAAAGGCCTCATCTAATGGCTTCCATTTTTCTTTCTGGTTAACCTGCTGTCTTTTCTCTAGGAAATCTCTTGTTCACTCTCACTTTATGCAACATGGCTCTGATCCAATTTACTGCCAATCACAGCATGATCCATCTGGTTATTATATAGCTCAGAATGTGAGGATAAACTTATTTGTGCTCTGGAAAGTCAGATGCTGACATCCTATGGCTCCTCAGGTGGTGATTTGAAAATATTTCAATGGCCTTCCAGAGTATGCGAAGGTAGGTGCTTTATCCATTCCTTTCACTTGTAGAAAAGTTTGAGATGATGCTTTTCTCTTGGGAAATAACACATTTTACATAGTTGGTGGACACCTCCATTACTCTTTCTATTAGGACTTCTTGGGTCCTTCCAGCCTGGCTTCATCTATAAACACAGATTTATATTTCTTTCATGAACAGTAAAGTAGTAAATTTTGTCCCAGCAGGTCTTCTAGTAAATATAACTGAATTATAGATTCAAAGTACACATTTCTAGAGGTACCATGTTACTGGAAAGCCATGCTAACTATTGATGCTAATGGGCATAATATTCTCTATGAAGTACAACCTCCCTAGCATGTATTTCTGTCTGCCCCTAATGTTGATGCTCTTTGCTTTCCTCCTTAAAACTTTCATCAAGTATGACTTTTTGAATCAAATAATAACTATTTTTCTTAAATTTCTATGATCTTGTCTGATTTTAACTTCCTTCACAAGTCACTTTGTATGATCTGGTAGCATGGATGATTTTAAAACGTTCCTGCTTGCTGCATTTCAGGTCTGTTTAAATGGTAAATCGAAGAGATGATTTTACTTCACTCCTTGCATGAAGCTGCATGAATTAGAATGGTCCAATATGAAATGTAATTGCTCTAGGAATGCTTGAAACTGGCCTCTGAGGAATGGTGTTTGCAGATCTCAGCGGGACATTAATTCAGTTGAAATGGTTGTGTCTCTCAGGTCAGCTCTGAACTTCCCAATTTTTCTTTAGTGATATGGCATGACACTGGAAGTATGTTCACAATCAAATTTACTCTCCTAAGCAGATGATACAGCACATCTTTTATTCACCTAGGTCAGTTGGCATGAGCTAAGCAAAATGCCTTATTAGATGAAATGTTCCCAATTACTCAGTGGATTAATACAAATCTGTTTATCTGAACTACAGCTGGCAGTGTAAAACCTTCTCTGAGTTCACTGCTGACATGAAGAAAGAAGGTCACATTGCTGAAGGGGGAGAAAAGAAGAAGGAAGAAAAAGCAGCAGCAATTCAGTTTTGTCAGTCCGAGGAGCTCACTTCTTCACAATCTGGCAGAACAACTGCCTCAAGACCTTTCACCTAACAGGGGCTGGGCGGGGCTCAAGGCCAGGGATAACTACAAAGCGCTCTTCAGTGGGTCACTCAGAAATACTACCTGGAATACCCAAACTGTCATTTCCTGCCTTAAAACCTATAAACCTGCAATTCAGGACCCCCTAGTAGTGATTTTTTTTTAAGATCTGTTCAAGTCAATTTTATTTAGGTAGTCCAATTCATCAAAATTTAAAAAAAAAAAAACCAAAAACACATTTCCTGAACTTCTGCCACCACTCAGTCATTATCAGGCACAATCAGATTTTTCTCATTAGTCTATGTAGTAAAAATATGAATGAATTGTTACCCGTACTTTTCAAATGAGGCAACTGAGACTCAGGTAAGGCAATTTTGTTCAAGCCACTGACTCATAGGTAGAGAAACTAGGATTTCAACATAAAGCTATCACCTCATGGGGCGGCAGCACTGGGAGCAGCATTAGACTGAGGAAAAACAGCTCAAAGTCCAAGTAATGAGACAGAGTGGCCTAGGGGGCTCACAGCTCTGGAGATACAATGCCCTTATCCCTGGTCAGTCTCACATTATTTAGTACCAGATTCAGAGGAGGTGGGTAAGTATGTGGAGGAATGAAAGGAGGAGTATGTGTGGTGGGGGTATGGACTGGGGATGCAGAATTGCCTGGCACAAGCTAGGGGGTAGGGAATAGGGGTTGTTGCCTGGGGGACTCTGTTGTTCCCCTCTGTTGAGAACATCCTATCTCTAGAGTTCCTGTTTTCACTTAACTTTCTGTCAAGGTGGTCTAGCTGGTTATGCTAATCTGGCCATAATGTTTGCCTGCTGTTCATTTCTCCCTCCCTCCCTCCCTCCCTCCCTTCCTATCTTTAGTGTAGCTTTTGTGTTTTTCTTTTATTTCCCATTATTTATATATATTTGACATCAATTGTAATCCCCATGTATTCCTCATCACCATTTCACCAGTGCACCATCACCTCAGTCCCTTGTGCTTTTGTCTGCCCTCAACCTCCTCCCTCCTCCTCCCCACCAAGTGTCCCTAATTTGTCCTTGTCTTTTTGTTTTTGTGTTTTTATTATTTTTTTCCTTGATCCTTATTTGCTGTTTTAAGCAGATATTCTCATATCAAGACATTTTTCCTAGAGAAAAGCCCTGCCTGACTCTACATTTTAGCTTGACTAGTAACAACTTTGGGCACCAAGGAAAATCCAGAAAACAAGGGGATTGGGTGAAGGTACACAGAGAGCACAACTCTAAGGCTTGAGTTTGCAGTGGATTATTGCTGGGGGCCATGCTACTTATGCTGAGTGACAAAAGTCCAATATGAGGGACAACCCTGAAAAATCAGGAGCTCCAAAGCTGGCCCCTGTTCTGGCTGATATTACTGTCACCATCTTGTAAAGGCATATCAAGTGCTAATTGGAAATTTCTCACGGGGGTGGGGGGGGATAAGATTGGTGATACCAATGTTGCTGATTTGAGAACCATACTTTTAATAGCAAGGACTTAGATAACTATTGTTAAAAGCATAAAATTGAACTTCTAGCAAAGAACTTAATGTAATGTTGATTGTCAATGATGTGTATCTGAAACTTCTATAATATTGTAATGCAGTATGATTTTAGTGGAAAAAAAATTCAGGTATTCTTCAATATTAATCACCTGGCAGTTAGAGCCGCTCTTTCTAGCCACCCATGTTGCTAAGCTCTGCTTTTGCAGGGCAAGAAATGGGAGTTTCATGGTGCTATGAGTAAGAACTGCTGGTCCCTGCAAGAATCCCCACAGCACTAGCTCTGGCTTTGCAGTCTTCCTAGTTCTGCTCAGTTTCTTCAGTAATACATAGATAGGAATGTTTTATTGAAGTATTTCTTTCACCCTAGAGATATACCACTCACTTGGTGATAGATTACATTAGTTGTAAAAGGCAAGAAAAAGGTAAGTTCAAGAAGTTCCAGTTTTAGTGTTATAGTGCAATTAGGTAAATGATGGCACTGTGAAAATTAAGAAACTTATTGCTACAATTACTTTGGCAAGTAGAGATTATTAACTTCCTCTTCTTATTTATCGTTTCTCAAATAATAAATTATCCAGAAATTTATTAAAATAATAAATATTTCCTTTTGCTTAGCATTTAGGAGGCTGGGTCAGCAGGAGCTCATGGCTTCACTCACAGGACAGAGATCTGAGCTGTGACTCAGTCACCCCAGTGACCGGGCCTTGGCCTAGTGCTCCCTCATTTCAACAGCCAACACTGGACTCATCAACAAGTGGTCCCAAGGTACCCAAAAGCAAAAGAGGGGAAACCCCAGTGTGAAAGTCCACTGTAAAACTTAGCTAGCAACATTTTTGCATATATTCCATTGTCAAATCAAGTCAAAGTCAAGCAGAAATTCAAAAAATAGAGGCATAAACTTTAAAGCATTGGCCTCCATGATGTCTTTGGGGACATGACTCCAAGGAAAACAAAGTAAAACAAACAAATGGGACTACACCACACTAAAATGTTTCTACATAGCAACAGAAAACAACATTAACACAAAAGACAACCCAAAGAATGTGAGGCGATACCTACACATTGTAAATAGACAAAAAGACATTATATCCAAGGCCTACTTAGAATTCAAGAACTAGAAAAGAAATAACCAATAAAAACAAAATTGTAGAAGAGCTAAATAAACACTTGGTCAAAGACAGCCAGGAGACATATGAAAAATGCTCAAAATCACTTATCTGGGAAATGCAAATCAAAACCAGAACAAGATAGTATCACCCCTCTATGAGATTGGCCCATATCCAAAAGATCAGAAACAGTGATTATTGACAATGGTGTAGAGCAAAAGGCATCCTCCTATACCACTCAAACAGGATGGAGGGTTCTCAGAATATTAACAATAGATCTGCCACATGATCCAGCAATTCCACGCATAGGTATTGACCTAAAAAATGAAAAATCACTAATTCAAAGAAATACATCAGTCCTACATATACTGTAGCATTATTTACATTAACAGTTTATAGAATTAACATATGTGCCCAATGATGAATGAATGAATGGAGATGCAGTATTATAAACACAATGGGATACTACTCAATTATATAAAAAGATGGAATTTTGCCATTTATGACACCATAGATGGAATGGAAGGGGTTATGGTAACTGAAATAAGTGAGAGGGAGAAAGACAGACATTGCATGATATCACTCACAACAGACAAAATTAAAGTAAAACCTACATACTCACTGTAGAACTGAGATTGACAAAGAGGAGGAAGGAGATTGTAGAGCACAGAGGGAAAGAAACCCTGTATGCTATAGTATAGGATCATGAGGGCCTTGGTAACATCTACACCCCTAAGTCATATATAGAGTTGTAAACCAAAAATAATACAATTTAAAAAAATAAAATGAAAACTTGTTGAGAGAAGCTAAGAAATACCCTAGGCATTGTTTCAATCTGATGCATGCTACTCTTTTACTACAATTAGCATCAATAAAATATGCTTCTACCCATCTTAGTACCATCTTAAGTCTCTTCCAAAGATGGCAACAGTGTTAGATGCAAATGATATTCCTTGGTTAGAATTCTTGATCCACAGACCTCTGAGCTAAAAAGAAAAGTTGCCTGCATTCCTCTCACCCAACACAGTATTGAGGCAGGGGCTGGATAACGACAATAAATACTGCTATTCATAAAGAGGAAACAAAGAATAGGGCAGGGAATGATTTGCAGCCATTCTGAAATGTAGCCAAACTCTTATTAGTGTGTCCTGCTTACAAGGTATGAAACATTTCCTGCCTGGGAATTCTTGGGTCCTCAGAAGTGACTCCCCAAAACTGGGAATTTGACTCTGCACTCTTGAGATACACTATTTTTTGTCCCCAAGAAATGACCCATATCTGTAATTGTGAAATGTTTTCAGTCTGTTTCTTATTAACAGAAAGTTGAAGAACCAACAAATTTTTTTGCATTTTGAGTTCTCTCTCTTTCAATACAGGTTGGTTTCTAATAAATCTGGTTCAGATCCACTCTGTCCTGAAAATTATATCCTCAATTATTTTTTAAGATCAACTTCTTTCCACTTTGGGTCAGGAGTCAACTGGATGGTTCAACCACCACAGATTCATAGAACTTCAACCAGGCCTAGTCTCCTGGAAGATAACAGTGGTCCTACTGGGGCATAGTGAATTTTAATTTGATTCTCCATATTGTTTCACACTTCTTTTTTCCAAGGTGGGAGACCACAGTGTTTTCCATCCATGCCAGTTCTATCTCCTCTCCTCTAAATTCTTGCAAACATAAAAGTTCCTTCTTCAGCTCACACAGTCATAGGCACCCCCTGACACTGTCAGCATTCTGTCTAGAGATTTCCTTAGTTGAAAATCCAAAAATTAGGTAGGTACACTTTCTATCTTCCAACTTATTACAGGCAACAGTTTGTCAAGGGTTTTTCACAATATAACACTGGCTGCTCATTTTTCCAGTCTTCTACAGAAATTTCTGTGCTATGTTTCCAGATTTCCTGAAGAGTTTTCTAGCCTTTACTAACAATGTTCTCACACTTCTGTACCTTCTTCTGCTTTCTGGTCCCATGATTGTGCCTTTTCTCATTTTGCTCATCAAATCCATGTTCTTCAGATCAATTTTTGGCTCATATTTTAATGTATAACAAGTCACCCCTACCAACATACAATTTGTTTTGTTTTGTTTTAAATGCTGTGGATCTGACCAAAATCCAAAATTCTGTGGATTTCCTGACCAGTTTTCATGGCATGGCTTTCTAGCTGGGATGGCATGGAAGATGCCACTGATGCTGGGAACACTTCCCACTAGAAGGCTAGTCAGGGCTTCTGCCCATGGGGCTCTCAAGTGATCAAGCCCCAGGGTAACAATATTTTTCAAAAGTTGTTTGCCTCCTATTTTCTACTGTGCACTAACCAACTTAAGTCAAATGGCCAAGTAGCTCTTTAAGGGATAGTATAGAAAATCCACAACCTGATGGATGAAGATAAAAAAATTTCTGTGGCAAGTATTTATTTTTCCAAAACTGGTACTCTAGTCTTCAGAGAAACACCATCCTGATTTATTATAAAACTATTTAGAGAAATCAAAATTCATTTATTAATTTACCTTGGTATATAATGGTAAAAAGAGTATTTCACAAAATATGCAAATATATGCAGATGTATTAACACAAATACAGATTTTATGTCTATACATACATGTAATATGTTCCATGTATATCATCCATATCTATGAAGTCTGAATATATACATATGCACCTATCTACATATGAAGTATGCGTGCACATTCCGAAATCAAACATCATTCTTTGAAATAGCATGAGATTCTTATGTATAAATCCTGTTGTATTTTTTCAGCTGATTTTATAGTTGTAAAAATTACCTTGTATCATCTGATTAAGAACTCTAAGAATTTAGTCAATATTTTGACTTATTTATGTATGTAATTTAGCATTCATGTTTTCATACACTGTATAAATCAAACTCTCAACTACTTTTAATAGATGCTCATGATACACTTTTTTAAAAAACATTTATTTATTTATGCATACAAGAGCTGGGGTATGGGTCAGAGGTATGGGCAGTGAGAGGATCCACCAGAGACAGAGTGGGGAGCAGAACAGGCAGACTGACTGAAACACACTGCTGAGGGGAGCAGCAGGTAAGGCAGGAGAAGCCTGCTACGCCAAGTGGGTCCCCTCCCTGGTCAGTGGCAGGAAACTCGTGCTGCAGTGACTGTGGTTTGCTTCATAGCGTGTTGCTTAACCCACTGTGCCACCAGGGAGGCCCATACACTTTTTAAAATATTTAAAAAACATATTTCCTATAATTGGCATAGAATTTACTTTCTGAATGTAAATGTGCTAGTATAATATTAAAAAATGTAGAATTGTATTGTCACCTTTAGATAGAGTCTTTCTGAGTGTTCTAATTTAAATTAGACATTTAAATCTTTCTAAGTAAAACAAATTATAACTTTATTTAATTGGTTTTTTACTTAAGAATTTTAGCCAATTACTTTAATATTGAAAATTTAATTCATCTTAGAAAGATTACATGTATACATAATTATAAAGTTTTATCCATTATTCTGTTAGGGTGTGGAATATTTGAGAATGAAGTTATTTTGACAACATAATTATAAAGCAATAATTGTGGTTTTTATTTGCCCATCACAACTGAGAGCACAATTTTTCTTGTGTAATAACATCTTAAGCAGTCCAGAATTTACTTATCTAGTAACTGAAATTATCTTAGACATAATTAAAAAGCAAATAATAAAAAGGAGACTGTAAAATGATATATCATCAGACCCTGCACCAAACCCTGGGGTCTCCTCCAGTACAGATCTGCTCTGCTGTTATTAAATGATTCATTCAGTAAATAGTGTTTTTTTTGTTTGTTTGTTTTTTGGGCATAGAAGAACTGGGGTATAGGCCAGAGGTTTGGGGAGGGGTGAGAGGATTCACCAGAAACAGAGTGGGGAGCAGAACAGGAAGATCTACTGTTCAAGACAGGAGAGAGATCTGCTGTGCCTTGTGGGTCAGCTCCTTGGCTGGGGATCTAACTTAGGACACAGTGGTGATAGTGCTGAGACTTAATCAGTAGACCACCAATCAATAGTTTGTGGACAACAGTTTAGAGCAAAATCATGTAGGTATAGAACTGTGAACAAATCCAACACAAGCCTGTCCTTGGTAGGCGAGGGCAAAGGTCAGAAAGAAGACATTCACAATAGAACATGGTTTGGAACAGAAATACCAGAAAGTTCTTGATAGCCTGATACAGGAATCAGGAACTGCAGATCTGATTTGAGGGAGCGAAAAAAGATTTTTCTGAAAAGCAGCTTCTAAGCCTGGAGGATGAGTCAGAGGTGGAGAACAGCATGTGTGTGCTAAGGTCTAAAGGAAGGTCTAAAATGGGCAATTTTCAAATAGACTGGTTCTTCTGCCTGAATTTCTCCTCATCTCAAACCACCTACCATATTCCCAAGTATTGTGATTTCTATCAGGTTAATATCTGGGACTTCTATTAATTAATATTATTACAATGACTACCAAGGTTTCCTATGTGCAATACCTGGCCTTTTCTCTCTTCTGTAGTATGTCCCTTGTTTCATGGTGCCCAGACTTTCTGCATTCTTGGTTTATTAAACACTCATTTGTGGGAAATCACAGCATCCAAAAACTTTGCAAGAAAGTATTCAGGGGATCATGGGAAGTTTTCTTCTCTGTTTTCAGTAAGTAAAGATTTTGATAATGGAAATTATTTCTTTTCAGAATCTTGAAATCATGATCGTGTCCTAGTTGTTGTTGAGAAGACCAAGTTATAATATTCTGATGCTTCTATGGGGACGCCATAGTCTCTCCTTGTACTCCTTGGAACCCTGTGGGTCTTCTGCCCTCATCCTCTGAAGCGTTAGCATGATACGACTTGGCGTGATTCATCTGAGTCAGGAATACGCACAAGCAGGAAGGCCTTTCACTCTAACAGTGAAAGCGCTTTGGTTCTTGGGAATATTCTGAAATTATTTCAAAGACGGCTTCTTCCATTTGCTTTTCTTTTCCCATTCACTCCAAATATCTTGCCTGAAGATGTTCAACTTTCTTGGACTTTTAATTGTTGTATAAATTCCTCACATATTTTCCAACCATGATTTTTTGTGAGTGCAGTTCATGGACATGTATTTGATGTCGTTTCCCAGAATTCTGTGTGTTCTCCTGTGAGCTGTCAGTTTTTGAAAAAACTCAATAGATCCTTTTTGGTTGTCTGAGTAATATTTATAATTAGCAAACTGTTCCTAGTAATAGACTTGGTATCTCCTCTGATTTATCTGAGGCCATTAGCGGTAGATTACTTGAAGAATTTTTGTCTTTCTAAATTTGTTTATGTTGTGTGTGCATGTGTATTTCTCTTTATACTGAAGAATTTTCTCAATATTTAATTTATTTTGGTCTTTTATTCTTTTGTTAAAGACTTTCTTCAGCCACTGAGTGATCCATAGCTTTCTGTTCATATTTAAGAGCAGAACGCTGAAGAGATTTTGGAACTCTGAGACTAGCTGACTGGCTCTCATTATTAAGTGTTCTGCCTGAAGACCTAATTTTGTGACTTTCTTTTTGCCAGACCCAATTCACCAGGGAGGGTTAGTTGAATCTCCTGCCAGCAACTGGAAGCCAATTAGCAGAGGCAGGTTTAGGAGCTTCAGGAAGTATTATGCAAAGAGCAATACCCTTCTTAGTAAAGTGCTCCTCCTCACAACTGTGCTGGCATTCTCCTACGCCCAGACTCTTCCATTTGTCCCCTGAACTCCTGAGGAGAAGTGGCTGCTTGGCTAAAGGAGCTGACAGTAGGGACTGGAGCAGAGATGTATAAAGCCCACCTTGGTTTCCATCAACAGAGAAATTCACACGACTCCCAAGAACCACATTGGGACCTGGGAGACAGAGCAGGAAGGATGGTGAGAGGGCACCACGAGGCAGTCCCACGAAAAGTTCTCTCATGAAGCTGCTCACACCATGGCCCAGTAGCTAACTCCCACCTTGAGTCACAGCTGAAGAGTCGGGCAGTGAGTCACATCATGAGGAGCAATAGTCATTATGGTTTAAAATACTTGCTTACAAAGGGGTCGTAAAAAGTTTCAGGCTCATAAGAACTGCACAGGCAAAGCTTCCACAAGAGACTACGCAGGAAGGGTAAGTAAAACCACACTTCTGAGGCCTCCCTGGTGGTGTAGCGGGTTGCATGCCACACTGTGAATCATCCGTAGCATAGCAGTGTGTGTTTGATCCCCAGCCAGGGAGGGGACCTACATGGCACAGCAGACCTCTCCTGCCTTGCTCGCTGCTCCCTTCAGCAGTATATTTCAGTCGATCTGCCTGTTCTGCTTCCCACCCTATCTCTGGTGAATCCTCTCACTTTCTGCATCTCTGGCCTGTAACCCAGCTCTTGTATGCATAAATAAATAAATCTTAAAAAAAAAAAAAGCCACCCTTCTCTGGAAGCCCACATACAGTGCTCAGGGGGGATTTCTGTCATCAAGAACATCACCTGATACATGGTTACCACATGATTTTTATAAGCTAACAGAGCCAGCTTTAGAGAGCTAATACTGAATTCTCAGACCCAAAAGAAAAGACTTTCTTCAACCCTTATCCATGTATCTAATCGCTACTTATACTATTTGTTTTCCATTATGAGAGAAGCAGGGAGGAAAGAAAACACATGGACAGAAATGAAGGAAGGGAGCAGATGAACATGATGTGACAGTAGTCATGTCTGCCTATTTTCATGGACTCAAGGAAACATGAGGTTAAAATACAGTCATAGGGCAAGGGTGTGGGATCAGATGTGGGAGATGAGTTGTGGGCAGGAAAAGCATGAAGTAGGGCATTTTGTGAAAATATTAATAAGATCCCAAAGTTTCTAAAAAAATATTATCTTCAGGGTTGTTTTTATTTTTTTAGTCTAAATGCAATATTAAATACACTCCAAAATGTGGACTGGTTTAGACACCACAGGAGTCCATTTCATGCTCATGTAACAGTGCTGGCAGGAAGAGGTGGGGCCACCTTCGGCTTCCTAAGTTGTTAGATCCTCCTGCCTCCTCAAAATGAAAGCACACGGAGGAGTTCCAGATAAGGCAGGACTAGAGGTGGTATCTGTCATTTCTGCCCAATTTTCAGCAGCCAGAACTCAGGCAAATAACCACACTAAACTTCAAGGATGGCTGAAACAAGGAGCCAGCTATGTGTCTGCTCTCATAAGGATAACACAGAGTCTATTGGTGAAGTATGGGAATTTATGTTGTAGAAAGAGTTCTATTGACTAAATACGTAGAAACATTATTTTAGGATATAGTTGGTTATTTTAAAAGAGCTTGCTTAAAATATCTAATTCCTTAAAAAGGCTAAGTTAGGGCCTCCCTGGTGGCGCAATGGGTTAAGCACCGCACTATGAAGCATCCGCAGCCACTGCAACATGAGTTTGATCACTGCCACCCGGGGAGGTGACCCACATGGCGCAGCAGACCTCTCTCTTATCTCACCCACTGCTCACCTCAGCAGTGTATTTCAGTAGATCTGCCTGTCCTGTCTTTGGTGAATCCTCTCATCCCTTCCTTGTGCCTCTAGCCTGCACCCCAATTCCGCATGCATAAATAAAGAAATCTTTTTAAAAGAGGCTAAGTCAATAAAAGACTAGGAGTGATGATTTCAATAGTATTGTATCAGGGGTCATCATACATAATGTCATTATAGCAGTGAATTATGTGTATAAACAAATGTAGACTGTTCTCTAGAAATCTATACTGCTAGAGTCGGCTAACTTTACCTTACTACCTTCATGTAAATGATAGATTCGTGTTTATTTTTAAAGCATAATTTATTTTTTACGTGTCTTATTTTCATAGTTATTTACTTCTCTTAATTTAGGTATTAGAGTATTCTGCAAGGAAACTACTTATACTACAGTAGATTTGCCATTTTAAGTGATCAAAAGAAGCCAACTATGGAAAGAGGAACACCTGGTCTATTATAAGGCTTCTGTTACTCTGCCGAGACTCCACTTTTTGATTATCATGTCTTTCTTTTTTGTTACATTTTAAAAAGACAAGTTTACTAGGGGCAGAGAAAGAACGAGAGGCACCTGCATAGTCACAGGCAGGCAGGAGGACTGCTATCTTGCTTTTCTTAATGAAACTCGAGAGCTGAACAAATACCATTTTCATCTTAAAACACTTTGTACCACTAAAATAAAATGATAAATGGGGAAGTAAATCTTCTAAACTTACCCATGAACATTAAATGTTAAAACACATTCCCTCCTTAGTCCATAAATGTGAAATTCTTTACATTTTATTATCAGTGGTATAATACAGGTCTCCGGCTTTACCTGGGGGTTTACAATCACCTATTTTTTTTCCTTTTAATGCTGCAACTTTACAAAAAAAATGAGATGGAAAAAACACCAGCTCACTAGTTGACAGACTGTTTCCATTCATCCGCATCTTTCTGTGACATTATCCTTTTGATCTAATAGAATCCAGTAAAAGATCAAAGTTTTCATGGGGTGTAAACTAAGCTTGCATTGCTGTTTTTAAATTACACAGGGATGAAAGGAAAATGCTGTCCCTACTCTTTTGATTATTTTTGCATATGTGGAACTTGGAGAGTGACTGTAAAAAATGAAACTTTCCATGGGCTCTAGTTTGCAAAGAGGAAGCCTCTCATGGTTAATTTAGGTGAATAAACATCCAAATTCGGCATGTTTGAAAAATGACTACCTGGCCAGTTCAGTAGCATTTCCCATATCACCCTTTGCCCCTTTATTCGTGCCAGCCTCACTGCTGCTGGAATTGCTCTCAGGAGACACTGGGGTCTCATTCCTGTGCAGCACTGGTTGTGGGAGCCCCACTTTCACTGTTGGACTGGGAGAACCAGAGGGAACCTAAGAAAGCCTGCATTTAACACTACTGTTATACACCATATCCATGGGTCTGATAAAATGACAAAGGAGTAAGTCTGGATATGTTGTTCAGATATTCCTATCTTCTATCTTTAAAGAGAATAAGTGTAGATTTGCTTAAACCTCTAAACTTATCAAAAAACACAGAGGTTACAACAGATAAAATGTAACTGAACTATAGACAAGATCCCCAAAAGTATAGCCTTATGATAAAATCTTCTATCTAAATTTTTGGAAAGAAAGGGAGAAAATTTGCTCTAATGTTGAAATAGTATTTCAAATTTACACAAAAATTTGTATTTATACAAAATCTGGAAAGATGATTCTTTGCTAAATAATGCTTTTAGGAATTTAATGATAAAAAATAACATTTTAGAATTCAAAGAGACCCTAAAAAACGCTTATAAAAATCTCCCCCTTTTGTTTATGACTAAGGTAAGACATAGTGATATTATAAAGTGAAGGTTATGAAAATCACAGGTTTTAATTCAGTGTCATGACCAAGATTTCCTGATGCATGTGGGATCTGTAGTGCTGTCTCTTGCTGGGGTTAAAAACCAAACATCAATTCTGAAATCTCACATAGAATGTAAAAAGATCTATATCTCTGTTAAATTTTTGTTTTTCTGGTTAGCGCTTTGTACTTATATGCAATAGAGACTGTATGTCTCCCAAACACTGTTCCCTTAAATTTGAGGGATGTATCAATTTCTCTGATCATATACTTGGGTGACTGGGCATCTCAAAGTAGCTCTTGTAAGTTTCTAATGATTTAAAGTAACCAAGGAATACACCACAGAAGAAACATGCTTTTTTTTCCTCCAAAATCTGCAGTAATAATATAAATGATCTCATGACTCATTGTTAATAAGAACAATAAAGAAGCTAACAATCATTCAGTCCAGTTACCATGTATCTCTATTTCAGATACAACTATTTATCAGCTCTCATGTCATTCTTTCCCTTCCATCCTCACTCCTTTCCTCTTCACTAAAATCCTCATTTTCTTTCATTCAGTCTCTGCGCTCTCCTAATATTCTTGTTCTATACCACCACCACCATGATGCTCTATGTAACAGCAAAGCTGACCACTAGTCTTCTCCTCCACATCAGTAGGAACGTTCTGCTGTTGTACGACAATTAAAGGAGGAAATCCAGACTCCTTAGCAGGACACACACAACACAGTGTCTTTTATGATCTCCCCTCCTTCCTTCCTTCCCTCCCTCTTCCCTTTTTTCCTTCTTTCCTCTCTGTCCTCATCTAACTACAACTCTTCTCTGACTCAGGCAGTGGGCAATCAGAAATACCCTACAGCCATGTGGCATTTTGTGCTTGCATTCCCCTGACCCCTATGTTTTGTTACATTATCCTGCTCTCATTTTAAAACCTTCAAAATTAAATCTTTAAAATAAAATCTTTAACACATCCCTGGCTTGCACATGCCAAATCATGGAGACACAGTCTGGGCTGGCCAGTGAGTGCCTTAGCTCAGCATTTCAACATTTCTTGCTATAACTTGTGAGTTCTCTTAAAGGGAAAATTTATGAACAATCCTTAAAAACAAAAAAGCAAACAAACAAACAAAAAAAAAACCCAAACAAGAAACAGTGGATTCTGAATGAACAGTAGGATGCCTGGTTTGTGTGAAGGCAGAGACACAAACACAGTATTAGCTGTATGATTCTCACCCACTCAAGTTTCTTCTCCATGAAGTTATAGTGATTTAGAAGAATGGAGCCCCCAAACCAACGCCAGGCAAATTAGACACTTGGGGGAAGTGCCTCTGACACCTTGGGGTGAACGTAGATCAAATGCACAGTATAATATAGACTAATGGTTCCCACTAACTGATATCCGAGTGACTTTAAGTTAATTTAAAGGTATATGGCTTCAATACCAAGAACAAGAAAAAATGTGTATGACTCTGAGTCATACATTCTAATTACTGCTGGAAAGAAGGATTTGCTTTTGGCAGATCTGTTCAGTTACACACTGTAAAAGAAGAAAACGTTTTGTTCACTCTGGCAAGAGCAGTATTTTCCCTTTTAGATTTATTTTTAAAATAATTTGCTGATTGAAAAGTCAAACAGGTAAATCATTTTCTACAGAAATAATGATATTCCCAGACCAGCAGGCTGTAGTTCAAAATATGAAGCCAGGCACTGTCTGGTATATCCATTTCCAAACCCCATGCCAATGAGTTCAAACTCTGGCATTCTCAAGCTCTAGAAGAACAAGTAATATAGATTTAAAATTGAAGCGTTGGGGCCTCCCTGGTGGCACTAGGGGTTAAGGCAGAGCACTGTGGAATGATCACAGACACTGCAGTACGAGATTTAATCCCTGGCCAGGGAGCTGACCCACATGGCGCAGCAGACCTCTCCTGCCTTGCCCGCTGCTCCCCTCAGCAGTGTATTTCAGTCTATCTGCCTGTTCTGCTCCCCACTCTGTCTCTGGTGACTCCTCTCACCCCGTGAAAGCCTGGCTTGTACCCCAGTTCTTACATGCATAAATAAATCTTTTTAAAAAAAACAAGTAAAACTGAAGCATCAAATGAGAATCTTTAGATTTCTGACCTTTGCTCAGGTATATAATGACAAACTTAAGATTGACTTTACTACTTAATACAAAGTATCAACACTGGCTGCATAGTAATTGTGAAAGAAGGTGGACATTTAGCTGTTAAGAAAAGTGACAAAGCTGTCCCAGAGCAAGGTGTATGACTTCAATATATCTAAGATGGGTGAGAGAATGCATTTCAGTGCTTCTCCTCAAAGGTTTGCTATTTAACCCCATCCAGATTCTGTTACATTTATTCACCATTTAAAATAATGTGATTTTCTGACTAGATCCTAAATTCTATAAGGTAAGGAACTTATCATCCATTATATATCTTCTAAAGCTTCCATGCATTCTTTCATTTTCTGTTTATTGATCATCTGCTATTTTACAAACAGTAATATTACGGGTGGCAAATACTAAAATATCAATGTTCCCTACTCCTGAGAATTTCAATATAATGAGAAAAACATATATGAAGACAAGTAATCACAATATTCTGGGGAAAGTGGTATAGTACAGGAATGTAAAATATGCTATGAGACTAAAAAAGGAAAAGGGAGTTGTGAGTTAGTTGGCTAGAACACAGATTTTGCAACATGGGGCAGGAAGAGATGAGAAATTCTTACAGCCTCTCCTTCCTGGGGTGAAATCAAAGCCTCACACTGGACCATGCAAGAGAAAGGGAGCCCCTACCTTCTTAATGTTTACTCGTCCATTGTTAAACACTCAGAGAATGGAGGTTGGCATTGGCAAAGGATCACAGCTTCGTTCAAATGCCACAGACGAGTCATAGTGAAATTAGTAGATCTGCTTATGTGGTTGTTTCTGCTTTGTTATATGATCTTAGCCCAATTTCCTGAGTCTCTGAGTAATTCTGGTTTGTTTTTTGTTTGTTGTAATTTTCATGAGTTACATTGCTGTGAAGTAGATAGCGGTTCTACTCTGCCAATCAGGTCCTGCCCCTCTTAATTATTCAACTTTACCCATTTTATTTTTCAATCTATTATGATAGTGTTCATCACTTCTGTATTTGTATATCATACCAGCTATTTTTATAAGAAGTTGTATTTTTGGGGCCTCCCTGGTGGTGCAGTGGGTTGAGCACCGCACTGTGAAGCATCGGCGGCAGAGAAGCGCCAGTTCGATCCCCGGCCAGGGAGGGGACCCACATGGCGCAGCAGACCTCTCCTGCCTGGCCCACTGCTGCCCTCAGCAGTGTGTTTCAGTCAATCTGCCTGTTCTGCTCCCTGCTCTGTCTCTGGTGAATCCTCTCACCTCCTGTGACTCTGGCTTGTATCCCAGCTCTTGTATGCATAAATAAATAAACCTTTAAAAAAAAGTTTTATTTTGCCACATCTCATAAGAAATCTCTAATTAAAAAAAATAAGGCATAGTCGTATGTCTTGAAAGTTATGGGCCTTTCTTAGATAAGCAAATGTCTCATATATTATTAAAGAATCTCAAGAGTCTTGTATGAAGGGAAGTGCACCCTTATAGAACAGTGCTTCCAGGAGGTGTAACAGTGTTCAACGAGAGCATGGAGACAAGAATGGAACAAAGCATGTAATCTGGCAACTGGATGCTGTGGTAGAAAGAAAGATAAGAGGCAAATAAAGATACAGGATGTGAGTGCTACACACAACCAGGACTGTGTACAGAAATCTCAGCTGCAACAGAGGTCGGTAGAAGCACATCTCTTCTGTGACAACCTGAAACACAGACACTCCACTCCTGGCTGCTGTCAGGAATTTTATGCCAATTCAGGCAGAAGGAGGCACAATAAGGAGAAAGCCCTTATCTGATCATGCACTTACTGTCAAATGAACTGAGTTTTAAACTCAAAATGACTGAGTTACTTTGATTATGCAAGCTTAACTTTCCCCTCTGACAGAGACTAATGGTTTTGAAACCTGCCAAAAACCAATTGGTATGTTGGAACTTAATCTCCATCTGATGGTTTTAGAGGACAGGACTTTGAGAGGCAATTACCATAAAGGTAGTGACTCAATTATGGAATTTGAGCCCTGACAGAAGAGACCACAGAAAGCTGGATCCTTGCTGTTTCTGCCATGTGAGGACACAGGGACAAGTTGGCAGCCTCATACTCAGACGTCCCAACCAAAACTCAAGTTTACTGGCACCCTAATCTTACATGTCTAGATCCCAGAACTATGAGAACTACATCTCCATTAAATAAGGCCACTAAATGCTTAGTGTATGATATTCTGCTACAACACACTCTTCAGTGTAAATAAGCACTTGAATCTTGCAATGGGAAATGCTTACTTGCTACACTAGTCTAAATGGGGATCATTGGAAAAATAAGATGAACACAAAGGAAAAGATAATTCTCCTAAGATTAGGATGGCTAAGACTGATGCTCCTGTTTCTGAACAGACTCCTATATGATTCATCATTACAGAAGCTCTCCCAGGCCACTTCTCCTGCACTTGTGAACCAGCACACAGATGGATGCAACTCAGCTCAAATATACCCCTAAGACATTGCCTCTTAAAATCTGATTACTATTCTGGGCTGATAATCACAAGGTGTTAGCTTTAAATGATTAATATTACATCTAGTAATTCCTATGACCTCTGCTATATATAATTTACAAAATTTAGTTTTTTATGAACTGGATCAAGTTTTTCTCTGAGTATGAAGGAGCGGTATGGTCTGCAAAACAATAGTATATAACAGACCACCTGGGGGATGTCTAATCATTTTAAGAGTATACAGATACTTCTGAAGCAGCACTAGACACTTTGTAAGCTTTTATTTATAAAGGAATTGCTGATGTTAATGTAGAAGTCATTTACATCTATCATTTAAGCACGTTCCTCAGGACCATTAAAAGGCAAGTTAGATGAGCTATACTTATTCACTGCATTCCAAAATTTATAACATAATACATTCCTATAAAAACTTTTTTTTCATTCCTATAAAAACTTTTAAGATATGCCTAATTTCTACATCTTGAGCTAGTAAACTAGTAACATTTCTGTATGTATCTTGCTCTCACTCTCAAATTTTGCTTGATATTTCAGTATGTCTCTCCTTTGTATAGTTTATCCTTTAAATCTAACTCACTCCACCTCAATATTTCTCAGAATTGGAACTTTCCAGATGAAAAGGACAAGTGAATAATTCTTCCCTATTTCTGTGCATGAACTAAAAAGTTTCAGCACACTTATATTGCGATGTAAAATTTCTAGTCTTGTATTTCTGTGCATGAACTAAAAAGTTTCAGCACACTTATATTGCGATGTAAAATTTCTAAATAGTCTTGTATACTGCATCCCATGATGCAGTGCTGTCCCTTAGCTTTTAAAGGACTCAAGTTAACAAAAGTGACACATACCAACTTCACAAGAAATCAACTCCTTCACAATAGACTCCTTTATTTCTTCCTAATGGGTCTCCCAACTGGGGTCTTCTCTCATAGCTGTGAAGGGATTGCTTTGTATAAAATTTGTTCAGCCTTTCTGACATACACTTAGAAAATAAGACCTATGAAGATCAAATCTGCCTGCTGGATGATAACTGCACCTTTGGCAGGTTCTCCCAGAGGCCTACAGCTGTCAGCACAAGCATTCTGCCTTGTGAGCTATCAATAGAGTGTTATCCTGTAAAGTAAAATCTCCAGAAGATAGAACCGCACCTCTTTCTCTTATACAAACTTAAATGCAAGCAGCAACACTAAACCTTACTCACACATGCCCGATGTGCACAATTAATATAAGCTTAGGAAACCAGGAGGAAGGAGTTTTGTCATTTAACTTGGATACGTTTTCCATTACTTAGGAAATGTTTTGGAGGTGCTTGCTAGGAATTCCTTTCTGGGAATTTATTTGTAGTTCTTGCATAATAAACGATACACGTGGGGCCTCCCTTCAGGCACAAGGCATTAAGTTTCAGTACTGTCAAGCTATGGGCAGCCACCACAGCATGAGTTCATTAGTCAAAGCTTTCAATAGTCACACCTGAACACACAGCAGCCAGCCATCATGGCGGCCGGGCTGTGGAGAGCCAGCCTGTCCATCCAACCCGGTAAGTGTTCAGGTGACTGCATGGCCAGCATCTGACCACGATCAATGAGAAACCCAAAGAAAACTGCCCCGCAGAGCCCTTCCCAAATTCCTAAATCATAGTGAAAAAAAAAATAATAGCTGTTTTAGACAAATGGTTTTGAAGTCACTTCTTTTGCAACGACTTTACAGAAACAGGAGTCAATCACTTATTGACTGAAAAGTTAAGAGAGAGGTTTTTAAATGGATGATATTTGGGAATTTTTATATTATAGTGGAGTGTTTTTGTTTTGCTATTGCAAAAATAGAGACCGTGACTATATTATTTGATGGTATCAAGAATTTCGCACTGGGACAAGAAATGTGAGAGTATAGAGCTGATGAAAATTAAGTGTTGTAAAATGTAATTACATTGCTTCCTTGCAGGACAACACTGAGTCCAGCTTACTCAATAAATCAGGCTCTAATCTATGTAGTAAAACACCAGTTCCATCATCACCATTACAATTATATGATTATATGATTAGAATGATCTGATTAAAGTCTCTATTAAAATACATTTATTTTGGCAGACATAAATGAGGAATCTTCATAGTCCCTCCTTAACCTACTTTTAGTGATTAGTTAATTATCATTTTATCAATTGTAGATGATTCAATAAAAGACAAATCATTTCAAAGATGTTAGGACTCAGCTAACAGGATTCCATGCCTCAGAAAATAAGAGAAGAAAATGAAAACAATCAGAAGAACAGGAAAAAACACAAAAGACAAGCCGTGGTTTTGCATTTTTTGAATTTCATTTATGTGCTGAAATTATCTAGAATTAACACTTATGTTTCCTTTTATGTAAGAAACACCTTTTTTAAAATTAGCAATGAAGTTTAAATTCCTACTGTGTCTGACCCACAGTGGTCGAATCTTCTCAGCTACAATCTACCTCCAACAGTCTCTCAGAGAATTAGGCTTCCAATGGATTTCACTCTATATTAACTTACAAGAAATAATTCTCTTTCAATACAGAACTCTACTTATGTGACCCAATGATGCAGGTCAAATGCTAAGACCACTCCCAAGGACCCAAATCTTGTACCATCTCCTCCATTTTGACTGTGTGTGGGGCATGGAAATACACTGAGAGCTCCGGTGATTAGGCGTGTAAAGGAAGATTATCCTCCATGGTTCTGACCTGATTAGCTGATTGTTGAAAGAGAGAAACCGCAAGAAGAGTCCATATGAGAGAGATGTTTTTGTTCCTAGCTTTTAAGATGGGACTGTAGGAAGGAGAGAATATAGGAGGCATACAAGCGCCTTCTATAACCTGAGAATAATCCTCAGATTGCCAGATAAAGGCAAGATTTGAAAGCAACTCGCTGTAAAAAACAGGGTCTCAAGTGCATAGCCACAGAAGCTGGATCTACAGATGAGTGATTAAGATGTTGTGGTATATATATATATTGTGAAATACTACTTAGCTGTCCAAAAAGATGAACTCTTGCCATTTGTAACACCATGGATGGAACTGGAGGTGATTACACTGTGTAAAATAAATCAGAAGGAACAAAAACAAGTATCAGATAATTACACTAATAGGGGGGAATACAGACACACAAAACAAGGAACAAACAAAACTAAGTCTAAATAAACCCTGAAATCTGACTGCAGAATTGGTATTACCAGAGGGGGAGAAAGAGCAGTAAAAAGGGGGAGACTAAAAGGTCTGCGGTGGAGGATTATGGGTGCTTTGGTGGTAGACATGGTATAAGAACATATACCTTAAAGTGATGAGGACCTATACCCCTAATTCTGTCAAACAATATTACTCAATAAAAATACACCCCTCTCCCCCCCCAAAAAAAAAGAAAAAGAAAAAGAAAAGAAGTAGAATCTGCCAAATACCTCAATGATTTTAGAAGCCTATTCTCCCCTGACCTTGAGGGAGGAACTCAACTTTGTTGATAACCTGATTTCCCTCCCACACCCAAAGTTGTGACCCACGGAACATTGAGTCAATAGGTGGGTATTGTGTTTAATCAAAGTTTAACCTAGGTTCTTCACAGCCACTGAAAATAAATGTAGGCAATGTCCTAATTTTACTATATTGAATCAAGTTCTATATACATAAAGTTAATTGTATCTCTATACACATTTAGCATTACAAAGCACTTTTGTATCAGGCTTAATGAGCCCAAACAAAACCTAAAAACTTGATAAAATATTTATTATGGATCTGGAAGAATGATTAACATACATTTATTTATTTGTTTGTTTTTTATTTATTTACTTATCATACCTCTTAAGTACTTGTCTATTCCAAGAAAAATGCTGCATTTCACTGGTGTCCACTTTAACTAAATTCAGCAAAAATGCAAATATTCCACTTCACAACTATTTCTTGGACCAAATTAGCCTGTATTTTCTAGAAAACACTGTAGGAAACCAAAGTTTCCATGTTGACCCTTAACCACAGAATGCAATATGAGAAATCAAACGTGAGGGTTCAAGGGGAAGTAAGTTAGGGAAGAAGAGAATCAATACAGAGGCTATTTACCAAGGTAGTCATTCACAGCTTTAGCATAAATACAACTCTTTGTGAGGCATATGGAATGTCTGCAGAGATGTAAGAAACAATTACATTTCATGACAGGTGAAACATTCTGTCCCTGGGAAAGAAAGAGGGCTGCACAAATCTGCTCCTTCTCTGAACCACATCTCCAACTGTCAAAACACACCCCAAAGAACCCTCACGCTTGTGCTCTTACAGAGTGTGAGCATGCATTCCAGCAAACCACTGAGAAGCAAAGAGACTCAATGGATCAATTTTTGCCAAATCTAAGGCTTTTCTGTAGGTTGTGGTGAAAATAAAACTAGCATCCATTTGGCAAATGTCAAAAGAATGAAATGAACCATTTCTGCAACAGTTCTGCATAGGATTAAAGAGATTGACACTTAGGGTAGACATTTAGGCATGACAGCGCTACCTGGGACATCACAGAAACTGATTCTTAGAACATCCTAGTGTTTATCACCTTACGTCAAGGATCTTTGCTTCACTTCATAGTTTATACAGTAATCATGAGAAATACAAGATACCCAAGAGGTCACTTATCACTGGATTCATACTTTATTATCTCTCTCTTGTATCATTTAATCTAAATCAAATCTCCATGGTACCTAAATCTATCAAACTTTCCACAGTGACCTCTGGAACTCATGGTTACATAGCATCTAATTTTTTCTTTAGAAGTTGTGCTTATTTGCCACTACTTTACATAATGGTATAATTTTGGGAGTACAACTTCACACCTCCAAATGTGAACTATCTTCTCTGACTAATAACCTATGCCCCTCAACTGACCCAAAAATTAACTTGAAGTTGATCACAAGGCTAAATGTACATAGCACTAGTACAACATTTTAGAAGAAAACATAGGAAACCATATCTTGACTTTTGGTTTGACAAAGGCCTTGTAGGTACCAAAAAAATTAAATAGGTTTGCATTTCATTAAATTTTAAGTTTGCTCTTTGAAAGACACTATTAAGTGAAAGGAAAACAGGTCACGCACTGAAAAAAAAAACTGTGCATCTTACACATGGTCAAGGATTTGCATCTGGGTAAGTATCAAAATTCAATAAAAAAAAGTTCTACTCAACTGAAAATAAAGCACAACTTAATAAAAATGGGTAAACTATTTTAAGGACTTTAACAAAGTCATACAAATGGCAAATAAGTGCACAAAAAAGTTTAGCATCATCAATTATGTAGGAAATTAAAACTTATGTTGACAGAAGATCTTTTAAAAGATTATTTATAGCAGTATTATACAGGACTGTTCAGAACTTGAAACAATATGAATGACATTTAGCTGGTGATGGTCAAACAAATTGTATGGCACAACCCTCTAATTCAGTAATAAAAAGGAACAAAAGGACATTCCACTGAAAGGAAAAAAACATGTGCACAAGCCTTATCTGTCAAGGTGCTGATATCCAAGCTCTACAAAGAATTTACAAACTAAATAGAAAACAACTCAATCAAAACATGGGTAGAAGAGGTAAACAAACGCTTCTCTAAAGTAGAGAAGCAGTTGGACAACAGGCATATGAGAAAATGTTCATTAGACTGATCATCAGGGAAATGCAAATTAAAACTAGAATGAGACACCATCACATGCCCATGAGAATGGCTCACAAAAAGAAAGAAACAAGTGTTGGTGAGAATGTGGAGAAAAAGGAACTCTCCTACACTGTTGGTATGCATGTAGGCTAAGCCAGCCCCTATGGAAAACAGTATTGAGGTGTCTTAAAATATTACCTATAGATCTACCATATAATCCAGCTATCCCATTCCTAGGTATTTATACAAAGAATGCAAAAACACTAATTTGAAGAGGTATATGCATTCCTGTGTTCATTAAAGCACTATTTACAGTAGCCAATTTATAGAAACCACGTAAATGCCTAATGACAGAGAAGTACATATACATAATGGAATAGTACTCAGCAATAGAAAAGAAGGAATCTTGTCATGTGTGACATGGGTGGAACTGGAGGGGAGTATGCTGAGAGACACAAGAAGAAAGAAAGAGACAAATACAAGATGGTTTTACTTATATGTGGAATACAGAGAATCAAAGGATTTGGCAAAACCAAACCTATAACAAAATCTAGAAATCTTACTATGGAACTGAGACCACCAGAGGAGGAGGGAGAGAATGGAGAGCAAAGTATAGAAGGTGTCTGATAGTCTGTGGTGGAGGATTATGAAGTGCCTTGATGGTGGCTGTGGTGTGGCAAGGTACCTCTGAAGAAGGTTATCCAATACTTACGATTCATACACAGTGGTATAAACCAATTTTCCTTCAATTTAAAAAATGAAGCAGGAACAAGCTTATATGAACAAACATGCATGATCTTCAAATGTATTACACCTACTAAAAGAACCAAACCAACCTGTGCCAAATTTCATGACTGAAGTTATGTAACATTTAGGAAAAGTCAGTATTTTAAGAAAAGAACGATGTTTTCTAGATGTTAACGGTGGGGAAGGATCTGAGTAAAATGAGACAGTACAAGAGAATGCTGTGAGGAAGATGGAAGAGTTTTGTTGTATTGGTTTACAGAACTTTACATTTCTCATAATTCACTGAACTGCCTCCATCTTAATTTGCTTGAGCTACATTTTTAAAAAAGGATTACACACTGCACAAGTTTTTGCTTTACCTCTAGCTTACACTTTTTCACTAAATTTTTTGACCAATTGAAAAACACGCTTCTGTAGAATGGAATCAATGTTCTAAATATGAACTTTTTTTAAACTTATGCATGACAATCATCTTGGAAATTATTTTCATTTCTGATGTAATTGTTTCTTGATATTAAAATTATCTTAAAACACTCCCACTTGTATTCCTTTCTTTTAGTTTTGTTGGAGTTGAATATACAAAATTGATTCTAGAGAGATAAATTGTTTAAAAATATAATTAGTGGTCCATGCTCCTTTAATGACTGGGATGACTACATTTGCATATTCAAATTTATTTTCCTCAAACATCAAAGACACAGTTATATTGTCTTCTGGCACTGTTTTGCTGATTTAATATTTAATGAAAGAAGACTGTCTTTTCTAAAAAATCTGTTTATTCTTCTCTTTTTGTATTCAAGAGTTTTGGTATTTACTTTATCCAATTTCCAAAGGATATGTATAGAGAAAGATTTTTGTTATTCACCCTGCTAGATGAGATAGTTTTTGTCTTTGAGGTTAAGAAACTTTTTTCAGAAATGAGAAATTTTTTTTCTGTTATTTCTTCTGTTACCCTCCCATTCCCTCAAATATACTTTAATTTTCTTTGTACTCTCTTTTTGGGAAGCAATCTAATTTTCTTTGTTTCTTGTATTGTTTCCTACCTCCCAACATTTCTCTTACTATTTTTCTATCTTTAAAATTTTCAGTTTTGATATTGAAATTTTACTTGAGTTCATTTCCTCCTATTATAACAATTATATTTCAGTGAATGCATGTTCAATTTCTATGAATTGCTCTCTAATCTTCTGATTTCATGTTTATGTAATAGCTTCCAACAATTTTGATATCTCTTTAAACTGTTCTATTAGCATATTGATAATAGTTTACCAAAATTATTATTCTCAGCTACTTAAATATAGTGCTGTCTTCAAGCAACACTGTTTAATTTGTTTATTTTGATTCTTCTCTTGGGGCAATTTGCATGTCTCTAGTCTCAGGTTCTCCTAGTATTACCCTCACATTTATGAAGAAAATTTTTGATCAGTTAAGAAAAATTCTTTATTATTCAGAACGCTGTTCATCAACAGGAAATTTTGTGTATCAAGCTACAGATTTTGATTTTGTTTTAGAAAGTATTTCTAAGTAACCAAACTTTTAAAAAATTAGACACATAAATGGGCTACATCAAACTAAAAAGTTTGTGCACAATGAAAGAAACTATCATTAAAACTAAAAAGCATTCTACTGAGTAAAAAAATTTGTTTACCATGACCTGAAAATGAATTACTATCTAAAATATGTAAAGGACTCAGAGACTTAACAATTAAAAACAAATAATTAAATTAAAAATGTGTAGAGCATCTGAATACACACTTCCCAAAAGGAGATTAACGGATGGCTACTAGACATATAAGATGTTCATCAACTATTATTAAGGAAATGCACATAAAACCATAATGTAACATTACCACATACCTATGAGAATAATTATTATGTAAAGACAAAAGAGAGAAAGTGATGGAGAAGATGTAGGAAAAAGGAAACTTTTATACACTGTTGGTGGGAATGTAAATGGTGCAACCATTATGGAAATATTATGGAGAATCCTCAAAAAAATAAAAATGAAATTCCATATGATTCTGCTTTCCCACTTCTGGGACGACTCCAAAAACACTAACTCAAATAGAAATATGCACACCCATATTAACTGCAACATTATTCATAAAAAACAAGAGTTGAAATCAGCCTAAGGTCTCATCTACAGTGAATGGATAAACAAGATGTGATTTATATGCACAACAGAATAATACTCAGCCATAAAAAAATAGTGTTGCCATTTCCAACAACTTGGAAGGACCTAGAATGTATTATACTTCATGAAATAAGTCAGAGAGAGAAATACAAACACTGCATGATTTCAGTTTTTCTGCAATGTAAAGAAACTAAATGAACTAAGTAAAACAAAATATTTTTAGATAAAAAGAAAACCAAAAAATAGTTATTTCAGGATAAGGGGGAAGGGATGGTAGATAAAATGGATTAATTGCATGGTGAGGATAGAGTTAGACATTTAGTGCTGAATTTAATGTAGTATATATAGATGTAGAGTCATAGTGATATACACCTGAAACTTATTTAATGTTATAATGCAGTGTTACTTCAATAAAAATTTTGAAAGAAATGGTACACAGAACACCCATATACCATTCACTCAAATACATCTGTCATTGACATTTTACCTCACTGAATTTTCTGTATGTGTATGTATACAAAGCTTAATCTGCAAACATCATTGCCTTTTACCTCTGTACTTCATAAGAACAGAAGTAATCTCACAAGAGACAGAGTGGGGAGCAGAACAGGCAAAACTACTGAAATATACTGCTGAGGGGAGCAGCGGGTGAGACAGGAGAGGTCTTCAGTGCCATGTGTAGGTCACCTCCCTGGCCAGGGATCAAACTCATGCTGCAGTAGCTGTGGACAGCTTCATAGTGTTGTGACTTAACTCTCTGTGCCACCAGGGAAACCCCTGGTTGCATCCCTCTAAGGACATCACATCTGCAGTTATATTTGACCATCTGTCCCATCTCAGTTATGCTAATTTTGATCACCTGGTCCAGTGTTATTCAATGCCTTCACTGTCTAATTACTGTTTTTCTCCCATTGCAAATACTAACCAGTCCATGGGGAGACATTTAAAGACCATGTAATACCTTGCTCCTCATCAAAAAAATTTCCCTGGACTCAGTATCAATTGATCATTCTTGTCTGATCTAATCTATCCTGATGATTACAAAATACCTTTCCCCTGAAGTTATCAGATAACTTTACTTTCTACTTTAACCAAGAACCTTTTATTCTCCTGCATCTTGAAAGATGATAGTCCTATATGCCTTAATATATTGCTATGGGCATGAATTTCTATTTTCTTACAATTTGGATATTTTTACTATAGTTTATTTTGTCATTCTTGTTGTCCTATATTTGTCCAGTTTGAGCCGTTATTAGCTGGCTGTTATATCCTTGTGATATTCCTGATTTTTTTGGCACTGTCTTTGGCTTAATTAAAATAAGATGTTACAGGCTCACCATGTACTTGTGCTGTCCCTGCCTGGACAAAAGAACTTCTCTGAGAACCCCCTCAGTGGAGAGCATCGGAGGCCAAGACCTCTGTACTAGGTATGCTCACTGCTACTGATGCCTTTACTTCTGGTCCATTTGAGTGGATGCAACTAAAAAGTGTATGCATGAAACATACCTACCTATGTGTGTAATGTATACACATGCATATAATATATACAGATATATTTTCATGTGTGTATAAGCACACATGTGGGCAAGCATGTATTTTAGATAATGCATATATCCACAGGAATACTTCCCCTCATTTTATATCTGAATAGTCCTTTCAAATTGAGAACCTCATTCTTAATAAAACCAACGCACTCACTGTTTAGGTTAATTCAGCATTAGATGCAAAATACTGAAGAATGACTTCACTCATACCACTGCAATAAACAAGCACACTGAAATGAGTTCAGGATTCTTTACTTCACGTGACCCTGTCCCAAACCAAAGTTAGATACGACAAGATTATGTCCATAAATTACTTGGATTTTTTTTTTTTTTGTCTTCCTCCTCTCCTCCCCTTCTTTTTCTTCCCGTTGTCCTCTTCTCCCTCCCTATTGCCCCTCCTTGCCTCTTTCTCCATCAGGCCTAATTTTCCTTCTCCCTTCACTGAGAATCAGGATTACAATTTGTTGTAGCTGTTGGGTCCCCATCCTATTTCTATTGATTGCATTTAATATTTTTGTTTTAAAGAACACAGACATACTTTTTCATGCAAAGATATGAAAACACTGCACTCAGAGAAGCATCATCCTCTCCCATATTCCTGCAACCCCTTTACTCCCACCACTAAAGTCACTTTCTGGTTTATTCCTGTGTTTCTCTTTGAAGTCATAAGCAGATAGATTTTTCTTACATTCCTTTCTTTCTTACCTTAGGCTAGCACATTACATATGTAAGCTTGTGAAAACATGACTCTATTGAAAAACTGAACAATCTTTCCTAGAGATTGCGCTACAACAGTTCACAGAGCTCCTCCTCACTCATGTTCCACTGTGTGCATATTCTGTGTCCTGTTGATTTGATCTCAGAACATGGACATTTCAAAGGTTGCCAATATTTTGCAATTAGGAACAAGGACATGATGAGTGACCTTAAGCACAAATATTTTGGACTGCTAGTACATCTTCACGACCTATTCCTAAAAGGAGTCTTACTCTATCAAAAGACAAATGCATCTAGAGTTTCGTTATCTTTTACCAATTTTCCTTAACAAAGAGCAGAATCATTTTGCTTCCTCATTAGCAGTACAGGGGAGCACCTGCATCCTGAGAGTGATGGGCAGTATTTGGGGAGCCTAGACCATGAGAAGCCCCAAAGCTGGGTACCACCTACACCTCTAACAGGAACAGCTGTATGTATTTTGTGAGGTGAGAGATGATCTTTTCACTGTCTTTTAATTATTCACTCATAGCCCAGCCCCAGCTTTTATAATGGCACAAAAGAATGATAACGCATTTCCTGGTTTCTTCTGTGAATCTGTATTCGTAAGTCAAAAGACCTGCTCTTTGGAGCCCAAAATCTTTCAGTTGGCTTCCATGTTAATAATAAAGCAAAACCACAGATGTGTATTTAGAAAGCAAAACACCATCTCTGAGGCATTTTCCTATGATGAATAAGTGATATTAGCTGATCTTTATGGTTATGTTAGGGGGAAAGGTAGTCCTAAAGGGACTACACAAATAGGTTTATGGACTATAACCCCCCACTCCGGACCAACAGTATCCTAAAAACACAAATCCTATAAGGTCATTTTCGAAGAGCAGATCACTGGGACCAGAGGGTGGAGCTAAGTGGTCAGGCTTGGCATAAGAGCAGACACGTGGGCCTTGGGGGCTCTCTTCATTTGGAGCCAGCTCTCAGCATGCTGTTGGATTCCAGCTCGGAGAAACTGGTAAGGCATTTACAGATTTGTCTCCCTCTCTTCTCCTTGTGTTATTACTTTATTTCCCCTTCATTTATAAATAAAGCCCTTTATTAACCTTTGTCGTGTGTGCTTGCAGTTGCGGCTTATTATAAGCGCCTTTCGAGCACGCAGTGAGGATCCGGTCAGGCAAACCCATTTTATATTAGGGTTGCCCTGTAACAGTTATAGAAGACTGATGTGGCATACATTTCTTCCATAGCCTTTGTTATGTTAGGACTTTAGTTCATTTTACTCTCAAGAGGGAAGATAAGTATGTATTAATTTAGGTAGTCAAACTATCACCAATACACTCACGATGGTCTGTTTTCTGTGGAAGACACACAACTATCAAGCATTCACAAATTATCTGCTGAGTAATTAAATAACTGAAAACAAAACATCTTTTGAAAAGGGAGGAAATGATTTTAAACTAAAGTCAAGATAGGGAAAGAAATTAGAAAAAATGAATTCAATTTTATTTACATTTTTTCAGTTAATTATATTAGGAAAAGATGAAATTTTGCCAAAACAACATATGTGAGTTACTTATTGCATTGTCACATCATGAGTTTAATTTCATTTTTAAAGGAAAACACCAGAGTCATCATTTATTTGTCCTTCCTTTTGCTTTGGCCCCAAATGAAATTCTTTAAAAAGTAACTTATTTAGCAAGTCTGGCCCCTATCTATAATCTTCAAGTTATATTGGATGATGAACATTTTCAAATTACATGGTCTGCAATTCCTGGTTCCGCTACATTTACACCTGCTTTCAAACCCACTGAGCTGCATTTGATGAGGCTGCATTTGGGACAAAATCTTTCTTTGGGTACATAATTGAAACTGTTCTACCAAATCTGTTTCACTTAGACAGTGTATAGTCACCCCATTCTCTCAGCTACTGACAAAGATCTCTACTGCTAGAGACACTTAGCACTCATGTCACAATGCCAAGCAATTTCTCTTTAAGGTGCTGGTGATGCACAACCCAATTATTCAGTGACTGTCCAGGACAACAGGTTCCATGGTGGAAACCAAGTAAGCAGGGAGTGGAATCTCTCAGTATTATGAGTAAAGATTCAAACATGACGATGTTCAGTGATAGAACTGCTACAGCCTGAGTTTGATCCCAACCAGGGAGCTGAGCCACAAGGCACAGACCTCTCCTGTCTTGCCTGCTGCTCCCCGCAGCAGTGCATTTCAGTAGATCCGCCTGTCCTACTCGCCACTCTGTCTCTAGTCAATCTTCTCACCCCCCGCCCCACACCTCTAGGCTACATCCTAGTTCTTCTTCTAAAAAAAGGCCCGATCAGTAAAAAACAAACAGTGACACAGAGCACTATAAAATACTGTCTCCAATTTCATACACAGGTGTCTGCAAAGCTCAAAGAGACTACTTGCATACCAGGTACGCTGCTCAACTCTTTGGCTCCTATTCCTTCAACAAGAGGCACATCACAGAGCATCAAAAGACTTGGAGTGCCACATAAACTGCTATTAACTACAGCTGTCTTGGCTACTTTATTTTTTTGCTCACACACTTAGAAAAGGATTGATTTCTCTCGTCAGGCCAAGGGCAATAATGGCCAGCCTGTCCGTTTGTCTTTATTCTATATCAGAAGCAAATCTCCCTCTAGGTTTTCTTCAGCAGCACCTGTTCACCCAATAAGGAAAATGAAAAAAGTATACCAGTTCACTGGAGGAATTCATAACAGGGGGAGCATACTCAAGTGCCACACCAGACATTTGTTTTACTGAGATCAATGTCAAGGAGCACATAAAGAAAAGTAGAGGATGCTGTTATAGTGGGTTCAGAGTAAGTGAATGAAAAATGACTGGAAGTACAACAGACTGAGAATACACCCACTGCTGATGCTAAAGAAGTAACCAGCAGCCTTCTGCAGTGAAAACATGAGTCACAGATGTGTCCTACTTTGCATTAGTTTTCATTTAGATGAAGAACTCAGAGGTAGCATTGTCCTCTGCTAAGATAATAGCATGGGCTCTAAAAACACCTAGAAAGAGTGGTTTGTCAACACAGCACAATGGGAAAGATTTTCTACTCCCACTAAACTCCCATTTGCTTTCTCAAGTTCCACACAGAGCAATACATAATCTCTTTGTCACAGTATTTTCAAAATCGCCAAATAAGAATACATAGCCTATAAATATAATTTAAATGAAGATGTTACTTAAGTAGTGGACTCTCCTCAAGGAAACTTTTCTTCTTCCCTAGGCTTGTTACTTGCTCTAGCCTATCTGTCTCAGGGCACACTATGTTTCCCTGTAGATTGTACCAAAATGGTAAGATGATATAATGATCTCTCAGCTTGAAGATGAACAGCTAAAGTCAGGTCAGGAAGGGAGTTTTTCTGATTTCTGTACCTTTAGCGCTTCAAACAGTTCATGCTAACTAGTAACAGATACTCCACAAATTCATATTATTCTGTGATCAAGTACAATTAATTGAAATAAATGTGACTACTTTTATTTATATGGTACATACCACATCAAAAGTATTGGACAAAAAGGTAAACAAAGAAACCCAAAGGTTATTCTATCATTCTCCTATTTCAATCAAAGGTAGTTCCCTATGAATTGTAACTACAAAGGTACATAATGGACGAAGACCTTTATTTATCATTACATGAAACACAAGGGGACATGGGAATATAGTCCAAAAAATTAGGGGTTGGCAGAGTATTTGAAAAGAGTGGGTCCAGAAAATTCCAAACTTAAATTTCTAGTAAGCAAAAAAAAAAAAAAAAAAAAAAAGTCAAAGAAAAAAAGGAAAAGTTGAAGGCAGTAACTGGCACATAGAAGAAAAATACAAAAGTGGACTTATCAACCACTCATTGAAGTTTAAAAGGAAGGGATCAGATATTCCTAGAATATCCTGATGATTTCATGGGTGGAATTTTATTCTAGGAGATGACAAGGCCCTAATACAAAGGCCCAAAACCCATGGCAAAGGAAGAGAGCCCCTTACAGTGGGACCACAGAGAAATGGAGTGACTCAAATTTCATGCTATTTTCCACTATTTAATCTTGAGTTCATATAACCTTGTACAACATATTTTCAAAGAGAAAACATTGGTAGAGTGACTGTTCATTGTTTCTAGCAGCCTTGGGGGTTCATAAGAGACAGGTGTACATTGGCAAGCACACTAACTGGGAAACTAACAGAAGAACTGACAGCTCTGGACATTATATATGATTCAAACCCAACTCTCTGTTAGTTTACTGTATATAACCCATGTCAGAATGTTTACTATTTCCCTTAGGATACTATTCCTTGATGACCCATTCTTCTCTCTCAACTAAGATAGTCATTAGATTATTCTTTAATTATTTGTACCAACTTTTTGGTCAGATGCTGGATTTTCACCTTTCAGATACTCATATTACTCTTCTGATTCATGTTTATTTCACAGCCAATTAATATACATTCTCCTTTAATGTTTCTCATGCATATATTTCTCCATTTTTTGTATCATGATTTCCAAGTATTTGGTGTTTTTGCTCCTAGTATCTGAGCTTTGCTATGTTAAGGGTTTCTGCTAGAAGACTAAGTAGGACTGACGATCTAACCAGAATCAGGAAGCACTTTAAACTGGGTTTCCAATTTTTTCTTAAAAAAAAAAATTTTGATAGTTGTAAAGTAAAACATCTTACACCTTACTGAATGGTTAATTTATTCTCCATCTCCTTTTGAACAATTGCTAAGACTCTGTAAATTTTATGAACTAGAGAAAATAATAATGAAATGGGACTTGAAAACCTCAGTCTTAGAGACTCTGCAAAACATGACCTGAGACATCACATAACATATTTCACTTAATTGTATAAAGAAGGACACAGTAGTAGCATTCTGTGTAGAGCTGTTGCGAGTTCCAAGTAAGATAACCAGTGATAAACATCACTGACACACTATATAGTGCATTAAAATTACAAAGCAGGGCTAGTCCTTCATGCTTTGCACATTGGCTCATAAAAACGGAAACACTGCTACATTTTCAAGCCATCACTTATAACTGAGTTTAGCTCAGTGACCATGAATTCACATAAAACCATAAGACTCTGATGAGAAAGTATTTCATAGTTGACATATCAAGCTATTACTAGGAAGAGGTTTCAGAGGTTACAAATAATGCATTCAAGTATGGGATGACTAAGCATTTGGAAAGAGGAAGAATTTGATTATTTTATTAGAAGGCAGGTGAGAGGTTAAAAACAAAAAAAGAGGACAAGGAAGCTTAGAAATGGGACAGGAAGAGTTGTGGATTCCACGAGGTGCAGAAAGGCTACTCCGGATGTCCAAAGGAAGCCCAGGAGAGGGATTTCTGGGACAAGGGCTCACAATATTGCAACCAACTACAACTGGGCTGAAGTTGTGAAGCAAAGACACCACTTTTCTTCTTTGGTGGGAAAAAGAGCATACATAGAAATATTATTTGCGACCTCATGTCACACCCCAGTTTTAACCTTTCCTTTCAGAATATGCCTACAAGCAGTTTCCTAAAACTTTTAAAACTTTTTAAGCATTAATTCTTGTAGGTACATTTTGCAATAAAATAGTGGGAAACTACAAACTGTTTGAATCCACACCTGGCCAAAACTTGCCTACACACAGCAGGAGAGTTTCCCAGATGAAACGATATTGTGACAGCCCTTGCTCATTCAGGAGAAAACTTGGTAAAATTTGTTAGCTGTGTCAAAGGAATTGTGTGAGGCTCAATATACTGTAAACCTTCTAAAATGGAAGTAAAGAAATGCAGGATTCGGTAGTTCACACACCTTAGTATACAGCTTAAAATGTTCAGATATTAACAATACATTTTAATCAATTACATCCTCAAAAACTCTCAAATACTGTTTTCTCTTAATCCTAAAGTAGCCCCTTAGTTAATGAATTTTTTCTCTTTCTGTGGAGAGGAATAGCTGTCCCAGCTCCCTACTGCCCTATTTGTCTTACAAACAGGCTCTGCTCCTCTTTGTTGTTCTTCTTACTATCTTTTTTAAATGACAGCTCTCAAAATTTTACCCCCTTAAATGTTTTGAGGACCCTTTTTACTTTGTTGTTTTTGTGTGCTCTGTCGACTGATACTTGGTATAAATGAACTCCTGATTTTGTACATTACCATGTTAACTGAAACTCAAGCATGTGAGAGGTTTTACTCTAGTTATCCCAAAGCTGTGCAAAAACAAGTATATTGTTCCAGGGCGCCTGGGTTTTCATACAGAGCAGAGTTAAGCTAGGATTGCCTGCATTAGAAATTAAAGCTGTAGGGCCTTTCTGGTGGCACAGTGGGTTAAGCAATGCACTATAAAGCAAACCGCAGTCACTGCAGCACAAGTTCGATCCCTGCTGCTGGCCAGAGAGGGGACCCACATGGCACAGCAGACCTCTCCTGCTGTGCCCGCTGCTCCCCTCAGCAGTGTGCTTCTGTTGATCTGCCTGTTCTTCTCCCTTCTCTGTCTGTGGTGAATCCTCTTACCCCCCACATCTCTGGCCTGTACCCCAGTGCTTATATGCATAAAAAAATAAATCTTTAAAAAAAAAGAAATTAAAACTGTAGCATTTACAAAATATTTGTTAATTTATTTTAAAATAACAATAATCATCAGAAAGTATAAGTAAAAATTATGTTTTTGAAAACAAGAAAGAAATTAGCAAGAATGTACTATTTTACATTTTTTTGTGAACTTCCGGCTTTAACGGAAGACAATAGGCATCTTCTAGCTAACTCAATATATTGAGATCTATTTTCTTTGAAGTACATTAAGAGGATGTAGAGTCAATGGATCTATCATTGGCTAACAAAGGAAGATTAATCGTTTTACATAATTATAATTTTCTTCTATATTACATCAAACCTCAAAAAGATATAGTGTCTTTTTTTTTTTTTAAGATATAGTGTCTTAAAGGTCAGATGCAACGAAGAATATAAAAGTGTATCCATGGATATTTTACATTAAATATCCATGGATTTATTTCACATTGTAATGGATTTAATCTATTCACTATTTTTTTGTAGTATTCTGTTAAAGCATGTTTTCACTTGGAAAATACTGTTAGTGAATTATGTCAAATTATGTCAAACAAATTATGTCATTCTGTTACAAAATATCAACAATACATTTTTTATGAATTCCACTGATCTTATTAGGAGAGTAGTTAAGTATTAGAAGTTGTAATACAAATTTTCCAAAACTCCAATTTTCCTTCAACACACAAAATTTATCGCTTGTAACAGATATTCTACAGAGTTTTCCCCAAAGTGACAATCTTACTTGATGCATTTTTGAGCTATATCTGTCAAAAACCCAAGCCTGAATAACCACACATCATCTGCTTGTTATTGTTTAAGTAAAACTATTTTCCATGAATTTGTTCAATGTGACATTCCACCAAATAGTTTTTCCTTCAGACAGAGTTTGCATCAAAAATGCTTTGTGTCTACTTCCCACTTGACCACAGATATTAGAAAGACATGTACTACAAGGTCATGACTTAATCAGACCCATCATTTGTATGGCCTGATCAAGTACAGTCTTCTAAGTGCAAATACAAATGCATTGAGGACCAAAAACACTGCTTACACACTCTGGTGCCCCTGACTTGATGTGGGCAAAGATGCCAGGAGTTTTACCTACTGCTGCATTTCAAACATTAGTGCACAAAATAAAAAAAGAGTAACAATTCATGTACTATGAAAAGACAACCTTGCATACTCCCTCAAATGTGCTTTCCAAACCCCAAGGTGACCAAAGAGCATCCTGTGAGACTCACTGGTTTAAAATAAATCTGCTCTTATCAGCCTCCTGCTTTCACTTTCCATTGTCCTAATGGGAGGCAAATAAATTCCCAATTTGGTGCCTGGTACTGTGACAATCCCACTGACCTTGAGATTCTTGGCTGCAGCTCCTGCTATCAGCCTTGCTGCGAACTCTACATCTCGCTCTGGGCCTTCCTCACATGGGCTTTTGGACAGGCGTAACTTTCAGCCCAATATCTTTCCATTTATCTTTGCCTGAAAATCTCCTGATTCCTTTATATCTGATTCAAATGTCAGCAAACCACAAAAAGCCTTTTTTAACTCCCAGCCGGATAAGCCAAGGTAAACGTCGTTCCCCTGACTCTCTAGAGTACACACTTTCACTGGACAAAACATTCAATGGCGGGACATTCATTTACACCAAGCATGGCTCATCAAAGGTAGGAAAACAGATGAATGAGACAAAGAAGAATCTGAATCTAATTAACAGAACTGATTGACCAGAATTCAGTATTAACATAATGGTGGACAAATACAACAAAGAATAAAGCCCCATCATTTTGGTGGTGTAAGTACTTTGTAAAGCAGGACAAGGGGCTGGAGAATGACTGGTAACTAACAAGCACAGTGGAAGTGCTCAAGGAAGGAGTCTCTGTGGAAGTGCTATTGGCGCTAAGGTCTAGGGAATGTCAAGGAGTCAGCTCAAGAAACGCTGACAGTCATTCTACCTAAGGAAGCAGTATATGAAAGGAGCCCAAGAGAAAAGGAACTTAGGGTCCTGGGAAAATAGAAAGAAACCTGAAGAACATAGCCTTTCATGACAAGAGAGCATGATGCCAAGTGGATCCATTTAAGTGAAGGCCGTCGTGAGGACATGCATTCCCACATGCAAGGGAAGGGTGCTCTGGAAAGGAGTTAGCACCCACGTGGACAGCAGGGTAAGCATGACCTGCTGCAGTAGTGTATCCATGGGAATAGAGTGTGGGGCAGGGTCCCGGGGAAGATTCCAAGCCTGGTTCTCAGGTTCTACCAATGATTCCTTGCGTCACGATATATTCTGTAATAAAAACTTTTCTTTTCCCTTAAACTAAGTTATGCTGTTCAAATTGTTACTGAGAACCTTGATGGATATGTGCCCTCGTTATATACATAAAACCTTGGGACTCTTTATGACATCATTTAGAGAGCAAAAGTGGGATGAATAAATAGAGGCAAAAAGCTCTCTGCTGCGCTTCAATTTATTAAGTTAGAGAAGGACGACTACTCAAGAATCTTGCTTATTTGTAGAATGCATAAGCATTAAACTCCCAGAAAGAGAAGAGAAAATCAGCTCAGAGACTGTGAGGAGGGGGAAATGAGACACTGGTCAAAGAATACAAGACTTCAGTTACAAGGTAAGTTACAGGATCTAACCTATACTTGGTGGTTGTATTAACAATACTGTGTTCAAGCACAGTTGCTTGAATGTTGCTACAAGACTCAATGTTCTAAGCATAACAACTACAACAAAATGGTAAGAGGTGAGAGGATTTGTTCACTCATCTTATTATGGTAATCACTTTGCAGTATATACACATATCAACTCATTGACTTTACTCAAAGTCCACCTATTGAGATGTGAATCTCATTTCAAAACACCCCATAGAAACATCAAATAGCTGTGTCCCTAACAATTTGGCACTGAGGTCATGTCAAGCCATCACACTTTCCCACTGACCTGGGGAAGAATTACCCAGGCAGTGCACATTTTTTAACAAACACATTACTTCCCAAACTTTTTTAGTTTGAAAACCCATGATTTATAAGACACCATGGTAGAAAAGCCTTGGAGTGAACCATGTAATCAGAGTCTGTCTTCAGGCAATCACAAGAAAAGGTCGAGCCAAGGAGGCTGCTGAATACTAAAATTCAGTTGGATTCAAAGTGAAAGTTGCTTCAAGCCTGTGAGGTTCATCTTAACTCACGGAAAGAGAAGCCAATGGAACAGGTAACTCAAGTGCTGCCTGCTTCAAAAATCTCTCCATTAAAAATATTTAGAGATTGGGCCTTCCTGGTGGCGCAGTGGGTTGAGTGCCACACTACAAAGCATCAGCTGCACAGCAGCACGAGTTTGATTCCTATCACCTTCCAGGGAGGGGTCCCACATGGTGCAGCAGACGTCTCCTGCCTCACCTGCTGCTCCTCAGCAGTGTATTTCAGTGGATCTGCCTGTTCTGCCCCCTACTCTGTCTCTGGTGAATCCTCTCACCTCCGGTGACTCTGGTCTATACCCCAGCTCTTGTATCCATAATTAAGTAAATCTTCTAAAAAAATATTTAGAGATTACAAACAATATCCCAGTCTGAAGTGGGTTAGAGAAAATTGTAGTAGGGACACTGCCATTTAACACAATCTAGCGAGCGGAGAGTAGAAATTAATACAGGATTATGTGCACACAACTATACAGATAGGTAAATGCTGGTTTTAATTACTCAGAGAATGAAGTTCTCATAAAAAAAAAAAAAGTAGAGAAATCCTTAGCCATGGAAGATACCTTCCCTGGAACAAAGACATTCAGCCTGTGGTGTGAAGATGGAGAGGATTTGAAAAATTGAAGGATACCAGAATTTTCTGACAATGGTGAATAACACACAGAGAAGGGAGTGACAGTTTGTGAATAAACAGAAAATGGATAGGAAAATAAATGTGATAAAGAGCACTTCAAATATCACCTAATCCGTAAATGCTACTTAGTCCATTTTCCTTAATTTCATAAAATTCAATGATCTATAAAGGTTGACATAACTTTTAAAGTTCTTCAGACAGTTACATTTAAAATTCAGAAACAAAGTTTCTAGTAAGAAATTACCAATTCTCTGACCTCTGCTTTCTAACAGTTTGTATCACTTGTTACTTATTTTTTCTGAATCAATAAAGTAAAAATGATTACTAACTGGGTGATAGGGATTCCTGTATAATTAACAAACAGAAAAATCTTTTTGAAGTCTAGATTCACTCCCAAGCTAAGTGACTTTTGCCACTGAGCAACAGCTTCACAAAATGTGCCATCGAGTTTCATATCACAAAACGAATGGAGGCCTCGACTGCCCGTGGAGGTTTTAGAGACTTGAATGAGAACATGGTTAAGTTCGATAATTTCTAGCAACTGATCCTTTGTGCTGCATGAAAAAAATGTAAAGGCTGTCAAAAACATTATCAGTTCACAACACTGGAAACAATCAAGAAATACAAGATAAAAAAGAAAGCCTCTGAATTTTTTTTCTAAATGAAAGTGAGAATAAAAGATGAGGACAAAACAGTATTTATGGTACCATTTCTCTTATCTAAAATGTTGAGATGTTTACAGTTATCACAGGAGAGCTGGGATATAACAACTTAATTGTAAGAGAAAGTCTAGAAGTTTAGTTTTCCCTAATTCCTCCTTCTCAGATAGACTTTTAAAAATATAGATGCTTTCTTTCTGGGGAACACATTCCTATTCCTTTCCATGAAATGCATGTCTTGTGTCACATACTAATAACACTGTTATAGCCAGCACGCCTACAAGATAGCACAGTTTCTTTTCAGGATTTCTATGCTGTTCACCATGAAGTAGTTAGAGCTAATCCATGCTATTGTGTTTTCAAGGGCACTGTTGCTTTCCCAGGTTCAGGGCCTCTTCCTTATCTCAGCAATGCTGCCTTCAATTATTTTTGTGATCTTGATCCTGAATCCCTTTTTTTTTTAGGGATAGACATTCAAAACAGTATTTCTTTTGTCCAGATATTCTTGAGTTTTAAATAGCATTTTGACTTTGAGTGTTTCATGTGTACATAACAAAGAAACCTGCAAACTTTCTACATGGTGTAGTGACTGATTTGTATTCTTTAAAGGGATCTTTTATATAAAAAAACAAGTTTTTGCTTTTACAGAAATCATATACCTTTCTTGCATCTAAAATAAAAAGCATCTGTCAATCTAATACTTTAATAATGCTGACATACCATGTGTATTCAATTCAATAATTTGATGACATAATTTTTATTTGAACCGTATGAGTTATTTACATGCTTTCATTTAGCTATGGACTGCTGAACCAAGGTAAATATATCTTGCTATTCCTCTATCTTACTAAACATTTTAAACTCCGGACATACCAGGACAATCAACAAAGTATAATCCTAACAGGTATCTTTAGTAGCTTTTGGTTTCACAGGCATTTTTTTTACTCTGTCTCCAAATAGATTTCTAAGAAGTCAAAAAATGCTGAGACCCTGTTTTTTGTTTCAATAAACAGTGTCAATACATCTCACTAGCCCGAGAATAACATTACAACTCTCCCTTGGGTTCCAAGATACTGCCAACTGGACACACTGACCTCTTTTACAAAGAAAGAAATGAAAACATTCAGCACTGTATCTATAACAGGATGCCTCTGACTGATTTTGTTACACAAGGTTATAGCCATCAATTGAGAATGCCTAGTCTACCTCACCTTTTTCATTTTTCTTCTACAAAGAACAAAAAGTCTCACTGACTCAGGACAATAGAGATACTCTAAACTAACCCAAAATAGAAAACAGTAATATATATATATATATATATTCATTTTAAAGCACGTGTTTAGCCAAGCACACTTGTGCAAATTTTTTTATATCTATGTGACTATATAAGTCATTATGAAATGCTTAGAGGTAGAAGAAAAATGATCATGAATTGATGTCAGGAAAGTGAACAAAGGTTCTTCAATACTTAAGACTGACTGTATTTTAAAATGCTTGGATGGAAATACTAAATTTTAGGATAGGTTAATTTGAAGAAATATAATTACACTACATAAAAAATATATGTTCAATGTCTAAACAAGGATATTTCTTCACTTAGTTTACCTCTCCTAATTCCACTTAGTTTACCGCTCCGAATTCCAAAAATGCCTTATACAAGATATTAAAACAGATAGTTTTTGAAATTCTAGATCAATGTATTTGAAGCTAACCACAACTAATCATTGAATAGTCCAAAGATTCTTTTTATAACAAATCTACATTCTTAAGGTTGGGAAATGTAATTATACAGACACGCACATCTATATATATGTATATATACACACAGGAAATGAGTGAGCAAATAACTATACAAATGGATGTACACACATAATACGTGCTAATATCATGCAGAGCCA
The DNA here is from genome assembly GCA_019455555.1 of Galemys pyrenaicus. Taxonomy (NCBI): domain Eukaryota; kingdom Metazoa; phylum Chordata; class Mammalia; order Eulipotyphla; family Talpidae; genus Galemys; species Galemys pyrenaicus. The sequence continues at coordinate 9,357,980 of JAGFMF010011668.1, read as the reverse complement.
GTAAGTCTTTTTAGAAGAAAATTATAATATAGACTAAGTCGGATATAGCATACAGAGAAAAACATGAATGTGGGCAATAATGAATAGGAAGTAACTTTAAAGAAAATGAGCTATGTTTATGGGAGAACCCTGTTAATATCAGAAGTGGTAAGAGCACAAAATTGACCTGGGACCTAAGAACTGAAAGTTGAGGAAGAGATCTTTAGGCCAGAGACACTATTGGAAGACCATGGAGGTGGTGCTGGGAGTAGGTAGGAGTCCTGCTGTGAAAAGGAGAAAGCAGGGTGTGTGCAGGAACTAAGTCAGTGAGTACAGCTGTGGGAACTAGTAAGTGAGGAAGCTGACAGATGATAGATGACCTGGGACCTTGTGAGCCATGCAAAAGGTTTTTAGATTCTTCTAAACAGAGTAAGGGCCCTGTTGTAGACTTTCAAGCAGATATACTTCAGAATCAGATTTGTTTTTAGGAAAAGTCCCCTGACTCTAGTGTATTGAATAGAAATGAATCAAGGTCTATAATACAGAAAGGTAATATTATAATTAGCATAACACTTGTTGGCCCTGCATGATATTAGCATTTATTATATCTGTTTTGGAAGGAGAGGATAATTTCCTTAAATAGTATAGTGTCTCTTAGAGAAGAGGATTCAAGTTACATTAACGTACTAGTGTAGAGTGTGCAAGAGAGAAGACAGAACTGGGGAATAGTACTCAGGGGTCTTGACTGGGAGGCAGGCATGACGGGAGTAAACTTAAGAAAGAACAATTTTAAGGGTGTGGAAGAGAATAAGCAGAGAGGATGAGTTTATATCCTGGGTTTTTTTTTTTTTTAAGATTTAGTTTATTTTTGCATAAAAGAACTGGGGTAAAGGCCAGAAGTAGGGGGTGAGAGGATTCACCAGAGTGGGGAGGAGAACAGGTGGATCTACTGAAACACACTGCTGAGGGGAACAATGGGTGATAAAGGAGAGGTCTGCTGCACCATGTGGGTTAGCTCCCTGGTCTGGGATCAAATTTAGGATGCAGTGTTGATAGTGCTAAGACTTAACCCCTAGGCCACCAGGGAGACCTGAGTTCATATTTGAATATAGAGTGTAGTGCTCCTTGGATCATCCAAAGTGATGTACTGTAGGAAGCTGGATATACACACATGAGGTTTTAGGAAAAGAATCTGGATTTGGATTAGAGACTTCAAATTCACTCTTAAATAAACGTAACTGAAGATGGGCATAGGTGAAATTCTCAGGGAAAACTGTATAGAAAGAAAAGACAGTGATTACAAAGGCAGAATCCTAAGAAAACTTGAAATTGAAAGGGCATACAAAGAAAGAAAAACCTGAAAAAGAACACTGTCACAAAGGTAGAAGACAAACTTATTTTAATTATAAAAATTACCACAGTCAAGAGATATTTTTGTTTTGTACGAGGCTAATCTACATTTTAAGAGTGTTACTATAATATGTCAGAAATGAATAAAAACAAACAGCACAATGCTTGCAGGGCAGAAATTGCCAGGAAAATGAAGCGAAGTCATCATACTTATGCTTTCATTCATTCAGTCAGTCAGTCAGTCATTCACTGATATACTCAGGCACTTCCTAGTAAGCGTTCATAGGAAAAACTGTTAAAGATGTTGCAGCAATATAATCATAAATCAGAGTCTGGCTTTCAGGAGTTTATGCATGATGGTAAGAGATAAGACATGGGCTCAGATAAATAATTGGAACCTGCTGATTTTCAAGAATGCACACCTGACACCTAGATAGTGCCATGAGATACTGTTATTTCAGTAATAAATAAATGAGTAAATAAACTGAATTGTAACAGGACATGTTTTCTAAAGAAAACCCAGGAAAACAAATTAAGGAAAGTCTGAAAAAGAATACACAACACAGCCACAAGGTCATCAACAGTAGACTCGGAACATATACTTGTAGATTTGAATCATGCCACCCACGTGGAAGAGTTAAAAAGGCTTTTTATAGCAGTTGACATCTGCCAGTAAAACAAGGGAATTCCAACCAGTTAAACAGAGGAAAGGGATTTGTAGTACAAGGGCAGCAGCTGAAGTAACTTAAGCTGGAGTAACAGCCTGAAAAATGTACTGATTTTAAAAATATTTTGAGCATCGGTCTATGTTAACCTCAAGATCCAACTAAAGAAAACACCTCATTTTTGTGACAATGGCAACTTCATTCATCAAGAAATAATCATGGCCATATCCATTCAGCGGCCCATAGAGTCAAAAACCCTTGTAAAGACATTTAACTTTTAACCTGCAAAGAAGTTGAATATCAGTGCAGTTATTTCTCCACATGTAAATTTAGACCTGAGGAGTAAAGTATAAAAGAACTAAGATTTTCTACTGCCCTACATCTTATTGTTTGAATGCTCTGGGCATTTTCATAATGATGTTCCCTATAAAAAGTTCAGCATAATCAAGAGGGTATAAAGCCATCAAAAGAAGACAGTGATTCTTAGTCATGTAAGATGAGAATGAAAGTGTCCTAAAGGGCAGGTAATAAGTGCTCCAGAATGAAATGACTGAGCTTATTTAAGCTGAAGGACTCCTGGGGAGGCTTTCATATAAAATGGAGATTTTCAGGGAAGTTACCAAAACATCACAAGGAAATTTAAAAGACTTGAGGTCTGATTCATCATTTAGGAGTCTAGTATCTGGGCTTAGATTCATGGTTTCATGGTAAGTCCACTGCTGAATCCTTGAATGATACCAGTTCTTCTTTTATAGGGTATTTTAATAATGTGTATTGACATGTGAGAGAACTGATGGGAAAACAATCAAGTCATAAACACCTTAAAGGACACTCTCAGCCAAAGAGTTGATCGATATGGTCTTATATAACTACCAAGGGTCTGTGCATATGAACACTGCATGGAAATCTGCGATGTCTTTCAGTTTTAGACACTCTAGCAGGCTACAGATGTTATCCTATAACTCTTAAATTTCATAATCCACCATCCAAAGAGCTAATTTTATTTAAAATAATTATCCATAAGGCATTAAATACATTAATCATACCAATGGATGTATGAAGACTGTTAACTTAGATGTCTGAATTTCAGACTAGTCTAGTATACAATTCTTTTTGAGTAAGTCATCTTCTTGATTATCTTTTGAAGATATCATAGCAGAAAGCAGTATCTTTTCTTCAGTTGCAAATGAACCATCTCAAATAGACTCCAAAATGTTCATTCGTGTGGACCTTTTATATTGATAGACCCAACCCAAAAGTCATCTTTTGGGCTATCTTTTGATGTTAGCATGGCAGAAAGCAGTACCTTTACTTCAGATGCAAACGAAACATCTCAAATAGAACCCAAAACATTCATTCGTGTGGACCTTTTATACTGATAGGCCCAACGTATGAGATGACTTATATTTTATGTCTTGCTCAGGGTTAATATGCTAAAGTCATGTATGTGACCGTTTTAAATAACTTTCCTTGAAACTCATTGTGTTCAAATCTAACAGGCCTAATGGAAAAGCAATGTAATTTCCCTCCCTGGCTTTTGACAAGGAACATAACAAGACTTGTGGATGATGACCCTAGGACTCCCTGCTGGCCTCTTGAATGTTCAGTGTGTTCCCTGCATGTCTGAAGATGGAGTGACACAGAAGCATGAGTTTCTGCCAAGCTTCTACTTACCATTCTTGAAATTTAGCCAATTTGAGCTTTCTGCCTTAAGTAGAATGCCTTTGCCTTCTACATGTAAGTAAAATCACTTCCAATACTTCAACTGAAAAGCATTTCTAAGCAGAAAGTCAGAAGGATATATTATTTTCAGGTTAGGCGTGCACCATGGGAAAAAGCAAAAGTTAGCTGCTGATTCTGATGCATAGGTGTGAGTTACGCTTGGTTAGAAAGCACGTTTCCTTAGTTTACTTTTCACTTTCCTATTCTAAGTCATTACTGATGTTTTAAAATTCTTCTGTCTTGCTAGAAATTCTATGAACTTTTAGAAGACACTAAAGTAGAGTTTTTCTCCCTTTCTGCCACTGAAACACAGGAGCAAACAATCATAACTATAATTTATAAATGTTCATGTACATGAACACTCTCCCTGAAGTCTTCATTTTTAATGTGTATTTGCTTCTATGTATCATCTAAGCATGAATGTCATAGTATATGTATATGTCGTGTGCGTGTGCGTGTGTGTGTGTGTGTTTCCATAGAATAACTGGGGTGTAGGCCAGAGGCATGAAGGTGTTGAGAGAGTTCACCAGAGACAGTGTGGGGAGCAAAACAGACTGATGACTGAAATACACTGCTGAGGGGAGGAAGGTGAGACAGGAGAAGTCTGCTGTGCCGTACTTGGGTCAGCTCCCTGGCTGGGGATCAAACTCAGGCCTTAGCAGTGATAGTGCTGAGACTTAGCACTTAGGCCACCAGGGAGGCACTAACAGTTATCAGTAAGAAGTCAGAAATATGTAAGAGTTATATAGGAAAAGTGATTATCTTGCTTTTTCTGAGTATCACTTATTGCCTGATTATAAATAAGAAAGTCTGAAGGAAGCAAATCTGGGGGTACAGTATGTAGCTCTCTCAGGGAGGATTCATATATTCTACCAAAGTAACAAGGCCAACCAACACACCTCTTGACCTGGGTTTTGAAAGAACATTTTTATTCTAGCAATGAGATCATAGATCACTGTTAACCTTGGGCCTATAGGGTTTGGTCAATAAGCTGTTTACTTAGAAGAGGAGTTAACTGCTGGAGCTTTCTGGGCCCAGTTCCATCATCTAAGAAAAGTCACTAGATCATATCACATTATACTATTTTGAAATTCAGCTAATTTGACTACAAAAAAAAAAAAGATTGTTCTCATCCATTTTTATTTATTTCCACAGTAATCATGGCATGAAATGTCCACTGCAAATAGCATAAATGGATTCTAACTGAAAGCTGTTAAAACAAGTCTAAGTGAGTTGACTCTGGGGGTAGAGTATGTAATTTGATTGGACACATTAATAGAAAACAAGCACTACTTTCCTAAATTGGATTGTGAATTTTCCAGGCAGACTTAGTGAGAGTTTGCTGAGTCAATATAAGTTGTGCTGCAAGAAAATAGATCGAGTTCATTTTAACATCAGTACTCAAAGTTCATCTGTCGTGCTATCTTCTATAGGGAATGTACATCCTACTACTTAATGCCTTTTACATATTTAGGGAAGGGTTAAGAATGGAACTCTTCAAGGCATTAAAAATCTAATGAATTCATACAAAGAGTTACAAGAACTTTTTGATGGATGAAAAATAATTTGAGACAACTATCCAAATCGATGTAAGGAAGAACACATTTCTTCTGCAACATCTTCACCCTTGATTTTTTAACATAATTTTATATCATCTTTTATGGTGAACTGGAAATTTACTAGAGCAGGAAAACAGTGTTTCTTATTACATGTCTTTAGCCCATAGCACAGGCCCCACCTGTGGTAAGATCTTCATAAATACACGTCCCACCCACAGTCACTCTGACACATTCACCCTTCTCTCTAGGACCCTGTTGTTGTATGGGGATTGACGGGCCTGCTGGATACATCAGAACCAGGTTCTGTTCTTAACCAGAGTTTTCCCTTGTTCTTCCCATCTGATACCAAAGTCAATCAAATTTCCTCAAATTCTGTTACTCTAAACTATGAATCCTCAATTCCACCTCACATCAGAAACTTGCATGGTCTTCTTCTCACATGGCACCTGCAGTGCTGAGTAAGTAGAGAGGAAGGCTGTAAACCCCAGTACTGCTGTGCCATCCCAGAACTATGCTGAAGACCTTTATTTCCTAGGATGATTCTTACTCCACTCAGCAATAAGAACCCCAGTTTAATGCAGCAGCCATATCTAATGATACTTTTCAAAGATGTAAGTATCAGAAGTATTTCTTGAGAGCCCTAACATTTATTCTATGTAAAAATGAAACCACAGTACTATTCCACAAGCAACAACATCACAAATAAGTACATATCTAAGTCAACAAGATCCTCAAAAGAACACCAAATAAATGTGTCACTAGAGCTTTAAGTCCAGAAAAACATCTCAAGTAGAAAGATGGGCTAATAAGCCTTTATTTGCCAGTCAAAGTCCAAGGCAATTATGCCTAATTTTCCTAAATTTAGAAGTTGTTACTTGGAATTTTTAATTTGGGAATTTGCTGATATCAGAGGCAAGGTAAAGGGAATTCTTCTTTCTGGAAATGGCTAAGTTATTGAGAACTCTGACTCACCCTCATCAACATTAATTTAAACAAACACTTTATTTTCGTAAAACTGAGGTAATGTAAAGTGATAATATGGAGTAACCAGAATAAAACTAAAAGGAAATTGGGAAAATAACAAGAGTCAAAGATGCTTTTACCTGGATGGAATTTGCCAGTCCTAGACAATCTGAAATTCAGTTTGAAAGCCTTGCAGGCAAGAACAAAATAATGAAACCAAGGGCCTGTGAAAATGAAGTCTAATAAAGGAAACATATCACGATCAGTTGGGATACTAAAACATGATACTCGTATAGAGAAGATTTGCTGTTTTTAAAAAAATTATATTTACGTATACAAGGACTGGGGTATAGGTCAGAGGTACTGAGGGGGTGACAGGACTCACCAGAGACACAGTGGGGAGCACAACAGGCAGAGCTACCAAAATACACTGCTGAGGGTAGCAGAAGGCAAGACAGGAGAGGTCTGTTGCACCATGTGGGTCACCTCCCTGGCCAGGGATTGAACTCCTGCTGCAGTAGCTGCGGACAGCTTCATAATGCAGTGCTTAACCCTTGCGCCACCAGGGAGGCCCCAAATTTGCTATTTCGTAGTAGAAATAGATAATATGTAATCCTAAACCTTCAACTTGTATTAAGTTGTTCTTGGATTAGTAAAAACACAAACGTACATGGCAGAAGTAAATAAATTCTAAAGTGAAATGCCTCAAACCCTTGAAAAATATTTTTCATTTGAGATAATTTAGCAACTAGGTACAGAAGACATGCAGCAAGGTACTTTGTTATTGTAACTGTAGAAAAGTAACATAGAAATACTCAAAAAAAGTCACAGATAAATTGAAATGGACTTTAATTTAAAACATTTTTGAAATTTCCAATCTATGGGTGTAGGGAACAGGCTAATGGTTGTTAGGCATTAGATAGATAAGGAGAAGGGAGATAAGAGTGACTACAGAAGGTAACAGAAGACATTTTTGTAGTGGTAGAACAGTTCAGTATCTTGATTCCAACGGCAGTTATCTGACAAAATGGTCAAAAATTATGCACACACTGTGCCAGTGGAAATTCCCCTATTTTGATATTATAATTTGCAAAAAGGAATCTTTAGGGGAAATTGAGGTAAGAGCACACAAAATCTCTTAGCACTGTTTTGCAAGTTTCTGCATATATATAATTATGTTAAAGCAAAAGTAAGTCAGACAATTAAATAAATGGAGAGGCATTTCATGAACGTGAGTAAATTGAGTATTGTCAAGATATCGCTTCTTCCTAACTTGACTTAGATTTGATGCAATTCGGCAAAACTGACACACCAATTTTAAAATTTAGAAAGTGAAAAGTCACAGAATATCCAACACAATACTAAAAAAGAACCCATTTGGAAAGAAGTATTACTCAACTTCAAAACTTATTACAAAATCCAGTAATTAAGAGAGAGTGGTATTGACAAAAGAATAGACAAATTGATCAATGCAACAAAATAGAGAGCCTAGAAATAGATCCACATAAATACAGTGAGGCTATCTTTGACGAAGAGGAAAAGGCAATGTAGTGGAGAAAATATTCTATTCAACAAAAGAACTTGAAGGAAACAACTTGAAAGAAATCCATAGGCAAAAAATTAAAAAATCAATACACAGATCTTACACTTTCATAATAACAACTCAAAATGTATCACAGACCTAAATGTCAAGTGTAAATCCATAAAACTCCTAGAATATAACATAGGAGAAAATCTAGATAACCTTGGGTTTGACAATGACTTTTTAGACACAACACCAAAGGCATAAACTGTGAATGAGTAAATTGATCACTTGGAGTGTATTCACCTTAAACATTTCTGCGTTTTCAATGACAATGTCAAGAGAATGAGAATCCCAGATTGTGAGAACTATTTGCAAAAGACACACCTAATAATAGAATGTTACATAAAATATACAAAAAATTCTTAAAACTTCCATGTAAGAAAAATCTGATTAAATTCTGGGTCAAATGTAAAACAAACAACCCATCATATCAAGACACTCCACATACATCGGAGAACAGTAAATGCAGTTCATAATGAGATAGACCATACACATATTAGAATGGTTAGAATATAGAACAAAGACAACCAGAAATGTACTGAGGATGCTAAACAGTACACCTACTTTAAAAGAAAATTTGCTATTTCATAAAAAACAGCATACTCTTAATATTTGATCTAACAATCACCCTCCTTGGTATTTACCCAAAGAAACTGTAACATTAGGTTCACACAAAAACCAGTGCATGAATGTTTATAACAGCTTTATTTTTTATTGGCAAAACTTAGATGTACCCCAGATGACCTTCAGTGGCTGAATGGACAAACTACCAGACAATCCAGATAAATGGTGAAAAGAAATGAATTATGAAGGTATGGAAATTCATGCAGGGAATTTTGCTACATATTAACAAGTGAAAGAAGAAAACCTAAAAAGGTTATATACTGTATGATGTTAACTACATGAAATTTTGGAAAAGGAAATACTACATAGATATTAAAAAGTGTAGTGGGTCAGGAAGGAACCAAGGATAAATAAGTGCAACACAAACTTTTACAACAGTCAGCACCACATATGATACTATACTGGCAGACTCACATCACTGTAATTTTGTCAAAACTTAGAGCTTACAGGTATGATGGACCTGAGTGATAATGATGTAGCAATGAAAGCTCTTCAGCTGTAACACATGTACCACTCCAGTAGCAGACGTTGAAAATGAATAGGTTATGTGGGAACAGGGAGCATATGAGAAAAATTTGTACCTTATGCTCCATTTTACTGTGATCCTAAAACTTAAATTAAGTTTAAAAAAGTAAGAATCAGGGACATAGTGGTTGCTCTATGTAGCAGCTTGGTTTGGGGGCAAATTTCAACATTCTGAGGTTAAGAAATAACCACAACCTGTTTCTGCTATACTCACCTCCTGTATATCACCTCAGTGTATCTAATGCTGAGATTTCCTGGACCAGAACATCATCTGTCCAAAGAAAAGGAAGGGAGAGAGGGAGAGAAGGCAAGAAGGGGGGATGGGGAGGGAGGGAGCGAGCTAGGGAGAGTGGGTGGTGAGAGAGGAGGACAGAAAATGTACTGCCACTTTCTTTTAAATTACCTTGTAATTATAATCTTATCTTGTTTGTAATCTCCAAGCAAAAAACACAAACAAGATGTGCTGTTTAAATTAAAAGCATCAATGCTTTTACCAATTTAAGTTTTGGCAGACCCACTAATAAAGGCAGAGAAACAAACCCACGCTATTAGAGAGAAAAATAAGTTCACGGACAGAAGACACTGGGTAAATAATAAAGAACAGCAAGTGTCTGTCGTGTAAATTATATATTTTTCTTATGGTTGACATAAGACATTTCACCGTGTGGCTCCAACTGAAGAAGAAAGGTCAAAGTGGGTTCTCAAGTGCCAGAGGTACAGAAAGGGCTTCGAAAGTCAAATATTAGAGATACAGCCTTGATTACCTGCAGTAGGTAAGTATTCTTCACTTTTGAGACTAAAGCATTCTGGACTATTTGCTCCTTCTTTGTGCTCAATGTCAGACATTTAGATATACTACCAGGAATTTTTTTATTCTTTAAAATGAAATCTATGTAGATGCTTTGCCTAATATTTCATTCTACATTCTTTTACCTTAGACTTCTTCAAAGGATTTCTTATCTTCCTAAGGATAAACTGTGTAAGAAAGAGCAAGTTCTTTAGAAAACAAGCCAAGGGAAGAGGACCCTAAAAAACCCTATCTATTCTTGACTTTATTTCCATTTGTAATACAATTGAATGTATAAACCTTGTCAATGTAAACACTAAGCTTTCAATACCAGGAATGATTAGCTTGTTCTCTACTTAAAACTGAATAGCACAGTAAATGTCCTGGAACATCTCTCATGACCCAATATCAAGAAATACTGGATTAAAATAACAAACACTCCCATAAACCATGGGTGTCTCTTAAAGAGTTATGAGTCATTTATGGGAAGGTCTTAAAACTCAAAGGTACAGTCCTACAGGAATCTGCTGTTTTCTGCCATCATCAACCTGCTTTTTCAAGGAGCTACCTGCATTCAGTGTAGGCTGTGTGGGGAGGGGAATCTGAGCCCATCTATCATTTTTTCAAAAAGAATAAAGAAAACAAAAGAACTTGAATGCCTGGTTTAGAATCTGGATGAAATTATTATCTCCTCCACAAATCATGAAACTCCTCTCTTCATATAATTAGGAACTCAAATGTACACTATTAGAATTAGAAATTAGAAAATAGCTGGAATGGTGGGGGGGTATCCCAGTTTTTTAATGGCCCAGAGTTGTTGAAAAAAAAATCAACACTGAACAGCTTGGTCTCATAGGATTTTTCCAATTCTAAAAATACAATCCAATTTTTAGAATCACATTGTAAAACTAGTCGCTATGAATAAGAATCTACAGGAAAAAAAGTTAGAAGGAATTTCAGGTGGCTGACTTACGAAATGTCAAACCTTAAATATGATGCTTAAAATGTTTAAAAAATGAAAGGTGAAGCCAAAATCTTAAAAATAACAGTTGTAAACACCACAAAAACAATCAGCAAAGGGCCCAGAGAGATGGAGGCTGAAAAAGACTGAGAAATAGGGGAAAAATCTTATCTATACAAGAAACAGCTTCCAGTAAAATGGAGAATAAAAGAGAAGCAATATTCCAAGAGAACATCTGAGGGATTTCCAGAAATAATGAAGCTAAAAATTCCCAGATTCAGGAGCCTGACAAATTGCAAGCAGGATAGATGAGGAGAAATACACACATTCATACTGGTGAAACCATAGGCTAGAGAATTACAAGCAACTGCAAGGAAGATTTTTTAAGTAGAGATTTTATTTAGTTGGACACCAGACTCACCACTGACAATGGCAACAGGAAAATGTGGTGGATTTCTAAGAGCAAATGTTTATCAATTTAGGATTTGCAAAACATTAAACTATAATTCAACTGTAAAGATAAAAACAAAGTAAGAAAAAAAATTAACAAGAATTTACCACCAAGAGCCTTTCAATAATGCAACTGCTCAAGATGGGTATCAAAGGAAAGATGATGAGATGCTATAGGCTGTCCACAACTCAAGAAAGCTGGTCAAGAAAAATCTAAACTAGATAAAGATGCAGAATATACACATGAGGAACTTCTACTCAACTACAAAAGAATGTGAAACTTTGCCATTTGCAATAGCTTAGATAAAATTGGTGAGGATTAGGCTAAGTGTGTAAGCTAGAAGGAGAAAGACAAATAGCAGATTTCACTTATATGTAGAATATAAAAACAAAGCAAAGGAACAGACAAAAACAACCCCTTGAAATGTGACTGCAGAACTGAGGCTCCCAGAGGAGAACTAAGAGGGGTGACCTTCTAAGATTTTTAATCAGAAAGCTTAAAAATTGTCTCAAACAGCAAAGAGTCATTTTTAAGTTTTTTTTGTTTTGTTTTGTTTTTTCCAAAAGTTCTGAAAGGAGAAACAGTGGTGATTTAACTTAAGAGCTAACTTTTCTAGAAGAGGCCACAATGAATGGAGAAGAGCATATTTACAAGAAATGTTAATGAGGTAACAGATATTTTACTCCAATATTCTATGATTTTTTTTTGCTATGTTCTAAGTTTTCTAGAATGGGCAAATATTGCATTAATGTTTATTATTTTATAATATTTATAATAATGTATATTTAATATTGCATCAATAATTAGAAAAGCTACAGTTAAAAAGTATAGATGATGAGAGAAAAACATATTCTCGTTAATGCTCTTCTATGCTAACGTATGTCAAATTGGGATCATAAAATTCTGAATCTGTTTTCTGAGTTTACTCATTCTTCAGCTCTGGTTATATCTTAAAGACTTGCATAAGTCTGTGACATTTCAATCTAGATTAATTTAAAAATGTTAATCGTAAGTGTCCTATAGTCTTAAAACTTTAAAAAAAAATTCTTTGGAACATGTTGAAGTCACAGAAGCAAACTTTCCATAGAAAATGCTCTTTTTCTTCACATTTCTGCAGAGGCAACAACTGGTGGAAAGAAAACACACACAAGGCTGTCAATCATGCAGCTTACCCTAGGTTTGGGCTGGAGGGGTTACTGTTTTTGTTGAGGTCAGAGACCCAGCCTCTGGCATTGCCAGGTATGTCTGGCCATTCTCTATACTAGGCAGTGAAATCATAGCTGCAACTGCCATGTGCTCTTCTAAGGCAACGGCTACAGGCTTGCTGAATGACCCAGGAGACATGTGTCTATGTTCTGCTTGGTTTGCATGTTTTTAAAACAAAGTGGTGGTAAAAAATTTAACAATCAAGAACTAGTACCCCTCCTCAAAATTCTGGATTTGGAGGCAGCTTTCAGGTACCAGAAGCTCTGGAAATACTAGGCTGTGAGCTACTGGAGGTTAGTTTTACTGACTTAATTTAGGCCTCTGTTTCTTGGACTTCCCAAAACCTACCTGCCCATTTAGAGAAACTGGCTGGCCCCACTAGGCATCAGAGCTGGCGAACTCTGTTTCTAAAGGATGATGTTAATTCTCACTGACAGCAATAATTACTCTGTGAATAAATAGTTACCCTGGGAGGGACTCCCTGTTCTGTGAACCCTTACTGCTGGTTTTTTAGTTCTGAGTCAGAGAGCCTGGAATCTTCTGGAGTTAAGATGACTGAATACAGTTCCAATGGCTTCAACAAAGTTAAATGAATGCTCCCTCAAAGGAAGACAGCCTGAGAGGAAGTAGCTTCAAGGTCAGGAAATTTATTAACAGAAAGACCCTGAAGACCCAGAAACCTCCTTTCTGCTGTCGCATGTCACAGAACTGATCTTATTCTCATGCTGACTCCCCTTAAGGATCCAGTTGCACCAAAGTGGTTACCACCTGCAGAGACAACACACAGCATAATAAAAGGGCAACTCTTCTGCCTGGGAGTTTTCTAAAGAATAAGAACCTTTCTAGAATGCCTCCCCAGCAGATCTTCCTTAACATCACATTGACCAGAATGCTGCCTTAGGTTTATCACTGAACCACACAAAGGCAGGAAGAGGGGGATATCCAGAACAGGCTTGGAAGATTCAAATTTCTCCTGAGTTGGCAAAAAGTGGCACCTGAATCAATCTTCCCTCTAACACAAGAAGGAAATAGTGGGAAGTGGGGAACTGGCCACAGACACACACATTATTGAGTCCACTACAAATTAAAGCTGTTCTCAAGGGTTGCAATGACCTTGGCAAATTATTCAAGCCTTTCTATTTAAAGCTCTTCCTCTGGAAGTCAGGAATACTTCAAGTGTTTATCGTAAAAACTAAATGTTCTAACACAGAAAGTATGTATCTTTCATATATGTTTGTGATTTCCAAAATACCAGGTCCATTTTTACAATAAAACAATTACCAGGGTTTTGGAAATTTAAAATACAAAGCTGATTGAAAATATTTTGCAAAATTTTATTTCAGGTGAATGTTTACCTTAGGTCTACACCTCCATTCACTTTCCCAACAAATGAGGAGGGTCAGTCAAAATTTGAAAGCTGATGAATATGTGTGTATGAGGCTTCTTTTCTTTTTTGTGGTTACAGCAAAGACAGGGCATACACAGCAGCTTATCAACACAGCTGAAGTTTGGGTCAATTCAGTGTGTCACTCCTTTACTCCCCTGTCATTTGGAAAAATACTCATATTTGGTTGTTTGATGTTCTACCAAAAGGACACTTTGTGGCAAAGTACAATATAAAGCAGGTGCACCAACATGCTCTACTGGGCAGGATGACAGTGATGGTTTCCCCAGAGTCACGGTCAAAGACAGATTTAGTGAATCTCTGTGATGGAGGATCCACACACCAGGGCTAGAGATTAAGCTCTGCCTGCTGGGGAGAGCAGCATGTGTGCTCCCAAGGAAAGCTTCCATCAACTGGCAGGAGAGCAACACTCTCAACTCAGCATGTAATACAGCCACCAACTAATGGTCCTTATCAAGTGGACTAGAAAATCAAATTAACATCATAGAAAAGAAGAGATGTAAGAATTCAAATCCCTCTGGTTTCTAGAACATTTCTAGTCCTCCCGAGAGAAGGAAGTACAGAAGGCCTGCAAAGTGACCCAAATAGTAATTGGGCATTCCAACAGGTTCCAAATGTTCTTTGCATTCATATGTTACAGAACTGAGCTTCTTGGACACCAATGATGAGAGGCTATTGTTTGCTGACTTTTGATTACTTGTGGCCTTGGTGGTGAGAGTGCTTGTGGCAGGCCTTGAAAACAGTACAAAACCATCCACAGGGAACATCTACTGAATCAAGTGTACTTCAGCAGATTTTAAAAAAGAGGAAAAAGAAAAGACTATTTACAGAATAAAAGGTGTTTGAAAAATACAAAAGCCATTCACAGCAATAAAAGTAAATTCTAAGAAAACTAGAAAAAAAGAGCCTATCAGTTTGAGAAAAGCTTTTACCCAAAACCTATGGCAAACATGATATGAAACAGTTAGGCCATGAAATGTTAATGGAAAGTCAGCAACAAAATAATGGTTATCTGCTATGTCTATCTCTATCCAACCTTTGTTGTTGCAAATAACTAGTGCATATGCTAAGAAAAAGAAGGAAAATTAAAAGGGGAGGAAAAAACATCTAACATTATCTAAATAACAATAATATGCTTATCAACATGGAATATTCTGAGCAAACACAGATTTGCTACTAGAATTAACTGTAGAGTTTAGTGAGACAAACCTTTACTTCTATAATTACAGTTCAATTTTTAAGACAGCAAAACAATAAATCTAAAAAGTACAGTATTTTATTGGAGAATATAAAAGGCCTATTAAAAATATGAGAGTTATCACAGCCCTACATAAAATGATGGGCTATCATAAAGATGTCAGTTTTATCCCAATTTATAAACTATAATTCAATACAAATAAACCAAACCCTAGATATTATGGGACTATTTTAAAATTACTATAGTACAAATTATTATAGAGCAAATGCTACCAAAAATAGTCAAGATATGTACATTCCTGACAATAAAATAATATAAAATTATTATTATTATTCTTTTGGAGCTGGAACATCTGATAATAAGTAACAGAGCTCATAATTTCCACATCAACATACTTCTCTCCCCAAGCAAAGGAGCAAATTTTAAAACTTCCACAATGATATTATTATTCAAGTGATAACTTCTTATGGACAATTCAATGTCTTTTGTCTTGCTTTATGTGAAATAATTCCTCTTTTAATCCCTCATAATCAAGGTGTTGTGAAATAACCCTCAACTTGGGTTTTCTCATATTTCTTTATCATTCAATGCAGCGTATTCATTATTGGGCCTAAGTACTAACTACATACATGAATGGCACAGAGTACCTTTCTCAAAGCATCTTATCAGGAGGTACAGATGCCAGCATATTCCATTCTTGGCTCCCATACCTCACTATAAGTTACTTTTTCAGATTTTTTTTCTTAGAATTATCCTTTAGTCACCTTATAATACATGAGTAATCTATGGCAAGATACTTTGAAAAGATGCAGATATTTTTAACCCCTAGTTTGAGCGTTCAACAATACTTGTTAATATAAATCTTTACTACACTTTTGGCAAAAATGGTAGTTTTTCTAGCATTTCTTCTACATTTACTATATTTTTTGTTACTCTTTTTTTTTTTAGTATCAGTTTAGTTTCCCAAAATGCTCTAATCCATACTAGCCATTATTCATTTTTGATGCTTAATTGGGTTTAGATTTGGCCAATGTCATCTCTATCAAATTGATTCTTTTGTTATTTCCCCCACTGACCATGCTGCAGGAAAATGAAGACATTCTATGCTCACTTCGTCCATTCCTGAATCAGGTCTGGAAACGAGAGCTCTGTGTTCTTTTAGTAAGGAATTGTATTTGAGTACCAAGATTTGGGAACACGGCAGGGTCACTGTTTCGGGGGTATCATTGCTTCTAGATGCAACAATAACTCTGATACCTAAGGGGAAAAACTAATATCAATTTTTAAAATTGTTTTTGAAAACCAAATTAAAAGTAAAGACCGTTACCCCACAAAGTTGCCAAGGAGGATAAAATGGGCTGTGTTACACTGGCTGGAGGGAGTGCAAGCCATGTGGAAAATAACCTGTCAATATGTAGTTAGTGTTAAGATATTCATATCTGATAAACCAGCGATTTCTTTTTTTAGTTTTCACCCTAGAGATGCTTTTGAAAGTCTGGGGAAAAAAAAGAAGCATGCTCAGTAATGCTCAGTTGGCATTACTGATTATAGACAAAAGCAGGAGATGATAAATGAACACTGGTTTAGTCATAAAATGGAATTCTCTTTAGCACGTGAAATTCATGGAATAGAAATATATGTTTCAGTACATGATTCAAACAAAATGCTGACAAAATGAAAAGGAAATTATATGAAATATATCAGCTATATGACATTGTAATTTGACTAAAATACACCACAGTGCTACTTATAGTCTGTGTGTGTGTGTGTGTATGCACTTATGTTCCCACTGCAACATTAATTAGAATGACAAGAGCCAACTTCAGGTTAATGCTTGGTTTGGAGAAAGAAAAGTGGGAAGAATTAGAACAGACTCTCTCAAAGATACTTTTCTCAAAATTAAAAACAGAACTATGTAATTTGCTAAACATTTAGACTTTCTAAATATTTGTTCTATATATTTCATAGACTTTCTAGTCTATAAATTTCTAGAATAAAATTGTTCTAAATATTTTATGATATATACATCTTTCTAATTTTTCTAAATTCTAATACCTACCTAAACACATATAAACTTATGTAATTACATGCTATTATATGGAAGCATTATTTCTAACAATGTGTTAAGAAAAACAACTGAAAAAAAAAATGAGTAGAATTGTAATTAGAAAACCAGAAATCCAGAAACTAAGGATTATTCAATCTGACTGTTTCAACCTTTGTTTCTTCTTTTTTTGGAGGATAGAGTCATTTTCCTTCATATTGCAGTTAGTATTTAAGATCTGGAAATCAGAGTCTTCCTGTGAGTGGGTCTGGAAACCCTAGCATACTGTTTAACCATTTTTCAGTTGCAATGGAAGTAAATTAACAGTGCCATAAAAATGCATATGCACATTTTAAGGCCCAGACTAGGAAGTATTTAAAAGTGTAACATTCTAGAGGAGAAGGGCCTTTTCAACTAAATCTCATGTTAGAAGATATTGCAGGAGGCAGAATTAGGAGCCAATTGTCTGGGGAAAATTAGCAATGCAGAAAGAGAATTGAATGTGGCAGATCTACAGAAAAGGTCATGGAACTACTTATCAATACGAATAGCACAGAAGGGAGAAGGCAGCCAGCAAGCAACAGGTCAGTTACTTTCATAAGCTATAGTTAGGACATAATAAGGCAATTTCCATCCTAGGGAAAAAGAAGAGTTGAGAGAGAGAATGATGACTTGTACTAACAAAGTGTGTGGGAAGATGGGCACAGTAAGAAGTCAGCAAGATTCAAACTTGAGGGACAGGTATACAAAATATTAGCACCACTAACAAAGCATGTCTCAGCCAAGATTCTAACACCAGTTCTAATGATTTAAACACCTTTGGTAGGACACTTGCCTTCTCTGGACCTCAGTGTATTTGTTTGTATATAAGGAGACACATTCAATTATCTCTTAACTACTCTCCTACCTTAGCACTGTTAATTCTGTCAAATACAAAACATTTAATCACTGGACACCATACTGAAAAAGTCACTATCATGCACAAGACACTGTTCTAGGTCCTTCTTATACAACCACTGAATATCAGATTCATGAGATAGGCCGTATTTTTTTTTTTGCAGAGGACCCAGAAGGTCATTGACAACTGCACTTCAAGGTCACTGAGTTACTTGCTGATGGACTAGAGAGCTAAGAAGAGGACTAAGCTCTTCCCAATATTCTACCTAAGCCACTGATAGTGACTGAATAGCATGACTGAGAGAACCATAGATGGAAGTGGTTAGAATAGATGAACATTGTGAAAAGGTCTTGGCAGAAATATTTTTCTAGATAGAGAATCACTGGGGAAAAGGTATTTTTTTTTAAAACAAAATCAAAGTCACTGTGAGAAATTGTCCTGTATTTATTACTCCGTAGTGTGAATCATGAGTAACAATAACATTTAGATGAAAGGTGGACATTTTTTCAGATTTGACTGGGTGGAGAGACAGGAGAGAAACATGAGTTATCAAGTGGGAAGGTGCTCAGACTTGCACAGAATGGCAGATTTCAGGTAATTCCAAAGTAGCAGGAAGGTCCTGGAGGGCCACAGAACAGGGAAGATGACAAAATTGAAGAAGAACTCAAAAAGGGGAAATAATGCTAATGACCAAAAAAAGTACCATTTAGAACACATTTCTAAAATTCTGACTAAATATAGTGTCCCCAAATATAGATTTAATACATTGTTTTTTTGGAAATCACATTTCCCCAAAATCAGCACATTTTCTTCTTTCTTACATTCATCATACTCTCCTTCATTAAATAAATATTTCTGATATTTCAGACCAATCTTATCTTCCTACCTACTTGTTGTAATTAATGAAGTTGGGGCAGGGGTGGGACTGGAAAAGAGTAAAACAGAAAGATGAAGAAAAAGTAGACTTTAAATAAGTAGAAGATGTTCATTTACTAACTCATCTCCCCTTTCCCTCTACACTATCAATCCATTATGACTGCTAAATTTATCCATTAGTGCAATTTCTGAATCCACCCTCCGACACAGAGGCCCAATCTAGGAGTCTGCTCTAACTGCCTTCATGCTATTTAGTAAATACTGTCAAGAAGAGAAATGGCCTCCTTCATTTTCCTCTTCTCTTGCTTAGTTTACTGTGTGGAAAAAAATATCCAAGTTCAATTATAGAAAGGATGAACAGGCCAACAGTACTGTTCCCTATACCCTGGTTTCTGAGAAACACTCCTCCATACACCCAAATTAGCCTTTGCTTTTTTTTCTTTTTTAAAGAATGTGTTTCTCTTAGGCAAAAAGCACCTGAGTCCCAACTACATTAATACTACAAGTCAAAGGTTACTTGGGACTGAACTAAGGAGATGCTCTTCTTTACTCAAAAAATCTGATTCAGATTCATTGAAAAAGACTACAATATCAACACTTGAATTATTAAAGGTCAATGAGTGAGTTGTTTTGTTTCTGGATCATTTACATTTGTGTTTCTTTGTTTGATGGTTTCATATTCTAGCTACCGGATTCAAGTACCGACATTGCACATTTGAATTCTGTTTTAAACCATGCTTCATATAAATGACCTGCTGGAAGGAAGCAATAAATGTCTACTTTGTAATACCGAGTCCACTCATGGCATCAGAGAAAACACAATGTCAGCATTTTCATTTCCATTATACACCCTATTTGTTCAGAAATTAGGTACTGAGCCATAAAAATTTGCTTGGCTGCTAGGTATTAGCTCAGTCCACGAATAAACAATTAGATAAAAACCATAAAATGGCTAAGACAATTGATTAAGAGTAAAGTTTGAGCCAACTCTATATGTGACCTGGATTTAATGTCACTTAACAGAGACTATTTTGCCATAACAAGAGAAGGGTTACTAAATAAGGATTCCTGTGCTATAAGAAAAACAACGAGGCACAGACCTGTAACTGGCTGTTATTGGTGGGTTTACATATGCTTTTGCCTTGTTCAGGAAGTAATAGGGATCAGGGTGAAAATAAAATCTTCACTTAGATTTTTTTTTTTTTACCAATGATCAGGAAAATTGCCATGGAAATTACTCAACATATAAAAAGGTTGATCTTTCAAGGAGTGAAAGGTACAGATATTCAGAGGACAGATATTTAGCAGTAAGAATTTTTTATATCAAAATTCTTTCATTTTATTAGTTGGAATAATATTAAGTCATAATCTAAGCACATTAGATAATGTATGCATGTATGTATACATATATGACCATGGGGACCTCTTGATAGAATCAGTCACTTGATCAAAGAGGTTAGTGTCCTTGTAAGAGCAGGGCAAGAGACTAACTAGAGCCTTCTCTCTCTTTGTCTCTGCCACATGTGAAAACAGCACACCTGAGATCATCTGCCACCCAGGTTGAGGCCCCACACCAGAACGCAACCACACCAGAACTCTTGATATCAGACTTCCAGCTTCCAGAACTGTGAGAAGGCCTATAGTTAACGCCTCCACAGTATTTTAGCTATTGCTGAGTAAAACACCATCATACACACACACACACACACACACAATGACTGCTTAAATAACCTTTTATTTTTTCATGTTCTAGTGAATAGATAACAAGGGTCCTGATACATATTAAAACATGGATATACAAGTGTGTGTATATATACACAAACATGTACACATACACAACCATATGTATATATCTACATATTGTTTACATTGCAATTATATTGCATATTGCTTCTAAAGAGATTTAAAATGGTTATCTTGTTAAGATCTATTTTTGCAAGTGTTCTGAATATCTAAAGGTTTTTTTCAAAATAAAGTGTTTAAAAAATAGACTAAGCAATAAAATAAAATTATTCTTAGTAGCTATGTTCTCTCTCTCTCTCCACTTTCTGGACAAAGGAAAGCTGGCCAGTTGTGACTTGCGTAAGTCACATAACCAGCCCATTTTTTCAGTTTTCTAGCCCCTAATATGGTGATGAAAACAGCATCTAGCTTAGAAGTTGTTTCGAGCTTTCTATTGATAAATGGTGAGTAACTAGAAAAACGATTGACTCACAATTAACAACTAAATAATTGCTAACTGGAGGATGAGATAGCATAAGCTCTGCTGGGCCATGTTCTCCTAGCAAAAGTTCTCTAAATCTATATATTCACATATGGTTTGGAAGTGAAAAAGAAGTCCAAGTTTGTATGTCCCCAGACAATTCAAATGTCTGATACAAATGAGAAGAGAAAATAACAACTGATCCTTTCCTCTTCAAGTCTCAACAGTAAAGCTGCATTTGCTAATACATACACTTGCGCACGCACACACACACGGTGCTCACATTCCTTTAAAAATTCCTAAGGTCACTCACTGTCAAGTGTAAATAATTATGTGGATGTTAAAACACATACCTTAAGCATTATTCAGTAAGTCACATTTTTACTTCTAAAGTAGCACATTCTGAGCATGTATTTTCTAGCAAAACATTTCACAAGATGCATTTTCAAAGTTAAATCCATAGTAAACCAAAATCTAACACCCGTCACCATAAAAATAAGTCCAAAAAATAAAGATAAACTTGTTCCAGTCAAGACTAGACACACATGGATTGATTTTGGTGAAGTGATTTTTGTCACAAGAAAATTAACATTCCCTTTGTTATTTTGCAAATCAGGGAACACTACATAGACAATTACAAATTTCAGTTGGAGGGTTAATTAATCCAAAAGCAAATGGATTTGACTAGTATCAAACTGAAAAGCTGCTTAAATTAATTTCAATCAAATTGAAGCAATGGACTTAATGCTTTAAGAGAAAAGAATAAAACCCCTCTTACTTGTGTGAGATACAGGTCCAAAACAAATTTCTATTTCTGAATTTGCACCATCAACTGAAGAAAGCAGCAGGATCTACAGTTGCAAATCACCTCCATTTGAAGTAATAAGTAAACGATGACATTGCATATTGGGGGTGAGGGGCCCATAAACCTAAAGCTCATTCATCACAACATGTACAAGGTGTACTGAACCTATGAAGGAAACCGCTACTATACCAATGGTTCTCAGATATTCAACACATATGCTTATCCCTAGTGCTGTGTAAACCTCAACAAATGATCCGCTTACAAGAACTATAGACAGAGATGAACTTAATTACCTGGTATTGACACAGGATGAAGAGCACCAAAATTGCAGTGAAGTCCTCAGCAGAGTGAAGACAGTCTCAGACAGCAATAAACCACAGCACATGTCTGGGAATAAAGAAAAAAATGGAGGTTGTGATTATATTGTGAACATTCTCAGATGCAAGAAAGAGAGCAATGCCATCAGCATAGGCTTGCAGTTGGAAAAGGCTCTCTTCTGTTCTAAAAGCAGCCATACACAAAGCCGCTGCCTTTGAGTACACCAATCTTTCATCCCCATACCCAATAAAGACTAAGACACTAGATACAGAATATCTAAGCAGTGGTTACCTTATCTGTGTATTTCCACAGTGCGTTCTTTAGAAATTGGGAAAGTGATTAAATCTCAACATTTGTCCTCCTCCCCACATATATTTCTGATATTTCTTTAGGTCAGGACAACTAGGGGAGTCCAAAGATCTACACCTGTAAATCTATAGAAACTGGAGTTCCCTGTCAAGAACAATTACATTTCTGACATCAGTGACTCACTGTTCCTTTCTATATAAATTGAATTCATACTTGGGTTTGTTGAAATAGTTCTCACAGAATAAAATATGTCAGATCTCTTTCCAGGTTCAAATCATCACTTTGATTATCTAACAAACTCTTTGTCTAAGCATCACTGAGACTGATATTTCAGTTAATAAATTGTTGATTGCAAACAAATTTCTGATTTCAATGTTATTCATTTGTTATAAAATGGATTTATTCTAAATCAAACAGCATAAAAAGGATACATTAGAAAGAAAATATTTTATGGTGAGACACACATGTACATCCCCTGAATCAAAGATTAAGAATTTTTTATATTTAGTGCCTAGAAGAGCTCCTTCTCAGCTTGTCTGGAACAAGGAAATAGCATTATTTTCATAGGAAATGCAAACTCATCTGAGTCCTGTAGTTGATGATTTACCTATGTGTGGGTTCTCTATAACCTCTAGACCTCATTTTATTTTATTTTTTTTAAAGATTTATTTATTTATGCATACAAGCACTAGAGTACAGGCCAGAGGTGTGGGGGTAATGAGAGAATCAACCAGACAGAGCAGGATGCAGAACAGGCAGATTGACAGAAACACACTGCTGAGGGGAGCAGCGGGCACAGCAGGAGAGGTCTGCTACGCCATGTGGGTCCCCTCCCTGGCCAGCAGCAGGGATCGAACTTGTGTTGCAGTGGCTGCGGTTTGCTTCATAGTGCATTGCTTAACCCACTGCGCCACCAAGGCGGGCACTAGACCTCATTTTAATAGGACTTCTGTATATGAACTTTTACAGAGTTGAGACAAAAGACAACACTAGCCACTTAAAGATGACCATCTACCACAGAAGCCTAAGTAATTGAGTAATGCGCTTAAATATTCCTTTATTCCTGGCAGCACAACAAGGTCAACCATTTTCATGAATCTGGATACTTCTAACAGCTCTACTATCCTCCTTCCCTTTTAATGTTCTGAGATACAAGAACACTGCACAGATCCCCCCTGCCACACAGAAGTCACTCGTATTTTAAACAGAATTGAGACTGGCTACGTGGTATCTTTGGGGACTCCATGCCAATGGCAAGGAAACCAAATGTGCAGAAATAAATATACTACATCCAACTAAAAAAAGTCCTGTACAGTGAAAGAGTCATTAAAATGAAAAGACATCCTATCAAACAGGAGGAGATATTTGCACAATATATATCTGCCAAGGAACTGATAGTCACAATCTACAAACAACGCATACAACTCAAGAAAAAGAATCCAATGAAATCAGCCAAAGAGCTAAACAGATACTTCTCCAAAGAAGACATAAGGATGGTCAACAGGCACAAGAAGAAATGTTCAACACCACTTATCAGGGAAACAAAAAACACAAGATCCCACCTCACACATTTGCAAATAAACCAGAACAAAAAAAAAGTGAGAGACAATAAGTGTTGGTGAGGGTGTAGACCAAAAGAAATCCCCATACACTTCTGGTGGGAAGGTAGACACATTCAGCCTCTTGGAAAACATTTTGAAGGTTCCTCCAAAGACTAAAAGTGGATCTGCCATGTAATCCAGCATTTCTACTCCTAGTATCTCCCTGAACAATGAAAAGACACTCATTGGAAGAGAGATACGCACTCATGTCTTGAGCATAGCACTATCTACTATATCCAAAGGATGGAAGCAACCTAAGTGCTCAGTGACAGGGGAGTGGACAAAGATATGACACACGATGGGATACAACTCAGCTATAAAATAAGATGAATTCTGGCTCTCTTACCCCTCCCTGGTACCATATACCTGGGAGTCTTTATTCTTCCCTTTTTCCTAAATAAAGCTTTCTTTTCAAAACAAACACAAAAAAATAAGATGAATTCTGCTATTTGTGATTCTGGGTTATCTTCTAGGGCATGGGCTCTCCAGGGAGCTAGTGCCCATTCAAGACCACTATAGGCCACGTAGACACACAAAAGGGAGATCAAGACATCCATGGAGCAAAGCTAAACCATCTACAGTGCGTTTCTGTAAGATGCACAGAACAAGCAGTGTCTCACCACATATGACCACAGAGTCCTCGCTTGTACATACCAGCAAGTCCTGGCATTACAATATTTCAGGAAATGCTGCACTCTAACAGCACCACTGCTACAATAAGTAATAATATAATAAAGTCCGATAAACCAGATGAAATCCGTGTAGTTTTTATAGATAACAGAGTAAAAATAACAAAATAAAAATAGAAACAATATTCCTCCAAATTAAATAACAACCTTCATATAATTCTTTTTGGTTAAGTTTATGTTTTTGGAAAAAATGTTCTCGTTTGGAGAGGCTAATTGGTAACAAGGCTCATCGTGTAGTTTACCTGTTGTGGTAATCAATCAATGAAAGCAATGAATCAAAAAAAAAAATGCAAAACAGGAACTCAATGACATATCTGCATATAAAATGCTCTTATATGTGCAGTTTTATTTCAGGGAAGGTGCCAGCAAGTGGCACTGTGCAACTGCCCTGTTTTACTTTAAGAATGACCCTGATAAAAGTATCAAAATGCTGGGCTTCCCTGGTGACTCAAGGGGTTAAGGCTCAGCACTACGAAGGTATCAGCAGCCACTACAGCATAAATTCAATCCCAGGCCAGGAAGCTGACCCATGTGGCACAGCAGACCTCTCCTGTCTTGCCTGTTATACCCATCAGCAGTGTATTTCAATCAATCCACCTGTTCAGCTCCCCACTCTGTCTCTGATGAACACACTCATTTCCCACACCTCTGGTCTACACCCAAGTTCTTCTATGCATAAATAAATCTTTTAAAAAAAGTATCAAAATGTTGGTGCATCTAAATATCTATCCATATACGTAAGTATATTTACGTGAATGTGTTTATAAATATGCAACTGACTGCTTATATAACCTTTTATTTTTCATTCTCTAATGAGTAGATAATGGGCCCTGATAAAGATCAAAACATATATATATGTGTGTGTATATGTCTATATATACACAAACATGTACACATATATACCCATATGTACATAATCTATATGCTGTTTACACTGCATTTATATTGTCTATTGCTTCTAAAGAGATTTAAAATGGTACATTTTGTTGAGAGGTAAAAATAGAGTTCAAAAACTATGTGCAAAGGTATTCAGGATCCTGATATCATGACTTCAGTGTTTCTTAGTCAAAGAAACATTAGTTTCAATAGTCAAAGTTATTCTTTTCAAAAGAAAATATTTAAAAAATACACTAAATTAAATATTTTTTATCTCTTACTTAGGTTCTCTCTCTCACTCTCTCCCCCCCCCCCCCCCNTAAATATTTTTTATCTCTTACTTAGGTTCTCTCTCTCACTCTCTCCCCCCCCCCCCCACTTTCTAGACAAAAGGAAAGGCCCTTTAAAAGGAAAAGCTATTTGGACTATTCTAAGTTAATAAGGTATCCTCTAAGTACAGGACAGCCTCAGGTTCTGAAAGTAGAAGCAAGAGCTGCTGAATAAAGGGGCCACTTTAAATTGCTCAGATGGACTTGTATTCTCCAGTTATATGTGAAAACCTTTAAAGTTTTCATAGGTCTTTTGATGTGTATGTTTTTGATCCACCAAAACCTGACAACTTGACTAAGAATAAATAAGCGGTCGATATTTTCAGAACATTCCAGAGGTAAAATTAAGTAAAATCCTTTTAAAATGCATGGAAAAAGAACTCTTCCATAAAATGGGAACAAATGCTGCTATTTCTTCTAAGGACTACAAATTTCTGGTTCTCTAACTTTATCTAAGTTAGTCTTGCAAAATTTACATGCTCATATGCAGACTTATGTAAAGATAACTAACCACCCTTTCAGTTAAAACAAGAACACCCCAGGTCAAAAGTTTCATCTTTAAAAAAGTAACTGAGCATGCTTTTATGAAACATGAAGGGTTTTCTCATAGAGGCTGGTTAACCATATAAAAGTTTACCACCATTTGAAATACACTTATTAAGCAGAAGTGAAAAAACTGCAAAGAACTATTCTAATTTGTGCAATATTTCTAAAACTATAAGATATATCTCTAGCTCTCACTTACCTAGAGAGTGTTTTAAAGAATAGCATGTATTATAAACCTTTGTGAAATGATTGTTGTAAAGATTGTTTCATTGAAATATGGTAATTCTACTATTCAGCAATCAAAAAAGATAAACTAGACTCATTCATAGGAACATGGATGGAGCTGGAAGGGATTTACTCAGCGAAATAAGTCAGAAGGCAAAAGAAAAATACCAGATGGTTTCCCTCCTAGGAGGAATATAACGGAACAAAATAAGGATCAATGAAAAGAATAATAATAAAAACACAACAAAAACAAAAAGACAAGGACAAATTGGGGACACTTGGTGGGGAGGAGGGGGAAGGTTGAGGGCAGAAAAGAGCACAAGAGACTGAGGAGATGGTGCACTGGTGAAATGGTGATGGGGAATACATGAAGATTACAATTGATGCCAAGTATATATAAAGAAAAAAATTAAAAAAAGAAATATGGTATTTCTATGTCCAGTTAAATTAGATGGCCAAAAGTTTGTGTTGACTTTGTCCAAATTTAAAAATGACAGTTGCTGTTAAAGATCTAAAGCATGAGATAATTAAGGAAATGGTTTCATGCAGGAACTAGATAGACTGTTGATCAATGAGGAACATCTCAAAAAAAGGGAAAAACAGTTGAGTTTTCTAAAAGCGGCAACACATGGAAACAGTGACTGTGGATGCTATCCAGGAATTTGCAAGGACAAAGTGGTTCTTTGGGTGGGAAATTCAGAGAGAAAAGGATGAGGAATTTCTCAACTTCACTAAGCTATCTGATTCCATGTCCAGCCTAAAGAGAACTCAGACGAATACATGATTTTTTCTGTGCCTCAAACAATGCTATCACCACAAAGTCAGTATGTCATAACTTGGATATCTCCTGGGATGGTGGACAGTAGGAAGCTAGGGAGTTCAGAGAACTCAGAGACAGGAAACCAGAGTCACATAGAATCAAATCTGTCTATGTCACCTTGGCTCCTGATCACCTTCCCTAGAGAGCATTCCTTGCATCCCTGGCTCCTCCATATTTTTCTCTTCCCCCACACAATTTCAGTGGCGCATTTGTAAGAAACATCTGATGTATCCTGGATTATTAAGGGGGTAACCTTAGGAAAGTGGGGGCAAGTATTTACTTTCATGCACAGGTATGTCTTGCTTATATAATTCTCTGTTCTCTGCTTCCTTTCATTCAAAAGTAAACGAAAGACATACATTTTTATCCGTTGTTGTTTACTTCAATTCATGGACACAGAGAAGACTTGACAAATACTAAACTTTAGTTGAATGAAATATACAACACAAATTTAAAAAGAATGCTGTTAGATTAGCATACTAATCATTATATAAACTCTCATTTCAAACTCAAGACTCTGCTGTTTAGTCCCAATCAAAATAATTGAGAGTAAAAAGTAACATCTGTGGAAGAATAGATGACATAGTATACAAAACACCACATACTCTAGTAAAATCTTTGTTTTTGAACGATTTATATTTTCATTTTATATACTTAAAATTCAGAGATTACAGAAGCAAGCTTTCAAAATATCCAACACCACTTTTAAGAATATTTTCACTATATAATTCAGAATGAGCTCTAGAAAATTTCATATGAAAATATCTGAGAAACTATCAACTTAAGTTTTTTCTTCTTGAAGAATCCAATGAATTTTCCCCTTTCTGAATGTGACAGTTACTTAATCATGTAATTATTTTTTGTTTTGACTTTTGTGTAACTCAAAGGCAAACTTGAATATTCTAGTAAAAATAATGGTATATTTAGTGTTTTTTAAGGTACTGTGTAAGCAAGCTCTTTTATACAAACATCTCCATAAAAGGGAAAGATGCCGTTTTCCTGCCCCCCTCCCACCCCCGTAATAATAGGCAGATCTGAGTGGTCAGGCAAAGCTCTAACACAAAAGGTGGATGGGTGCAGAAAGAAAAGGATTCCCTTATTCCTGTGGCCTGACTCATACCCTGGTCCTGCTGGGAAGGAGACATGGAAGGAGACGTGTGGAGAAGAGACATGGAGAGACACTTAGAAGAGAGGAGAGAACCCTTTCCTATGGTTCCCAGACCAGCAGGTGGCCCTGGATCCATGGCTTTCAGGCCTCAGCAGCCCCACTTTGAACCAATCCTATTTGGCTGGGCATTTACCCACAAGGAGATGGGTAATTTGAGGTATTTTTTTTCCAGTATATTCTTTCTTTTCCCTGCTCTCCCTATACATGTCAACTTTACTGAAGTTCTTTCACACTCTTAGTTAGCTTTGCCTTTGTGTGCAGAAGAGGCCGGCCATTCCTCTTTGGAGCTTACAAGTTTGGGTGCTAACAGAATAAACAAATCCATACAAATCACTAACATTGTGATGAGCAGCTAATAACTACATGTATTTTGTCCATCAAAAGACTTTTTCTCTATTATGAGGAGGCAATTTGCCACCTCAAAACATGTCTTTAGTGAGAAGCTTATTTGATGGGAGGGAGTCTGAAGGCTGGATGGAAGTTGTTTTTGATGTTTATATCTAAACTTTCTGTAAAGGTCTTTTCTAGGAAGACCTAATCCCCGTCTACCTTTTCCTTGGAGAAAGCAGAAGTGCCTCTACTTTTCCCAGTAAATGTCTAACTGAATTCCCCCTTTCTCATACCTCCCTTGTCCTAGCTGAGGTATGCAGAGATGCATCGAAAGTCTCACTACAAAGTGTTTCTGTGTCCCTGTCATATATACTGGAGGTATACATACATACTGGAGTTATTATTTATCCCCCTGTATCTTTTTTTCTTATCAATCAATTTGAGTGATAAGCCAGGCTAGAAAAAATCAGAAGGACACAAGATGCTTTCTGTTGTGCCCTGACACTGCCTCCCAAGATGCTATGCTGAAGTCCTAACCCCATTAAGAATGGGGTTTTATTTGGAAAGAAGGTCACTGCAGATGTACTTAGTCAGGAAAAGGTTGCAGTGGAGCACTAGCTACCCTGACCCAGCAATATGCCTGGTGTCCTTACAAGAAGACAAGATGTGCAGAGAGTGGACATGCAAAGAGGCCCAACAGGAGAAGGCCACGTGGCAAGGGAGACAGAGACTGGAGTGACACGTCTACAAGCCAAGGACTGCCAGCCACACAAGACCGAGGAAAGGCAGGGCCAAGTCTTCCCCTAGAGCCTTCAGAGGAAGTGTGGACTGCCAACACCTTGATTTTCAGCATATCCACCTCCACGACTGTGAGAGAAAAAAGTGTGTTGTTTTAAGCCATCCTGTCTGTGACACTTTGTCAAGGCAATTCTAGGGAAAAAAAAAAAAAAAAAAAACATTTCTCCAAAATGCTACTGGAAGGCAGATCTAATTCCCAGGGAACCCAAAAAAGCCCAGCTAAAGTCACTCTGTAGCAGGAAAATTGGAAGCAGTGTTTATATGTAATTGCTAACATTTCTGGCAGACACGACAGAGAGTGAATGAGATTTCTTAAAAACGGAACATTTGGAGTTAGGAGTAGATAACCACCTCATTAAGCCACGGCTGCTGGGAGAAGCTGAAGGACGCCAGGACTGGTTATTATGCAAATGGGGCGCTAGTCATATAGCGGTGGTCATGAATATCACCTCGGCTCATTACAGAACCCAGCACTTTGCAGTTTACTGAATTTTAAAGCAAAATTTTGACATTGCTCAATTAAGTAACAATTGAACAGGGCAGTAAAACTGATCACTTCAATTTATCATCTAAAAAAATGTATCAATGGACCTTAATTGGTCCATTGGTCAATGGAGCCATGAATCGCATTTTTTAGCTTTTATCTTCATTGACCCTGCTTTAAGGTACACTGCTGAGTATCACAAAGAAAAGTGATGCTAAAGGTCTGTTAAAACATGTACACAGACTGATTGAGATGATGGGAAAATACAGGGTCAAGAATGAACACCAGAGCTGGACTTCGATCACCCAGCACTCAGAAGGCAAGGAGAGTAAACAATGACAGGTTGGTTCCAGTAACATGGACATTTTACCACTTACCCTTAACTTCTGAGTATTTCATCAGTGCATCTATGAGAGAGAAGTGATGCTTTTTTTTTTTAAATAAATATCGATGAATACATGTTAATGGTTACTGAATCAGAAAATTTGTTCTCAAGAGGGTATAAATAAAGTGAAATAAATACGGTGAGGAAGTTGCAGTATCTTTTTTGCACCAGGCTCTGATTCCAAAGAACCAGACGTTTGATAAATGAGCAGTCTCCTTGCTTTATTAAGACTGGAGTTTGCAATGGAAGTTAGATCACATTGCTTCAGAGGGGCTCATTAAATCTTCCTACTGGTGCTTGTCCATTATTGAGCAGTAACCAGACTTCACAGAAGGAAAGGAGAAAAAAGGTGTCCTAAGATTCTTATTTTTTTTAACATTTTTTATTTATGCATACAAGAGCAGGGACATAGGCCAGAGGCATGGGAGGTGAGAGGATTCACCAGAGACAGAGTGGGGTGCCAAACAGGCAGAATGATTGAAATACACTGCTAAGGGGAGAGCAGGCGAGACAGGAGAGGTCTGCTGCACCATGTGTATCAGCTTCCTGGCCAGGGATCAAACTCATGCTGCAGTGGCTGCAGATGCTTCATAGTTTTGTGACTTAACCCTCTGCACCACCAGGGAGGCCCCTAAGGTTCTTCATGTAAAGGTATCATCACTACATTCAACATGGAGTCCCTAACTGTTCTTACTTCATTAACAAATCTGGTTGGGATATTTTTCCCCTCTTGAAGACACAGACAAAATTTACCAAAAATATCAAATAAAAAAAATTGTACTATGAGGGATGCTGAGCATTTTCTCATGTGCCTGTTGGTCATGTGTATGTCCTCCTTGGAGAAGTGTCTTAAGTTCTTCTGCCCATTTTTGATTGGGTTTTTTACTTTGTTTTTCTTGAGTTTTATGAGTTCTTTGTATATCTTTGTGATGAGACCCTTGTCGGTTGTGTGGAGTGCAAAGATTTTTCCCATACAATGGGGTTTCTCTTTGTTTTATTTAATGTTTCCATTGCTGTACAGAAGCTTTTTATCTTGATGTAGTCCCATCTGTTTATCTCCTCTCTCATTTTTATTGCTTTGGAGATGCATTTTCAAAGGCGTCATTGAGATGTATGTCTTGTAGCGTTTTACCTATGTTTCCTTCTATATATTTTATAGTTTCAGGTCTCACATTTAGGTCTTTTATCCATTTTGAGTTGATTTTTTTACATGGTGTGAGATAGTGGAAGAATCAACATTATCAAAATGGCCATATCCTACCAAAAGCAATTTACAGATTCAACACAGTATCAATAAAAATCTCAGTGAAATTATTTAAGGAAATAGACCAAATGTTGATGAAATTCATATGGAGACACAAAAAACCCTATTATCAATGCTCTATTAACAAAAAAGGAGAATAGAGGTATCACACTCCAAGACTCCAAACTCTACTACAAAGCAACAGTTATTAAAACAGCATGGTACTAGAACAAGGACAGATACACAGACCAATGGAACCATATAGAAAGCACAGAAGTAAAACCACACAATATGGACAACTGATCTTTGACAAAGGAGCAAAGAATTTGCAATGGAACAAAGACAGCTTATTCAACCCCTATGTTTATAGCAGCACTCTTTACAATAGGTAAGACCTGGAAACAACCTAAATGCCCAAAACACATGAGTGGATCGGGAAGCTGTGGTACAGATACACGATAGAATACTACTCAGCAATCAGAAATGACAAACTAGATTCATTCATAGGAACATGGATGGATCTGGAGGGGATTATGCTCAGCGAAGTAAGTCAGAAGGCAAAAGAAAAATACCAGATGGTTCCTCCC
>JAGFMF010011668.1:9240468-9325416 GCA_019455555.1 Galemys pyrenaicus | reverse complement strand
CAAGGACAGACTGGGGACACCTGGTGGGGAGGGGAGGGGAAGGGTTGAGGGAAGAGGGGAGCACGAGGGACTGAGGTGATGGTGCACTGGTGAGATGGTTATGGGGAATACATGGGGATTACAATTTATGGCAAGCATATGTAAATTTTAAAATATTTTATATTAATAAAAAAAAAACAAAGACAGCTTATTCAATAAATGGTGCTGGCAAAACTGGTCCACCATATGCAAAAAAACGAAACTAGAAAATCTAATTTTATTTGAATCGCATTTTTAAAAGCTAATGGCCAGAATTCACCAATATCAGTTGGTAGGTAGTACACAGAATTTACTGAGTGAAAAACTGCTAGAATACTTTTTAGAAGTAAACTTTAAATGAATCCCCTTCTTTCCATTTAAAAAGTTTGATTTTTACTGCATCAATAAAAGTTTCTAAAATATTATATTCTAACCCACTTACAGAAAGTAGATGAAGCCATATAAACTATATCATAGTATCAGTTTTAAAAGCACCAATTTTAAAACTATAGCAATACATTACCCCAAGCATTAGTAACTAAAATTTAGGAAAATATGTATAATGAATAGGATTTCAGTTTACATATTGAACACAAATGAGAATTGGATTTTTGTCTCTTTATGAATCTAATTAAGTATAATTGGATCTGTGAATTGGAAACTTTAGATGCTGAAAATATAGCTACGGCATATACAGGGATAAGCCAATTATAATAGCTAGATATAAATTAATGAGTTTCTGCAAGTTCCTAGGGACTTTCATATTCTAACAATTAAAGAGTTAGGTGAAGCTAATATACAAACTTTATTCTTAACAATTAGTTACTTATCAAAATCTCCTCTCAGTCACTTCTTTAATTCCTAGAATTAGACCTGCTGGCATCTATCTTATTGGTTAAATTAAAAAGAACTTTTGTTAAGTTGTAAGGGGAGCCTGGAAATCTGTACTGAGACTCTCTATGGAGTTGGCGGAAGGATGAGCTATTCACACCTCAATACATATTGCCATGTAAAATCCATTGTGCAAGTCCAGGTACTATGCAGATAAAATAATACCCTCTTCCCTGAACACGGTATTAAGTAAAGAAATTTACCAGACTTAAAAAGAAAGTGTTTAAATTTTTCTAGCACATAAACTTTGCATAAACACAACTGTGGCTTAGCAGACACACACACACACACACACACATACACACTACTGTTTGTTACTTCTCAGATTTGCTCCATTGACAATGGATGTTTTTCAGATCACTGGGGACAGAAAAACTATTTTTTTTTTAAATACATTATTTATAGACCACTAATACATAAACACCTTTCCAGTATAACTGACTGGGGGAAGAAAAGAGGGGAGGGAAGACAAGAAGGTATGGAAGGGGTGGGAAGGGTAAGGAATGTATCTTCTGTCTATGTTTCATAGACAGAAGACTCCATTTTACTGATAAGTACTATTTAGGAATCAAGTAACTATCAGAGTCATTAGTTAATATCTGAAAAAGTAAAAATTTGAGCCTATATTTGCCTGTTCTAAAGTTCACCCTCTTGCCACTGCACAATGGTCTCTTCTATAATTACAATTAAGTTGACAGTCCACCAGTTTTGTTTGGCTTTTTTCCTATTAAAATGATAAACTGATTACAGACATAATGTTTTTTGAAGTACAATATTTATGCAATGTGGCTTTGAAGTCATGGTGGAAATCAAGGAAATGACCCAAATGACAACAGACAGGCTATTTGCTTAGAGTCTGGGACCAGCAGAGGAGTAGCCGCCATCCTTTGCATTTGACAGGTTCCAAGGCAAGCAGGGGAGGAAGAAAATATTTAATAATAAAAGAGTCTTCAGGCGCACTTAATTGGAAGTTGGTTGGCCTAGCAAAGCTGGCCAGACTAGGAGCAGACTACAAGTGAACATGTTTTGTTTTGTTTTTAAAGATTTATTTATTTATTTATTTATGCATACAAGAGCT
Organism: Galemys pyrenaicus; assembly: GCA_019455555.1. Classification (NCBI taxonomy): domain Eukaryota; kingdom Metazoa; phylum Chordata; class Mammalia; order Eulipotyphla; family Talpidae; genus Galemys; species Galemys pyrenaicus. The sequence goes on along the minus strand of JAGFMF010011668.1, from coordinate 9,323,429 downwards.
GGGTTATGGGCCAGAGTTGCAGGCAGTGACAGGATTCACCAGAGACAGAGCAGGGAGCAGAACAGGCAGACTGACTGAAATACACTGCTGAGGGGAGCAGCAGGCGAAATAGGAGAGGTCTGCTGCACCATGTGGGTTCCCTTCCTGGGTCAAAGTCAGTTGTGTGCAGCGGATGCTTCACAGTGCCAGCGCTCAACTAGCTGCGCCACCAGGGAGGCTCAGGAATGAACATCTTCTGTGATTGGGATAGTAGTTATATTTGGCTTCCTGGCTGCTGCTGGGCTGGAAATAGGGCTCAAATTCAGAAAAGTCTCCACTGACCAAGTCCTGACCTTCATGCATAGGTGGTGGTGCTTTGGCCTCTGAGCTGGCTGCTGCAGAAGCTGTGGTCAGAGATCTCTGTTCATGTCTTTTGGTATCAATGGATTAAAAGTACTATTCCTTAGAATTCAAAACGAGGTATTTAATGATCAAAGTAATGATCCAAAACATGCACGATACAATGTGCTTCTTGTTATAACTTTTCCTTTCTACACCACCATATTTCTCAAATTTTCTAATATCTCTTCTCTTTGCAGGTTTCCAACTCCTAATCCCTTGTCATCGTGGCTCAATTTTTGTGTCTCCTACTTTTCTGAGAAAAAAAGCAGTAGTTGAAAAAGGACATATGTTCATTCCCAGCACTACCTCTATTTAATTTGCTATCCATGTGCCATTATTTTCACCTATCCTCCAGTTACTCTTGCTGAATCTTCTGTGCTCACCTTTAAACCAATCCTGCTACTCAAGCTCTGGGTTCCATTCTTTGTCACCTTCTCACGGTTCCCTCTCCAGCCACTCACCCATCCTTTGTCACCGGTTTCCAATTTCCACTGGTTCCCTTCCAGCAGCATCCTTACATGATCAAATTCATTCCATGTGTGAACAGTCTTCTTTAGACCTTACAAGCCCTTCTGTAGCCCCACTTCTCAGCCCCTCTTTATTGCAGACTTCCATAAAGAAAATCATTCTCTCTGTTGGCAATATTTCACCACCCACACTGATATGAATCCACATTAACTGACTTTTACCTAGTAAGTGCTCACTTTCTGAATTCACATGGGGAGAAGGCCACTTGTGCTTTTATCCATAGATCGACAGGAGCTCAGACAGTCTGAGTTCTTCAGAAAGCAAGCAAGAAAACATACCAAACCAGATGCATTAAAACCTGCCTAATTATGAATAATCTGCCTATTCAATAATTTATTCTGGTTTCTTATTGAAATATAAACCTAGGGTCTAAAAACACACATCTATTTGGTAGAACATTTTGAATAGCATAGTCCTTTCTGATGGCCTTGGAAGAGTAGAGTTCAATTTTTTTAATGTACTTTCTCCAAAATACTGGGAATATTCCTTATGAGTTTCCTAAGGGAGAAGGGGCTTTCCTCGTGGCCTAGGGGGTTAAGTCTCATCACTGTCACTACCACAGCTTGAGTTCAATACCCAGCCAGGGCCACATGGCACAGCAGACCTCTCTTGCCTCCCCCGCTGCTCCCTTCAGCAGTGTATTCCATTTGATCTGCAAGTTCTGCTCCCTACTCTGTATCTGATGAATCCCCTCATACTCCTCCCACCCCCACACCTCTGGTTTATACCCCAGATCTTGTATGCAAAATAAATAAATCTTTAGGAAAAAAAAAAAGCACAGAGAAGGCAACATTGTATTAACTTATCACATTCCCTTGGGCATGCAGCCTATTATGATTCATTTTCCAACTAATGGGCCTTAAAAAGATTAAGCTCTATACAGTAAGTGTTATTTGTCTAAACATTACAAGTATTCTGTGAATTCCCTAATCATACTGCCTCCAAAGAATCTACTTCCTTTTTTGTCTTACATTTGAAATAACTCAAACTTTCAAAAGTTCATTTTGGGACAGCTGACAAAGGAGTTCTGTATGCAAAGGTCAGGAGGTCCCTTCCATTTCCTTGTGACTCAGGACTTAGGGTTTTGACTTTCCATCTGAATGGACAAGATTAGGAGTCGAAGAAAATGTGTTGAAACTCTCATCAAGAGCAATCTTTTTTAAATTACTGCACTTATTTACTGACAAATTTTCAAGTACAGAGAGTTCTCACACACACCACTCCTGACCTTATTACTCACACCCTACTGTAAATTTCCTGACACTTGCTATAATTGATGCATTCATAGAGCGCCTTTACTAATTAAAGTCTATAGATTGTATTAGGGTTCACACTGCTGTGAGCATCCATGGACTTTCACAAATGTATAGTATGAAATCACTACTCTTCCATCAATTACTCTGAGTTTAAATGACCTATTTTCTGTTCTACTCCTACTTATAATCCCTCTCAATAAATTAGTGATGACCACTAATATTTTTATTGTTTCCATTGTTTTTACTTCTTCCAGATTGTCATATACTTGTAATCATAAAGTATACAGATTTTTCAGATTGGCATCTTTAACAATCTTCTAAAATTCATCCATATTTTTATGGTATGATAGTTTATTTTTATTGGTATGTAATATTTCACTTTCTAAAGTTAGGGCAGTCTGTTTATCTAGTCTCCTACTGAAGGATAATGTGATTGTTCCCAAGTGCTGACAATTGTTAATTAAACTGTTATATTCCTTCATGTGCAAGTTGTTGTATAAGCTTTCAACCTCCTTTGGGAAAACAGGGATGACTGCGGGATCAAACCTTAAGAGGATATTTAGTGTGTAAGAAAGAGTCAAACTGTCTTCCAAAGTGTCAGCACCGTTCTGCACACCCATCACTAGTGAATGACAGTTCTACATTCTTGCTAGTACGTGTTGTCAGTGAAGTGAATTTTAGAAGTTCTACCAGCTGTATAGTGGTGTGTCTCATTGTTGTTTTAATTTGAATTCCCTAATGAAAATGAATTTGCATGATGTTTCACTATTTTATCTATTATCTATATATCTATGCTGAAGAACACATTTTGCATGAATACTATTTAACAGGCACTGTGTAATATGCCAAGAAATTTGTTCATCTTTCTTGGCAGAAAATATGTAGTGAACTTACTACATAGTTTGCTTTTTATAGTTAGGGTCAATTTACTTGCTAAGGAAAGTGGCAGGTTAGCCATTGGCAAAAGCTTTTTTAATGAGGAAATTCATCATGGAGCCACTGTTCTAGAATTATATGCATGGGATGCTAAATAAAGTCCTGTGTCCCTTTCCCTTCTTAAATGTTTGTAATATTCAGAAAAATATGCATATGCTACACATTTGTAACAACTGAACACATGTATATCATGTGATGCAGTAATTCCTCTCTGGAATTTACTCAGTGAAAATGTGTACATATGTTCAGGAAAATGCCTATAAACAGTGCTTCTTAACTGCATTAATAACAGCATTAGCAATAGCCAAAAATTGGAAACACCCAAAGTCTCCCACCAGAAGACTGAATAATTTGTGGTATGCGTTCATACAGTAAAATACAAAGGGAAAAATATTAAATGAACACATTATTGCTACTACCAACAGTCCAGCCCAAATGACTCTCAGAAACATAATGTTAAAAATGAAAACCAGGCATAAAAGAACATCAACTACAGACTTGACTTTATGTGGATGTCAAAAACAGAAAGGATACACAGTACTGGAGGACCGAAAGGCAGTTATCCTTGATATTGGCATAGCGGTGGGGACCTGGGGATGTCACAGGATGGGGCAGGGAAAGCTCTGGGAGGAGCAGGTGATATTTATTTCTTCATTGGGAGCTCTTTGCACTTTGTTAACATCTTTGAGTCACCCACATGTGACATGGGCATTTTTCTAAATATATATTTCAATAAAATATATTACTCTAAAAAGCAGAAGTGCTACAGTAAAAATTCTAACTTTTTTAGTACTCATACCCTGTATGATAGAAACTGACACATTAAATAACCTACTATTACAGCTTTTAATTGTTGCTAGAATATTGACAAGAAGAAAAACCTTGACTCTAGCTATTTTCATATACCCTTATGCTTGGAAAAAGTTTGAAATAAAATACAGAAAGTAGATCAGCAACATTTGCATTATAAATAGTTTATGTATCTATGTGTGTACATATATATATAATTTCCATTTAATTATATTTTTACTATTAATTGTCCTTCTGAGTCCAAATACACCTACACAGATGTAGATTTAATTAGCACTTTGCAACAAAGTTCCAATGGATATTTAGGTTGTAAAATGATATAATTTACATGCTGGGGGGATATTATAGATAGGAATTCCTTCAGGGTAGTTATGTTTTACTATCTCAGACGTAATGCTGATTTTCTTCTAGTCATATTACAAAATTTTAATAACTGAGCATGCTGAAACTGAAAGATACAAGGTGTTGACTGGATTAGACAATATATTAGCAAATCATGTAACATACCATATAATTCTATAGCACTGATTTCTTGATGGTTTCATCATTTTGGAAGGCCTCTGGGCAGAAGTAGTCTCACATTTTGGTACCACTGATATTTGAAGTTGCTTTCCTTATTTCAATATTTTAAGGTGTCATTGTTGAAAATATTTTGAAAGTTCATGTCTAGCCTTACTTGTAAATACTGTATCACTAATCAAAAAAAAAAAAAATCCAAGAAAGGAGGAAGGTAGGGAGGAAAGACTTATTTATGTGGTTCTTTAAGCCCAGGGAGATCACTGGAGGTGAACCTGGGTAGGAGAAACCTGAGCAGGAAGACTGAGATCTCAAATCAGCTGCTGACAGTATAATTCAATGCCCATTAAACTAGAATGGAAAAGAGGAATAGCCAGAAAACATGAGTAAGCATTTTTATTGCTGTTCTTAATCTATAGTAAGAGATCATGACGCTTCTCCCTACCAAATGTTTATCAGAAAAATTTCTAAAAGTGAGGGCTTTAAGTTACTTTTCCAACAAAGACATTGAACAATAAGGTCATTCTGCTTCCAAATCTGACCAGGTTAGACTGGATCACTGATGCACCAAATAAGATTGTCAATCATTGGACCTCCCTGGTGGCACAGTGGGTTGAGTGCCACACTGTGAAGCATCCACGGAACAGAAACTCGAGTTTGTTCCCCGGCCAGGGAGGGGACCCACATGGCGCAGCAGACCTCTCCTGCCTTGCCCGCTGCTCCCCTCAGCAGAGTATTTCAGTCCATCTGCCTGATCTGCTCTCTGGTGAATCCTCTCAACTCCCGCTACTATGACCTGTACCCCAGTCTTGTACACATAAATAAACAAAAAACTTTTAAAAAGAAGACTGTCAACTATTAATGGAATAAGACATGGTCTGTGATACAAAATGCTACTTGCAAGCATCCTACAATTCTTATCGCAAGGCAAAAATTTTACAATGTTTTTACTATTATTACATTTAGAAGCATCAGGGAAGATTTAAATGATGATCATGATTTTTCAAATCAAATTTGAAAAACTAAACAAGGAAAACGTATTTAATCAAGTCATATATATCTTCCTGTGCACTTCTAATAGTTACTCGTTAAACCTAGGAAGCAGGGAAGTATGTTTTAAAATTCTTCTTGTGTATCACTTACATTGCAGAGTTTTTAAATTTATTAAATATGCTAATCTGATGTGCAGGTCTTCCTGGTGCAATGAATGCAGTTTTCAAGACTCTTAGAAATGCATGGTTAGCCTCTAAACCAGCTTCAATAAAAGAGTCCCTGGAGCTAGGTTATCAGCAGGACATTCTAAATCTTTACCAAGCCAAGCACGCATGCTTGTGCACAGTAAACATGCATGTACTTCTAACTCAGTACACAGTATACGTATTTTACAATGACACTCCATGAACAGACCACTCATTCTATCTTAAAGAGGAATAAAATCATCCTTATGGTACAAGGCAATTTTACTGCCTGCCTCTACTGTTTCTCAGAGATGGCAATGATGATGAGGATGAACCATGAAGATGGTGATGATGCCAATGACATCCCAGTCTTATTTATGATTGGCTGAAGATGATACCAGCATCTTCACATGCAGTTTACCATTTACTCAGTTCTAATAGACTGCTACTATTTTACAAAAAAGAAATCGCAGTACAGAAGGTGGAATAGCACCCAGAAGCACACAACTGGTAGGAAGTCCTTGGCCCACATGGGTCATGCCATAGGTAGCTGTGAAAGAGATAATAAATGAATGAAACCTGATAGATGTACAAGCAAACTGTACTTTATTATGTAATATTAAAAAAGAATAGTAGCTGTCAAACTAGTTCATATCTATAAAGTTTTTCACAGCAATTCAAGGTTACGTTAAATTCCATTAAAATGGCATTTTTCTTTGTTCTGTTATAGTTTAGATTTATCTCAGTGCCACCAATACCATCATACATTTTACATTCTAGTCAGCTCTTCTCATTGCATGTTTTGCCTAATCAAGATAGCTAAAAAATATTGAAGAATTTTAGTCTCAGAAAATCATTTTTGAAAAAGTACTGTGCTATGGGTGGTTAAAGTTGTAAAGAGGAAACAAAGGGCCAAATATATACATGGAATATACAAGATGCTCGTGAAAGATCTGAAGTAAATGCCTGTCCAAATCTATGGAAAAGAAACATACGAGGGTGACTCTATAGCATGCTCACTATAAAAACCAAATACATTAACCAGTCAAATAAATAAGGCGCAAAAGAACACTAGAAAGTATATTACAAGAAAAAATAGTCTCAAAAGAACACTAGAAAGTACAGTATAAGAAATAATCTTGTGCAGCCCAGTGAATAGACTAGATGAACTATGAGTGTGATCTCCTCCATGTCTTATTTCTCTTCTCCTAAGATTCACTGTCAACATTTTCTGCAGTGGCCCAAGAAAATGAATAAAATAATCACTCTGGTCGTAAATTCTACCCTTATAATTCACAGAGGAAAACTTACCACTATGCAAGAACATAAAGGGAAATACGTAGTCAGTATTACTGACAATGTAGACACTGTTTTATTTACTCTCCTTCAATGTTCTCTTAACACTTTCATATTTTTCTACAAGCAATCCAAGGAAAAGACAAAGGAATCCACTCTGATTTGTGTTCTGAATGACTGAACTCACTAGAGGTATTTCATTAGCCTGACCAATGAAATGAATGGCCCTCAAAGTATACGGATTATTTGTGACCATGTTTCACTAACTGTCTAGCATCATGACATCTCTTAGGCTGTGACTGTGTCTCCCAAATTTAAGGATACATAAAAATCACCTACAGGATTTGTGAAAACACAGATTACTGGGCTCGTCTCCTAAAGTTTCTGATTCAGTAGGTAAGTCCCAGCATTTGTATTTCCAACAGTTTTCCAGGTGATGCTACTGTTATCGGGCTTAGTGAGAGTTTGATTATCACTTAATGGAAAATGTCTATATTCTATAAAAAAAAATACTTTCTAAGGGCTTGATCTCCTGATGTAGACTGATCCATGTCCTAATGTAGGTTAGATCCACGTTCAAACATTTAGAGCAGAAAATACCATTATATCTACATTAAATGTTAGAGTAATAATGACATAAAAATAAATATAAAAATCTATTTCAAATGGAAAATAAATTATGAACTTATACTCCCAAGTGAAAGGAAGGAAGAATATGGCTACAATATTGGAATGGGGATGCTGCTTAGAAAGAGGGAGTGGATGGGAGCTTATAGTTTAGCAAGTGTGTATTAAATCCACAGAACCAGGTTCGGTTTTTTTTTTTTACTATTATTAAAGAGAAACAGAACACATTGGGGCAAAGGGTTCAAAGATACATTTTATAGTTAAAATAGTATGCTATTCTCTACTACTCCAATTCTAACGCTACTCTAAATAAGAAAAGGCTGGACAATGCGAAGAAGAAAAATTGTGGTCATGAAGAGAATGAGCATTAAATTTGATGAAAACTGCTTGATAGGATGGCACATCTATTGGCTTGTTCAAAGGGAACTGGCTCTAGAATAACAAATGTCTTGCCTAGTAAACTGATGTGAACCATGCCTGATATACTTACTATGAATAAAATTACATAAGTAGGCAGTAAAATGTCAATTCTGACTGTTTCTATGTACTTTAGACCTCAGAATCTAAAAGTTCACATCCACACTGAGAAGACAGGTGAAAGACGAAATCCTTGTAAATGCATTCAGGAAAGAGGGGGCAAGGATCAGCAATTTAACACTGTGACACAAAAAGTATACAAAGGTCTTATGTTAAAAATACTAGTGGAGGAGCAGGACAAGTACCCACAGGAAAGAGAAAGTATAATTGTAAGACTTGCCTTTCAGCTGGCAAAGATCCTATTTCTACTAAAATATAACTTGGCAGATAGAAAAACATGGACTCTGCGTAAGCACAGATTTCATGGCTCTTTTTTCTTAATATATTTCCAATACTGGGTGCAGTGTTTAGGACAGAACAGATCATCAATAAACACTTAACACAGACATCTGTTGAAATGAAATATTATAATGCTATGTCCTCTATATGAAACTTCCCTCTTGAAAATATTTAACCTGAATTGAACTAAACCTTTACACCCCGTTTATGACTTAAACAATTTAGGAGTAGAGGATCAAAGTCAATGACATCAAGAGTATACAATCTGAGGAATCCTACCAGGTAGGCTATTATGTAAGGCATCTTACTAGGATTCTTTGAGAGTTAATAAAAAGCAGGTACTGTTTCATAAAATGAAATGCAAGAGAAAGAAAACAAAAATGTAATAGTGTTTCCTTATTTGGTTTCTATTTTGAGCAAACGGATATGACTGAGGTTTTGTATGAAACTGAATATGGAATAGATAGATGTTAGATGGTTTTAGGGACTTAGATGTGAGGTGTGATTAGATACTGGAGGATACTTCACATGAAGCGCATATTATTTATCCCATGCTGAAGTATGTAGTGTACAATGCCAAGATCTTAATGGTTGACTGTAAAATTACTTTAGTCAAAAAAATAGATGAATAAGATATACCAGATGTTAGTAATTGTTAATTTAGTATTGAGTATATTGATGTTCATTATATAATTCTCCTTTTGAACATTTGAAAGTTTTATAATGAAAAGAAAATAAAGTTACAGGAGGAAAAAACAGTGAAACATTGACAGCATAGTAATGATATTTCTTCAACCGTAATTCATTTATGATAGACACATATATCCAAATGAAAGTCTCACAATTCTTAATCTATAGAACTGCTAGTTACTTTCTAAAATTAATATAATCTTGATACATTAATTTCAGTTTTTATACAATGTGATATACTCATGACTACCTTTTTATTGATTTTGTGTGGTCATTATTCTCCCCTATGATGACATTTTAGAAGAAAAGAATAGTAAGAGGATGGGAGACTGGATTATACTTAATTAGCGCAGTTCAATTTTCCATCACTTAAAACCGGGTCTTCCCTGAGGCACTACAGGAAAGCAGAGACATTGGCTCCAAAAGACAGAAGCCTCCCATGAAGGATGAGCATTTCTGAGCATTAGCTATGATTTCAAAGAATTCCCAGGGATACGTCAGTGCTAAGAAAGCCATCACCACACTTCTTAGGACAGAGTTCATGGAATAGTAGGTTGTGTGTGTGTCTGTCAATGTTGTTATTGCTACTGCTTATTAATAGCTACTGCTTTTTTAAGGTTTTGTTGATCAAAGGGCAGGGGAAGTGCAGAACTTTTCAAGCTTTTAAGACACGATGCTTTTCAAATTTATCTCAGAGTAAAACTTTTAATAAGATTTTGAGGAAGTTGTGTTCTATATAGTATTTTGAGACAAGCTGTTTCCAATTATTTCCCAGTGCAGGGAACATAAAATGAAGATGATCTTAGTTTGGGCTCCCCAGTAAAGAAGAGCCAGAGACAGGAATTGCATGTAGGTAAATTAAGTATGGGAACTTAACCCAAGGAACCAAAACAGGAAATTATGAAAAACCGGTAAGGAAAATCCACCCGGATGCACTGAATTGATCCCTACCATGGGGAAATGGGCGAACTGATGGGTTTTGGTAGCCTCGAGGGAACCATGGAGAAAGCCCTTCCAAACTGTCAATGTGAGACACAGAGGTGGGAAGATTTTATCCACTAAATCCTGCAGTCCAGTGAATTAAGGGTTCCCGATCTGTTATTAATGCCTACACTGACAGGTTTGTGCCTGAGTCAGAACAGTTTCCTGTGGGTATTGTCCAAGGGCAGCTTTGTCAGGATTTCTGCCTTGATGGTGCGGGGGAAGCACTGAGGACACATGGCAGTTAAGTGAGTAAACAGACATGGACATGGCCCTGGGGCAGGAGGCCAGGCTCACTGATAGTACACCACAGAGAAGCCTGTGAGAGAGGGAATGAGCCACCTTTTGATTTGTGCCCAAAACCTGAGCATGAATGAAGGGTGCTAAGTTAGCAGAAATGCATCAAGGAAGACATTAATAAACAGGCCAAAGTGTCTTTGGGGAAGGTGACTATGTAGGACCAAGGAAAGTGAAACCACAAAATCTTACTGGGATGAATATTAAGCCCTCCCTCTTGGCATTCTCACAACTTCTTATCCTTGTAGGGATGTCAGTGTTTGTTTTTACCTGTCTCTTGATAAAGGTACCACCTTCTCATTTTCCTACGCCTAAAGACTGAGGCAGTAAGGTTTTTGCAAAGCTAAGCAATCACTGCCAACAATCAGGTAAACTTGTATTCAGAGGGTTTATAGCAGCAGTGTTACTAGATTCACAGAGAATTTCCTTTGTGCATTGTCATCAAGAGTATGTCATCTCAGTCTTCCTAATTGATCTCTTTCATCATTTTGTATCCATTTTATTGGCATCCAAGACTGTAGAGCCATTATTCACTCCTCTTGCTTCATATGTCAACCTACGTGCTTCTGTTAATCTTGTCACCTTGCCTATTCTTCAGAGTGGGCACTGTTGCTCTTTGGAGTCTCGTGTCCTATTACAGTGACTCTCTTAGAACCAGAAATAAGACAGCTTTAAACGTGCCTTGACATTCTGACTCTTGGTGGAGACACTGTAGTTGTAACTTGGATAGGTATTGCAACTGGCTTGCATTCCCAGTGTACATGGGCAGAGATGCATCTAAGTATGTTACATTTACATGCCTAGATAAATTTTTCTGATTGGTGGGAGATAAACTGGCCATCCTTGCTGGCTTTCCCTCCCCTCTCCTCCGCCCACATTCAAACCTTTAGTTCTTATCCATAAAATATTTCTATAATTTGGAAAAACTGTACACATAAACTCAAAAATAGTTGCTGATAAAAGCATATTTTCCCAAAAGACATTTAATTCAGCAAGTAAAAAGTCTAAATTTTTAAATTAAGTGCATTCAAGCTTAAACCAGATTTGAGCTTGAAAAGCTCATAGTCTTTGGTTTTACTTATAAATAGTGCCTTACACTTCCGAAATTCAATTAGCTTCAATTCTTGCAATGTCACATTATAAGCAAAACTTGAGTCTATAAGCCTATTTTTAAATGGTCTCAGTATATTTTTGTGTGAGATTTTATTTTCTGCTTTATTTTTAAAGTTGTTACTGCATTTCAGGGAACAAATTAGTTCATTTTTCATCATGAACTTTGCATTATTAGAAATTTGGGATATGGGAGGTTTTGTTTGCTCTTTTTCAATTTTTGCACACTAAAGACTTCATTTCAGTGCTTAAGAAAACTAAGAGGCAGCTTTCTTACCTAATGTAAGCTAGAAATGCTTTGTTAAGTACATTGGTACTTGGCAAAATATTCTATGGAGAGATTTTCTCATTTACTTTTTTCTCTTAAAAACTCAAAATAGCTGTTTACAATCAATATAGTAAACAAATCTCATGTAAATGGAAAAATCACGATTAGAGTTATGCACTGTTGTGAAATGTTATTGTTTAAAAGTATCAATTTTCCTAAATCATCCCTGATCACTGTGCAAGAGCCTGAAAGCAAGAAAATTTTAAAAAGAGCAAAAAGAGAACTAAATAATCTACCATTTTTTTTTTTTATCATAATGCTAACATAGGATAGGTTTACAGAACATTTAGAAAAGGGAGAGAAGTAGGAAGACAAAACAAAACTAATCTCAATACCCAAAGAAAACTTTTGTTAATAATTTTCTATGCACGAGACAAAAATAACAGGAAAATTCAAAGTGCCCAGAAGTGTTAACATTATGAATGTTGCTATGATTATATTTAATCCATTCCTCACTGCATTGGACCAACCATTCACACAGTTACTCAACACATTTCCCTTGAGTATCTGCTTTGCTTCAGGCACCATCCTGAGAGGAAGAAAAAACAGTAGAGTTGACAATAATCCTATCTGGAGAGCCATAAGAAGGAGATATGTCAGAATACACATACACAAATATACACACACACATACACACACACACGTGTGTGTAGCACAGAGAGAGATGCACAGATAGAAAGACTCTTAACTGCTAAGATGAATATAAAGCAGCATGGAAGGATAAAGAGGCAATAGATGGTCTGTCAAGAAAGTGATCACATCTTGAGATGTTTGAAAAGGTTTCAAAAAGGAAGACAATAATGCAGAAGTGCTGGGAAAAACATTTCATAAATATAAGTGAATACCAGACATGTTTCCACAAAGCAAGAAAGCCAGTGTGGCAGGACAGAATGGACAATGAAAAAGAGTAGAAGATGGAGTGGAGTGTGATGATACATGTTTTCAAACTCACTAAAGATGGACTCTGGCAGCAGAACAAACTGGTGTGCCACTACAGGGCTGCAAGCAGAGAAGTGGCAGGCTCTGACTTCAAATGTCCAGTCTGTATCGAGTATAGATTTTATGTGGCATGATGACTCAAGAGAACAAAGAGAAAGTAAAGAAGGTAATGCAATGTCTGATTAAGAAAAGGCAATGGTAGCAGGGAAGATGGCAGGAACGTACTGGGGTAAATGTGAGAGAAAGCGTAGTTAAGAACAATTCCACAGCTTTGGCAAGAAGAAACGGCCATAAATGCAGATGTCTAGTAGGCATTTAGGTAGATGTGTTTGGATTTCCATGGGATTTACAGAGCAGCAATGCACAAATGACAACAACCAACCACTAATCAAGTAGGTCAATACAGAAGGGGAAAAGAGGAGGACCAAGGATTAAGGGCTGAGTACCCTTAATGTAGTAAGTGCAGTTTAGAGCTTGTACATATTAGGAAACTGGAAAAAGTGACTAAGGTGAGGGGGATACCAAGTGTTTGGAGACCCTGAATTGAATCAAGTGTCAGAGATAAACCCTGGATGCTGACCACAGACAGGACATCCATGAGGTACAGGGGGAGGAGTGAAAGCAAGATGGGGAGTGAGAAAATGGATTATGGTGATGGACTATGCATGTTTTGGTGATGGGAAAGCTATTCAGGTGTTGATTTCTCACCTGAGGATAAATTCTATGTCAAAAAACAATTTTGAAATAATCATTAATTAATAAACAAGCATATATACAATTTTAAAAGGTGAAGGCAGTCCACTGTAGATATCTGAGGTTACACAAGTGGCATTAACAACCCTGAAGACATATATCGGATGACCACATGTTCAAGCTGCATATGACACCTGATTTATCCCCCAACATCACAGCGTAGTAATTATTCAAGCTTCCTTACATGAATCTCAAAGATGCCCAGGCTTATAAACATGTTTTATATCAACCAAACTAGTGGTGCCTTTCAGCAGCAAATGCCTAGTTAGAATGGTATCAGGGCAAAGTGGAACTGGAGAAGGGAAGTAGATAGACTTCCTTTGGAAAGGGCTGGTCTCTCACATAGTGTAGAGAAATGGGCTGGAGGTTGCTGGAAGAAACTGGGAGCAGTAGAACATTCTATTTTAGGAACAGTAGAACATTCTATTTTAAGTGGAAAAAAGTAACAGCTTTTGCTAAGCTGATAGCAATGATCAAGTAGAGGGGGAGGGAAAATATGGCTCAGGAATGAAATGGGAAATAGTGAATGAAAGAGGAAGAGGGTTGGAACTCTGCACAACTAAAGTGGCTGGCTTCTGAAAGACACACAAAAAAAAATGCATAGTAACAGGAAAAAAAAGGCAAGATATACAGACATAGAGATGCAGACAAGTGGAGTTGGTGGGATGATTGTTAGGGGAGGTTCCATGTTCCCTGTCCCACTTAACTATGGGCAGAGCTGAGTGACCTGGGAAGCTATAGAGCAAGGCAGGCAGGGTCAGGAGGCAAGTGGAGAAGGGCTTGCTTGATTCTTGGCTTTGGACTAAAGATTCGGAAGACAATGAAGGAGACACACAGTGGAGAGACAAGGAGAAACCTGAAAAAGAGATATGGGCAAAAGATAGGTGAGAAGCTGATGAAAGCAACCATTATCTCGATGCAGGATCTCCACTGTGCCAAGCTTTTTGGGAACTACTTTAGAACCTCTTTCCTATAGTTCCCCACCAGACAGTGCCTTAGATTTGTGACAAGCTTTCAAGTCTCATTGGCCCTTTTCTGGGCCAACACTAGTTAGCACGTACTCATGAGGTGATAGGCGATTTGGTGTGTTTTATTCAGAGTATCCTTTCATCTTCTCTTCTCTCTCTATGCACACTAATTCTATTCAAGTTCTTCTAAACTGACAGTCTCCTCTGTCTTTAGATGCATGGATGGCAGACCCCTTTAAACTATGTAAGTTTTGGGGCTCCAGGGTAGCCCTTGTTGCATACCAATGCTTATCTTCTTTCAATATTCTTCTCTTGAGTCATGGGATGAGAGTGGGATAGATCTTGGGAGTGCTGAGAAGATAGTAAGTAAGTATGAAACCACCATCTAGAAAATTAGAGACTGACTAGGGAAATTTAGAAAGGCAGCGCAGTAACATAATTTAAAGTTATACATGATATATGGTAATATATAAGTAAAAACAATATAGACCCACTTGAGATTAGTAACCATGAATTAAAAAAAAAAATCAAACAAACAATACCAGCATTGTTTTGTAGGTTTTGTTTTTCCAGCTTGTTCCAGATGTTTTTAATCAGTACTGGGTGCTTGTTAGCCAACTATAATGAAAGGGTATTGTACTTCTTGGTGTGGTCAAGGAATTGATGGAATGTTATAAAAAATAAGTTAACTGGAAAAAATAAAATATCAGGCAGAGAGTGGGATGCTTGCAAGTGAGGCTATCAAAAAGACTATCACAGACGGTATATTGTCTACATTATCAACACAGAAAAAGGATAGAACTGAAGAGTCAGTAGATAAAATCTTCATAGATTTTGAATTATATTGTCTGGTGACATGATATCAAACACTGACGGTATTTTGGGAGAAAGGAGGAAGCATGTTCTGGAGATGGTAATGAAGAACAAAGCAGACATCCCTCCCACTGCAGGACCAAGGACACTCCGAGGGGTGTGGGAGGGAATAAAGAGCAGCCACTTGAAAGAACTTCAGAACAACAGTCATTTGAGGGGAAGGGCATCAGGTTTTCATTAGAGCAACAAGCATAAGAAAACTGAGCTGGTACAGTTTACAGGTAACTGCTGGCTTTGAAAGAGCACAGAAGGATTTTAAAGATGAGAAAAAAAAAAGGGGGGGGGGATAAACTATTCAGAGACTTTGACAGATTAGGATCCAGAAGATACTGAAATGCCTTGAAGTCTCGAGCTCTGTCTGGCCACAGACCTTAAGCACTACCTGGAATATACTGTTGAGTCCTGTGAGTCTCAAGACAATTGTGGTCTTAAGATTCAAGAGCAGTGGGTGAAAGGATAAGAGTTTCCAGATCTTAAACTATTTTTGATGTCAACAAATATGGCATGACATAATTAAAATGGATGACTTGCACCCTACTGTACACATATAATTCTTCAGTTAACTCAGCAATCAGTAAGCACCAAATGGTTGCTCATCAAGAAGAGTGCTAGGGATAAAGGTATGTCATATGCAGTCTTTGCCTTCGGATATCTTAAAATACAACAGAGAAAACCATGGAATGGACAGGGAACAAGTCTGCTTAAGTGATGATGGATGCTCTGGAGAGGACATGAGAGAGAGTGGTCCGTGATGAATGGTGTCAAGTCTGCTGTGCAAAGAAATGAGTTGCATTACATGAAGAACACATACCGTTTACGGGAAAAGGAAAGGACACGAACTTAAGAGGACAAAGGATAGTGGACAGCAGCGCAAAGCAGAAGCAACGAACAAGTGCAGAACAGTCTTGCAAATCTTGGTGTTTTTTGTTCTCATTTTACCTTGCAACTACGATAGGCTTCACCCATTCTTGATTACACATGACATAGTTATCATCTAGAACAATGGCAGTCTCTTAGATAAGTCTTAATGTCAGATAGATGGTTTTCCCTTGAATACTCTCCCTAGAATTCAAACCACTTAAGAGAGACTTCATGTATATTTTAGTCTGGTTTTAAAATATTGCCAATTATGTTGTTTCAGTAAAGCCTCTGCCCTTCACTTTCTCAAAAACTTGGATTACCAGTGTTTTCATTCTGCAAGGCAGAGGTGAAATCTGAGGTCTCTGTTTTTGTAACAGATACCAAGTAATTCTTTTTCAGTTAAATTGTCCAATTGTATTTACTCTTTTTTTTAAAGATTTTATTCATTTATGCATACAAGAGCCGGGGTACAGGCCAGAGTCCAGGAAGGTGAGAGGATTCACCAGAAGCAGAGCCAGGAGCAGACCAGGCAGACTGACTGAAACACACTGCTGAGGGGAGCAGCAGGAGAGGTCTGCTCACCATGTGGGTCCCCTCCCTGGCTGGAGGCAGGGATCGAACTCGTGCAGCAGTGGCTGTGGTTTGCTTCACAGTGCATTGCTTAACCCACTGCGCCACCAGGGAGGCTCCAATTATATTTACTCTTAACTATATCATGTGTGGCCTGTGCCCACTGGATTAAAGTTTTTGTCTTTGATGAGTTGATTTTCAGGGATTGTTTTGTCTTTGTCTATTATTTTATTTTTCATGTATAATTTTTACATGACTACATGAAAGGAATTCAAGGAAGAAATAATCAATGATGATCCCAAGAGTTAAAACCATGGATCAAGCATCTAAATATGAGATTACCCAACAGAAAATGTGCAGAAAGAGGAATCAAGAAGCAGCTCATTGTACAAAGGGCTCTCTGTGGGGCCTGGAATGCTGCAAGTCCATAAAGCAGTGAAATGAATGTAATTCCCTGATATATTCGTGCGGTCATGTTTGGGAGGTGCCATATTAACTCTTGTTTTCATCATTTCAGCAGGGCTGAATTCCCATATCCCAGGACTGGGATAACAGAAGAAAATTATAAAAAGGCAGAGTAGACAGAGTGATTTCTTTATCTGAAATACTCCACCTTTGGAATGTGAATTATTAAACCATCTTGACAAAAATCTATGACTTTGATAGATTAAAGTTTGACTGAGTAAGGACTTGGCTTTATATCAAGGTGCTAACAAAAAAAAATATCCAAAGAGCTCAGTTAAGGTAACTCACAGCACAAATAGCTCTGAGGGTTATCCAAGCAGATGCCTGGTATTGTAATCTAGGGTGCTCCTCTCCCTACCCTGTAACAGTATAAGTCAGCCTAATTATAAAGGAAATGACTTCTTCCCTGCCCTCCATTAAAAGCATGCTGGGGATGTGCCCCCCAAAACGGCTGCAGTACATTTTAGCAGGCAACAATCTAAGTTAGATTTAAGGTAAATGGTTCTGAAGTGAGACAAAATGAAAATTCATAAAGCCTTTCACAAAAGACATCAATTTGGTAATCGTAGTTATTAGTTCATATCCAGGTCTTCGACATGGACACTACTTGCTCTGGTGCGCTGCATATTTAAAAGTATAATGTCTCATTTGCATATTGTAGCCTTCATTTCCATATTGGTCCATGTTTACTCACGGACCAGAAGCGAGTACTTCTGAACCACATATAGGCAAGTTACATACAAATAATAATGGAAATTTAGTATCATCACCACGATCAATAAAAACCGGACCCTATGTGGAAAAAAAAGCCCTGCTGTGCTTGATTAAATATTGACATTCATATTTCAGTAATAGAAACTCTAAAATGTCCTTTCTCTCCTTGAGTTCATTAAGCCTCCAGAGAAGCTTTACAGACTTATTACTTTTTTTCATGTTGGGCTTTTCATCTGTGACTCCCAGAGTAAAAATGAGGTTTAATGACATTTGAGGTCACGGTACTTCTCACACCTACAATATTACAAAAGACCCACTTCATCTTGATTTTGACCAGCAATTTGATCCCTGAGCTTGCAAAATTTAAATGCCACAGAGTTTTTATTAAAGCATAGTGCAAATCTAAATAATGCACAAAGCAGAAAGAAATAGCATAACGTATTGTCACAAACTCAACATACCTATGAATACCCACCTACTTCAAGAAACAGTCTTTATTATTAACTTGTAACATTTTCTTTTAAGATAAAAGAATCATTTCCTTTCTTCTATACTTTCTTCCTCTCTTACTTCCATTTCTTTTAATCAAAACTAAAATCTTTATATATTCACTGAATATAGTCACACACTCATAAACCACAGAGCAAGTGTTTTGAAATCATTGGGCTGGGGGAAACTACTTCATACTTTCATAAAAGTCTTTTCCCTGAGTTCAAATGCAGGGTAATTAAATTGACATTTTGGCAGATACAAAATTTCCTATCACTGGATATGTTCAATGAGACAGATCTCTAATTATGAGTTTGTCCTTGAGCTTACAATTAATTCTTTATCTCTGCCAACAAGTAATCTTTATATATTTTAAAGAAAGACAAAAATATCTAAGTTGCATTTCAACAGCAGGTTTCTGAACATCAGTTTTGAGGCTGATTTTCAAAACCCTAACCAGTTGGGTTAGAGTCAGCTCCTAAATCCTCTACTGGACCCAAGGTGGCCTTTCTTTCTCTGTTTTTCTTTCTCTCCGATTGCCAGGCTGCCCACATGCATCTTTTCAAACATCCTACATTGGGAAAACCTACCTAAGTCTTACATATGAAAATACTTTACATTTACATTTTTTTCTAAGTCCTCAATTAGTAACAACTTGAAGTGCATTTGTCGTCAACATAATTTGTCACAGAGGTAAATGCGTCTGTGTGTTTAGTAACTGTATTTGACATAGGCAAATAACTTCCTGTTCTTTTTCAATTTTTAAGGAATTTCTTATTGCAAACTTTACAGATGCTGCTGACTCCAATGCTTATAATTTTTTTCTTTTCCAGCAACTTTCTATAGTGTCCATGTATGTTTTTATATTTTTCAAGGACTATTTATAGTCATAACTACTAACTATAGAATAGTGTAAGAACCCTTTTACAATCTGATTAACAAAATAGTTGACAAATACTATTCTCTCACATGTACACAAACTAGTCTTGTTTCACTCACAGACTATTTAACGAGAATGTTTTAGTTTGGTATTGCATTTCCCACTAAAAGCTCTTTGTTTTTCAAAATAATATTTACTAGATAATGTAAAGCAATGTTGATCAAAATTTGTTTACATTCATTTGACTTGCCAAAATTATTTCAAATTTAGTGAAGAAGGATTTAAAGTATATCAGTACTTAGTCTTCAACTTTGATCTCTATTTCTTAATTTCTGTTCTTACTCATTTTAATTTTTGTCTTGTTCACCTTTACTTTTTAAAATATATATAATTTAGTTTTTCTATTGTGACTGAAATCTTTGTTTTCAATAAATTTCTAAGCAGTAACTACTCTTCAACCAAGTCTGTGAAATTTCTGCATTTATATTTTCTCTACTACATAGAAACTTAAAGTTCTTAAGTGGTTAATACTCCAATTACACTTAAGTATAATTTTAAATGATATATTTTCCTCATCTCTTCTAATATACAAACCATTGTTCATGCTGTTTTGTTTACTGCTTTCTATATCAACTCTCAAGAATATCATCATTGATATTAATGAAATGCTGGATTTTTGGTCACTTTATATGATGGTAATACTAGGTACAGATTTTACTTACTAGGCTAATGGAACACTTCATTCCTAACTTAAGACTTTAAAGGCTCAGATAATTCATGTCCTTTAAACACAGATTAAGATTACTATAGCCAGTAACTTTAACTGACTTTAAGACAACCAATTTTGGAGCAACAGATTGAATTGACAGATATTGAAAAACAGTAACCACAAAGATACCCATCTCTGAATGATTTCTCAACAATACAAAGCAATAAAACATTCACAAAATCCACTCTTTCAAAGTACTTTGAAGATAGAAGACACCTAAATATAAAAATATAACTACAAAGAGGAAAATCACTATATCCCATAGCATGACTTTATATGTTCATGCTGTTTCACCCCAGTTGCAAATCTTTGTAGCAGGGAAAACAGGTTCTTTGAGATCAGTTCAAATGATAAATAACTAACCAGATTAATCAAGAAGGAACAGAGAAAATACATTAATAACACCAAGATTGAGGATGCCATCACTACAGATTCGAATTATGGTCCTCATTGTGAAAGAAGGGAAGAAAACAAGAGTTGAGTGGATGAAAAAGAGGTGTGTGTGTGTTGTGTGTGTGTGCGTGCATGTGTGTGTGTATTTTCTCACAATAGAATTCTACTCAGTAATCAAAAAAGTTAAACTCATGCCATTTGCAGCAACACGGATGGAGCTTGAAAGGAAAATGCTGAGTGAAGTAAGTCATAAAGAGAAAGATAAATACCAGATGGTATCACTAATAGTGAAATATAAAATGACTAAATTAATAGTCAAGCTGAAAAACTAACCCTTCATAGCTGACTACAGAACCAAAACACCAAGGTGGGAGGGTCTGAGGGAGGGAAAAGAAGAAAAAGAGGGAAGGAAGCACAAAGGTCTATGGTGGAGGGATATGGGTGAGCTGGTGATGGGTGCTCTATGGTGGTAATACCTGCTGGAGGTACTCCAGTATTATCTCAGTTGAATATTAATTAATTCAAAAGAATTGTGTGGACAGTTAAGGGATAAGTCCGTTGGTTGAATTGAAATTGGAGGTAGCAGGTAGGAAATCGAAATTTCTTAGCTCAGTCCCTTAAAAGCAATGACAGCCTAGGATCAATAACTCTACCATCTGAGCTTTGTTTTCGAAACAATTGTTTTTGAAGATTGTCACAAAGTTTTAAACTACTGGTGAACATTTTGCATAGAAAAAGGAAAATAGAATGGCGTGACTGATAAGACAAATTAAATGGCAAGTTCCATATTCAGAAATCAACTCATTTTAGAGAGTTGCTTGCTCATTACTTAATAGCAGATGCCCATCCATTATTCTTTGTTTCCTGACTTAGAGTAAACAATTTTAATAAAAATGTCCATAGTCAACTTCCATAACCAAATCCCAAAAGTAGAGATGGAAATTATAATATCGCGCTAAGTAGCCTCCACATCAAGACTACAGACTTCCTTGATTTATAAATGTAATCCACACATCTCTTATGTTTACAATAAAGGTTTACCTTATCCATTGAAGTAAGCTTATTTCTATGTCAGTTTGCCCTTGGATTTATCAGTACTATCTTATGGCAGTAAGCTTATTTCTATGTCAGTTTGCCCTTGGATTTATCAGTACTATCTATTTTAATTTGTCTATTCCCAGGAGCCAAGAGTCATGATGTTAAACTGCTCCATCTACTACTCAGCACAACAGATAATTTAATGAATTTTGCTTTAATGATAATGATGGTTTAAAAACACTACTAAATTGGAAGTTTACAGATTTGCCTCCTCTTTCTTCTGATGGTCATTACATTGATTGTGAGGAACAGATGGTATGTAGAGAATTGTAAACTACTTCACACAGAGATATACTTTTTCTCAGCTTACCTCAGCTTCAAGTATAATGTAACCTTATGTTTTTCCCCTAATGATACATATTTTGAAAGTTTCCTTTAGTAAAACTGTATCAGCTTTTAAAAACTGTTATCAAGAGCTACAACAGCAATCAAGAACAAAATGTTAAAAACAGAAATATCATACAAATTTATAGTGAACCTGTGTCAAAGTTTTGTTAGACTCATTAATGATGATCCGAAGTATGACAGAAATGGTTGAACACTAAGAAACAGACATGAAATAAAGAAAAATATTTTGGAGAAAGTTTAGTTATGTTTTCTACAAAAGTTTAAGAAAATTATTATCTAGGGCATCATCTTCTCTGAAAGACAGAAATCGATTGCATAAATACTCTACAGAAATAAACTGCATTTCCTTCAAGTTAACCTGTAATTTGACAGCATCTGACTCCAAGCTAATAGTAAACTGTATGTCAAATAAGTCACATTCTCTTAGAAAGTCAGATGATCCAGGTTGATACATACAGCTCTAGAACAATAATGAAAGACCATTAAGCCCTTTGTGGTTTATTTTCAGGATTTAAGTTTCTTTAACAGAATTTACTTATTTTTGTTAACATGTAAATTCATACATAAACACAACAAACTGCTCTTCTCTAGTCCCCTAAAAGCATTTTGAGTAGTTTAATTTTAAAAGCTGTATTAATAAACCTTATACCCATAAATTCCAAACATGTAAAGCATGGGGTAAAAAGGCACAATTTTATACTTCAAATTATATAGATGATATATACAAAAATATGCATGCACTTATGCATGTCTATCTGTATTATGTATACACATATATACATATACCCACATATATGCAAACACATACTGATATGAGTAAGTGTCCACAGTTAAAGAAGTGTAACAGTGAAACTAAAAGTGAGAATCCTGAGGTTATTAATGTTCATTTGGCAGTGTATATTTAATACCCACATCATGATATAGGGTTACCACTGGAGGGTTCCCAGTTTCTAATTCTCAGAACATTTACTGAGCGATTAGAATTGACCACACTTTTAGAAAATACTTCTGGCCATGGTGCTATTGTATCCCAATGATCTATTGCTGGATCACTAAATTTTATACAAGTATTACTTCTTTTAATAAAATTAATTTTTCAAATTACTTCTGATTGTTCTGAAAGAGTATTCCTTCCCCAGTTTTATTCTATTGTTTGTAGCTGTGCTGTTTTCCTGACCACATTTAAATGGATATGTTTCTCCTCAATGATGTAAAATTCATTGGTTCTGATAGCAGCTGCATGCAGGGGTCACTGGCATGCTTTGGTTCATTTAATTCCTTGATAGATTATGTTCTTGTTTGCATTTATCTGGAAAGAGAACACACAATTCCAAAAGTGTTGCAGTAAGGAATATGTTAAGTGTTCTGCCCAGGATACTAATCTTGAGTGAGTTCCTTTAAATTACTGTCATAATAAAGTGTTGTTTCTTTCTGACATGAAGCAGAACTAAGCAGTATAAGCTTTTGAGCAACTCTAAGTTTTAGATATTTCAGGACACCTGAACTGGTGTACTGCATTTCCATTTAGTCACGTGATTTTTTTTTTTAAGGATTAACATCCATGAATTACATATAATAAATGAAGAATATATTTAAAATCCTAAATTATCGTCTGCTAGTTTCAGAAAACTCAACAGCTTTAAGTCATTCTATTTTCTGTTAGAATAACAATTTGTTGTAAAAAAACTATGATAGTTACCACCTATTTTGTTAGCTAGGCACCATTTGATTCATTGATTTGGTGATTTTCCAGAGTATTTATAATCAAAGATTCTTAAATTCAGTGTCCATACAAACTGTAGCCAGGAGTCTTTTTCAATTTAAGAAAATTAATCTGTAAAGTCTTTGCAAATACAACCATCCTGTTTTCAGCAATTGTGCTACTATAGACAGACATAACAAATATCCAAAGGACATTTACAAAACTGGAATTTAGGCTACAATTTAAGCATTTAAAATTCAACCACTTGGAAACATAAACATTTAAAGTACTATGGGTGGTTATTTAACATACTAGCCACAACCTTGCTTGAGACTATTTAAACTAAAATTAAAATGAAAAAAATTAAAAGTCAGTGCTCAATCACGACACAGTACTATAGTACTGTCCAGCAGAAAGAACTTGCATTATTGCCAAATGTTCTATTAGACAGGGCTAAGAATCAGCAACAAGAATCAGTTTTTCTATTAGACTGGATCTGATTAACATGTTGGTTCAATTTTATTCCAACAGTAGCTATACTAGAATGTCTGAACACACAGTTGTATTTATAAGGTACATTCTTTTCTATCTGCTCAGAAACCTTATAAAACTATGCTTTTGTATATATTTTCCTGACCAAAACTGAGTGACACGTTAAAATTTACTACCTAATCATCTTCTCAATCATTTGCACTTGTATGTTTAACAAATCTTTCCTTACATGTCATATGCCCACTTATTCAATACATAGAAGGTAAAAGCTGTAATATCTTCCGACTTTTAACTTCTGTTAATCCTAAAATTAATCTTCACTCCATCTCTCCTTAAAGTAAAAAAATTCCAAAATGATCATTATGCTCAGCTTCCTTGAAAGCAATGACATACAGCAACAATTAACAGGAAACAATGCTTACTTTTCTTTTATTTCCTACTGTGATTTGGAAGTCAGAATCCACTTTCTAATTCTACTGGAATGTAAGGGTAAGACAGGTGCTTAATGCAAGAAACTTAACAGCCTAAATGTCTCTTCTTCGACAGTATTGAATTTGTTGAGTATTGAACTTGTACCACTCATTCTTTCTCAAATACGCCGAGCTCTCTGCCTATTTACTCTTTTCAGGTAATATTCTCTCCAGACTTCCCAGCTCACCAATTTTACTTTTAAAATTATGTCAGATATTAACTTCTTACAATGCTCTGCATCATTTTTATTTACCTAGTTCATTTATTTATTCTTCCTCTACCTCTATTAGCATCGTGAAAGTAAGAGTTACTAGTCTATGACTTTATCATGGAAGTATACATTGGGTGATTAATATACATTTGGCATATTTAATTCAATGTCAGCCAGCAATGAAATAATGATTATTATCTTTCAAAACAGGGACATTAACAGTAATGTGCCAGCACTGTTTATACTTAACAAAATACTTCAGACAGGCTGAATCATATATAAAGGATACAAGGAGTAATATAACACCATCCATTTCTGGTAGTTAACCCAAAATTAAAGATTGTTATTCTTTGCAATATTTGCGCCAGATATTTTCTTTGTAAATAAGCTCTACAGCTCTAATAGGATTACCCTTTATAACCTCCTCTCATATCACCTTCCTCAGGAAACTACTACCCTGAGATTGGTATGTCTCCTCTTTCATGTTTTTCAACTTTTCCTCCACGCATGTTTTAATCTTAACTATTGATAATACAAGAATTCTCTTTCAGAGGTAGTTTGTCCGTGTCATTCATGTTAATACTTTTCAATATTTTAGTTCACAATGAAAGGCTGTGGTTACTTTTCATAACCCTGGAACATTAAAGAATATTTCTTAAACAAGTAGACAATTGCTTTTGCTATAGTTTGTTCCTAAACACTTAAGTTAAAGAAGAAAAATATATTCCTTTAAGGTTTTTTTTTTTTTTTTTTTCTCATTCCTTTTCACTGACTTCACAGGTAAATAAACAGTGAATGCCAATTTCACTCTCAGGATAATTGATCCAAATTATCTAGGCCAAAGTTCTTTGAGAAATGCAAACTGCAGTCAATCTGTAGGACTATAATTGATTAAAGTCTAAGAGGTTATATGTTTATTTAAAAGTTATATATTTAAAGGTGCCTGGACTGTTCCAATGAAGACACACAGAGCATTCCTTTAGAAACCACGAGACTCAAAATTAGTGTCTAGGGCGGGGGTGGGGGATCTGTTGAGGGTCTTGAAAGACAGAACACTGTGCTATGAGTTGGTGATAGAATAAAACAACTGAAACATGAACAATAATTGACCTTATATAATTAAATCTGTAAGAGTCTTCTGCAAACTATAAAGCTTATTGGATTTGTGAGCAAAGATAAATCAATAAAACCTGAACAATCAAAAAATCTGTCATGAAAGAGAGTGGCTAGAAGAGTGAATAGGATTTGTGTACATTACAGCAAGGAGAGCTTTTCGGGCAATGGAATGACCTAAATGTAATGACTGAGGACTTGGGGGATTAAGTCTGGAGTGAAACAAAACGGGGAAGATAATGGAATCCAATGTGGTCAGTGCTTGGTTTCTATGAAAATGCTGGACTTTTATGATTATCAAGGTCATGACCTTGATTACCAATAAAGACAAGCTCTTAACATGCTATGTTAAGAAGTTTCCACAAATACTGAGATATTTCAATGTGAGTTGGTAGAACTTCCTTCAGTCAAAACTGCAGGTGAATATAATGTTTAGGGGTGGATTTCCCTATAACTGTTCTACCAGATGTGCCAGAAGAACATTTACACATTCATCAGTAAGAGAAATGAGGCGTAGAGAAATAAAGCTGTTCAGCCATCAGCAAACAGCACTTCTGGGACAGAATTGAAGAGAATCCTAAGGTTGGAAGAAACAATCAGAGGTCATCAATTGCTGTTCCCATTTGTCTGTAACTGTATTATCCAGTGCCCTCTAGGAGAGATTTCTATGTGTTCTCTCACTAACCTCTCTAAAGTTTAAGTCTATTTAAGTATCTACATGTAACTACATCTTCTTAACTTAGCACCTTTAAACAGAGGAAACCTCTCTCTAAGAAACAAGTCCTTATATTTTCAACTACCTTCATGTTAAAAATACCGTCCTGGTAATTTTAGTCATTGTCAGTGTAAAATTTAAAACCATGTCTACCACAAAGTCAAGCGGTTTTCATAATATATTTTATACACTTTAAGAAATGAAATGAGGTACAGCAAAATTACCATGCAAAGTATTTTTGAATTTAAGTTGCTAGTGTGACACTGTGTCTACTCAATTTGGTGTGTAGTGTGTCTATCATACTCTGTGCTGAGAAGCAGCTGAGTTGGCAAGGAAAGTACATTCCATTAACCTTTTCCCTACTGCTCCATGCCAGACTCCTCCAAACACTCACTTTCACTCCAAAAAGGTGTGTTTCAGACCCTGTTAGGGGAGGATGAGATGCTACTACCATGGATTTCAGGAAACAATTACTATCAAATTCCACAGAAGAAAAATGAGTATTTCCTACCATGACGTAATTCTGACCAAGCAAATATTAAGGATAAGTACTGCACAGCATCTTTACATGCTGCTGAAGACAATAAGTCAATGAGAGAAAAAACACTTCTATATTCACCTACCAGAGAGGATTTTTTGAGTTGGAAAAAAATTAAAACTTCTTCTCATGGGTTCTCCCACCAATAAGTATAAGCTTCATGCTGCTAAAGATATTTAATTGGAAAAAAAGAAAATGGTTTATAATTATGTATACACACTTTATGATCACTAGCTAACAGTGCAAGGATCTGGGCAAGGATCCACTTAATGCCCTCTTCTTTCACCTTCAAAGGGACATCACTCCAGCCATCACCCCCTGTTGGTCCATATTTTCACTTGCTGCTGAATCACTGCATGAAAAGACTTCCACTCCCAACTCAGGGTTTGAGTCAGCTGCATATCTGCTTCCCCAGGTAAATGCCCTTCAGGCAGGCAAACATCCAGTGACTGACATGCCAGGTTATAAATACCCAGATATTTAAGTTCTGTGCAGATTTCCCTTCATACTCTAATTGTTTTAGGATTCCAAATGAGGACTGGCCAAGGTTTGTTTTCATTTTTTCTTGAGACTGCATCACAATTCACATAATTTAAATTCTTCCTTGACAAAGGAATAAGAACAACAACAATAATAAGAAGAAGAACAATAAAGACACAAAAACCAAAAATGAAAAGACAAGGACAAATTGCGGACACTTTGTGGGGAGGGAAGAGGGGGAGGGTTGAGGGCAGACGGGAGAAGAGGGGACTGAGGTGATGGTGCACTGGTGATATGGTGATGGGGAATGCATGGGATTACAAATGATGTCAAATATATATAAACTAAAAGAAGTTAATATAAAAAAAACACCAAAAAAAATTCTTCCTTGACTATGTCCTACATCTTCTCCTTTCTCCAAGTGTCAACCTGAATATTAATTAAGGTCTGCTTATGTAAAATACCACCCACAATGTGTTCCTGTCATCATAATATCTTCATGTATTCTAAGTTTCAGTTCTTATATTATCTGGACTGCTAATTGATCTTTTTGCCAATAATAAATTATAATAATACATATTATATATAAGTTTATTTACATATGTAATTATATGGCTTATATGTAAATTATAATTTATGCTCTAATTTCTTCACTGCATTCACACAAAGCAAACAGGGCAATCCTTTTAAAGCAGAAGAAAATGGAACTTCCTGCTTGGGTCAAGATTAAATAGAAGCCAAAAATCCTTATATCTTTTTCCAATGCTCAGTATGCACATCCCTCACCCCTTACTCTTTCATCCTCTCTTACTTTCTCCCTTTCTAATTTTGCTTCTAGGGCAACTGCTGTATCACTGTTCCTCGCACACACATTCTAAATATGAAGAGCCCCCTCATTTTGCCCAGTGCTCCAACACTGCATTCACAGAGAGCTTACCTAACTCCATTTTATACCATCCCCTCCAGCCCTTTCTATAATCCTTCCCTTACCTCTTTTTCATAACATTTTCCACCATCTGGCACACAATGGGTCACTTGTTTGTTTCCTCCCACTAAAGAGTAAGTTCCATAAGGAAACAGACCATTTTAACTCACATTGTAATTACAGGACTAAAATTTAATAAGTAATCATTAGATGAGTGATTCAATTAACAAAACAGTTTCTCAGAGCGCATGACGTCTTCTTGGCACTAATAACAGAGCACTTTGTGTATAAAACAAACAGTACCCCATTTTACAACATGCTGAAACCCCTCAGCAATGTCAACTACATTGAAAGATCTAGAACATTCACCTACTGTTTAATACTACACCTGGGCAAATTCCTTCCAGATTTGTGATAGCAAAACAGAGGTAGCAAACATCCTTTGGTTTGGGCACCTTTCTTAAATTATAGGACTGACCTAAATATTGTCCTACTTAGAAATGAAAGTGAACTTTTAAAATGAACACTCTTTTTTAAGAGGAGGTTAGGGGCTCAGTCACTGTGATAATGATTGCAACACATATTAGTTTCCAAGGATAAAAGACTGTAATGGGTGGATTAAAGACCTAGATGTAAGACCTGAAACCATAAAGTACTTAAAAGACTACATAAAAGACGACAGAGACAACTTTGGGTACCCAATCTCAACAGCAAAGGAAGAAAAGCAAAATGAACAAATTGATATTATGTCAAATTACAAACCTTTAGCACAGCAGAATAAAACAGTCTACTGAAAAGAAGGTATCTGCACTACCCACATCTGTTAAGGGGTCAATATTCAACCTATATAAAGAACACATCCAATTTAACAACAAAAAAATCAAACCATCCAATTTGAAAAATGGGCAGAAGATCAAAACAGACATTTTCAAAAGAGGAGATACAGGTGGTTGACAGATATATTTAAAAAAAGTTGAAAACAAAAAAAGGTATTATCTCATACCTGTGAGAATGGCATATATCAATATGACTGCTAATAACGGCAAAATGACTTGCCAACACAGCAAGGATATGGAGAAGGAAGAATCTTTATAGACTGTTGATGCTTTTCCAAAATGATACAAGATTTGGGAAAGTGATATAAACCTTTCTTAAAATACTAAAAACAGAACTACCATATGTAGCAATCCCACTTCTGGGTATTTATCCAAAAAGCTTATCAATTCAAAGAATTATATATATAATAATGTTTATTGCAGCATTATTTTCAATAGTTGATATATGGAAGTAACCTAAGTGCTCCATGATAGACGACTGGGATAAAGAAGACGTGGACTACATACACAAAGGAATACTACTCTGCTGTAAAGAAAGATGAAATTTTATCATTCTATACCTCTATCACTTCCTCTGTTAAATTTGCAGCAAGACAAAAGAATCTCCAAGGGATTATGTGAAGTGAAATTACTCATAAAGAACAAGTATTGGGTGAGTTCACCTATATACATAACATAAAGAAAGTAAATTAAAAGACAAAACACAACAAACTAGCAGGTACTGATAACAAAAATGAGGTTACCAAAAATGAAGAAGCTAGGATGGGAGTAAGGTTGAAAATGCTTGGTGAGGGCATTTTCATTTTTGTCTTTTATGCTTTTTCTTTAAATAAAAAAAATACTGGGAAAAAAAAAGAATAGTTTTAAAGAAGTTCTTGTTGTAATTAAATAAAGGCCTTATGCAACATTAGTGAAAATGTCACTAAAATGAGAATCCCAAATAATATTTAATCAACTAGAATCTGAGTGATGGAGTGACCTGACCAAGGTTTCTGAGCCCCCAGCCCTGTTTGCAAATCTTCATTTACTTATCTAAGTTTAGGGTGGGCACACCACAACAGTAAAGAGACAATGCAACTAATTTGACCTTCCTATGTGACATGGTGGTTTTATAATAATTGTTTCTGGGAGGAAAAGAGAAGAACAAACTCAGCATTCTCACTTCAAAGCTGATCATGCTGGGGAAAAGTGGACATCTGGCTACTTCAACCCATTCTTCACCAGAAAAGCATGTAAGCTTGAAACACACACCTGCATGATGAACTCAGGAATCCTCCTATAAAAGCAAGTGTGTAGAGAAAATTTATTACTTTTTCATAGTAATGAATGAAGACCTGTTCATGGTAATGAATAAAGAACTAAGAATAAGTGACATGAGGAAATATTTTAAATGTTACT
The DNA here is from genome assembly GCA_019455555.1 of Galemys pyrenaicus. Taxonomy (NCBI): domain Eukaryota; kingdom Metazoa; phylum Chordata; class Mammalia; order Eulipotyphla; family Talpidae; genus Galemys; species Galemys pyrenaicus. The sequence continues at coordinate 9,292,678 of JAGFMF010011668.1, read as the reverse complement.
TTTAGGACCGCTTTTCAAACCTAAAAGAGAAGCCTATTTTATTGACTTTTAATAAATAGAAAAATACGAACTACTGGCAAATGTAATGCAGTTACACATTACATTAAAATCACATGAAGAAATAGAGTTTGAGATCTCAAAATTTCAGGATTACTAACGATGTATTTGTAATTATATATTTAATTTTTCCTTTACCTGCAGGAAAATATTTTAAATGAAAGGTTTTCACTTTGCCAGAGCTATAGTCCTTTAAAAGGATTCAATGTCTACTCAGAAGGTACTAGTAAAATTCAATGATTGCTTAGAAAAAAAGATTTAAAAGTTATTAGTAACAGTAATAATATAAAAAATATTAATAGCGAACATTTTAAGTACTATGACCAGTTAGTTTTTTAAGAGTCTGTCTCTCTCTCTCTCCCCCCCCCCCCCGGGACTAGGTTATCATTTGATACCCATTTACAGAACTGCAAGTGCTGGGGCCAGAATGCCAACCCACTTCTTCTGACCTCGAAGCCTACACTTTTAATCACTGTGCTATTCACACAATTAGTTTATGAAGTGAAAGCTGAGAGTACCGAGCTCCAGGAGTCGGTCTGTCTTCCTGGTGCCAGGACAGCCGGTTGTAAATTATAAAATCCAGGCAAACTTCAGGTCATTGTCTCTCCCCAGTGGCAAATAAACAGCTTGGCTAGACAGAAGTTCTGACAGAGGCATCAGCTGCCGCGGCCTCACAGGCAGAGTCCTTGTCAGTTGCCCCACACGACAGGGGCCTGGCCAGCGCCCGCATCAGCATTGTTCCTGTGTGAATCACGGGCTCCCAGCAGAGGCGGAAGCATTGGCTGAGCCCATGAGATGCAGACTTCATGGCTCAGCGGCTTTAAGAGAAATTTAGAGGAGAACAGCACGTCCTCTATATCATCTTATTGCCAGATCAACAGATTTACTCCTAGGCAATTCCTTTTGGAGTCTGGCTACCCACAAAGATCCTTCAGCATCCTAGGAAAGTTATGCAGGTAAGTGGTCATAATAATGTGTTTCTCGATGAAGCTCAGACTGCATGTCAGATGATGTCAGCTCGTGTTACAGATTGGTGGGGTGATTGGGGTGATGAAAAAACTAGCTCTGCAAAAGCTATCAGGTACCCATACACCTTCCCCCAATGCAAAGACTAGTCTCCACAGTCTCACATTTCTGATTCTCACTATTAAGGCTTTTTTTTTTTTTTTAGATTTAACTATCATCTCTAAGTGAACAACTCTCAAATAATTCCTGATCTCATAAACTCTGCTGACTTGGGCAAGTCCAGCTCTTAAAAGGAAAGCACTATGTTAGCACCTTTCCAAAGTCCTTTGGGGTCTAGTTAAACAGACATGTGATGTTGAGTTTTAGTTTCTAAAGAGGCAAACAGCAGTGACCTATGCCGGTTGATACTTGACCTCAAAGGTGAGGGTACCTGTGCAGGCTCACCTGATCTGGGAACTGACCTAATTATAAATACAGGCATGAGTCAAAGATCACCAGAGGGCAAGGAAACTGGGCTCCGGAGGACCGAAAAATAACATGGAGAAAAACTAGGGAAATAACATTGTAAGACAGGAATAAGAAGACAGCTAGAGTCATGAGGATGCTAGTGAACAATCTATGTGTATTGTTTTAAGGGACCATTAGTTATATATTACAGAGTCAATTACCCAAGACTTAGCATTTGAGACAAGATGTATTTATTATCTCTCGGTCTCTGTGGGTTAGGAATCCAGTCACAGTGCTGCCTCTGGCTCCAGTTCCATAAAGAGGGACACTCAGGCTGTCAGCAGGAGCTACAGTCACCTGAAGCCTTGTGTGGGCCTGAAGGATGGTATTCCAAGTTCATTCCCACATGCCCTGACTAGGTCAGCCTCACAATATGGCAATGGACTTCTCCCTAAGGTAAGAGATCGAAAGGGAAGAGAGAAAGTTACCTAATCTCACAAGTGACATCCGATCACTTCATCACATTCTGCTCAGTAGGTCACTGCTGACACTGAAAGAAGGAGAATATCCAAGGGAGTGACTGGCAGGAGGCAACAGCCCTTGGGAGCTATTTAGAAGCTGCCTACCAGAAAGGAGGAAAGCAGAGCTGGAAGAAATGTTAGCTCGTCAGGGGAAACCTCGTTCACTTTCCATCTCAATAGGGCTCTTCACATCCTAGCCTCTACAGGTAACAATGGTGCAGTAAACATTTCCTCATGTCCTAAGCATGGAAATGTTTATAAGCCCCACTCCCAAAACATACATGCATTAAAATGTTTCTAAAAATATAAAATTTGATTGCTAAGTATGAAAAGATCTAACAAAATTAATTCTCACAAGAGCAATTTCATTACTTTTTCAGAATTGTTACTGGAAGACATTTACCACCTCAAATTGGGAGGAGTCCTCCATTTGTCGGTGCTTTCCATTTTCCTATCTTTTTCAATCAAAGTCATATTGGTTTATAAAGCTGTGTATGATTTACAGGTGTAGGATCACACCCACCAGGAGCACGTTATCACATCGCACCCGCACCCACTGTCTTTCACCAGCATCCATTGTGACCCTCTCTACTCCTCTTTCCCCCCTGCCTCTCCCTTTCTGTAGCCCAATTCTACAGTCAGATTTCCAGGTTTCTTATTGGTTTGGCTTTATCTGACCCCATGTTTTGTTCTTTATGTTCTTCATATGAGTGATACCATTCAGTATTTGTCTATCTCCATTTACCTTTTTTTTCACTTAGCATAATCCCCTCCAGTTCCATGTTTTCTCAAATGGGAAAAGCTCTTTTTTTTAATAGTTGAGCAGTATTTCATTGTCTATATGTATGACATCCTTTGTGTGTGTGTGTGTGTGTGTGTGTAGAAGGAAGAAGAACTGGGTCAGAGGTACAGGGGTGAGAGGATTCACCAGAGACAGAGTGGGGAGCAGTACAGGCAGATCGACTGAAATACACTGTTGAGGGGAGCAGAGGGTAAGACTGGAGAGGTCTGCTGTGCCATATGTGGGTCAGCTCCCTGGCTGGGGATTGAACTCAGGCTGTAGCAGCAATAGCATTGAGGCTTAATTCTTAGGCCACCAGGGAAGCCCTATATCACATCTTCTTAATCTACCCCTCTGTCACTGACCACTTAGGTTGTTTCCATAGCTTGGCTATTGTAAGTATGGCTATTATAAGTATGCAATGTGTTTTTGCATTCTTTGTGTAGATAGCTAGGAATGGAACTGCTGAATCAGATCTAATTTTCCTAGCAAGTCATTCCAAGTCAACTAGAGGTCTCTTAGTGGGAAGAAAAACCTTGTGTTTCTGAGGACTAACCTCATGTATTATCAAGGACTAGATGGGTGGCTTGTTTCAAATCACTGAAGTGTGGCTTTTTTATATAAAAAGTAATGATGATGCTATTTCAGTGTGACTGTACTGTGAATTAAATGTGTTAGCCAACAGAAGTGGGTCAATTAGTTCACAGTAGGCACCCAATTTGCAGTAGTCAACAATATACATTGAATTCAGTCAAAGGTAATTGTTGTTATGATTATTGTAGCAGAATGATTTGTGGTGATAAAGAGTTTTCTTTTCGAGTAACTATTCTGTTCTTATTTAAGTCGAGGAAAGTCATCACTGTTGCACTGTTATGTATTGCTTCCTTACTGTTTTTGTACACAGTATTCACCTTTAAATTTTAAAAAAAACATCTTTTAAGCTGCTTTCATATGCTAATCAAAGTTACAAACAAACTGGTATCTTTTGAATCTCTTCTTTTTCTATAAAACTAGTAATACAGCATGCTTTCAAGGAAACATGTCTTTTATTTTCAATAACAACATGTCTTTATTTTAACCTTAGTTAGAATTAAGAGTTTAGGAGTTTAGGCTATGTGTTTCTGTAGTGTTTTTTTGGGGGGGAGGATACTATTTTGGTATTACTATTTAGTCTAATCACTACATGTGCATTAAATTACTAGGCAAGTCTATGATAGAATGATTTTATACCTAATCACCATTCTTGAGTCGTCGTTGAATGTAAAATGTACACATCTATACATTTTTCTCAAAACCATGCTGGTAATGTGTTTTAAAACTTTGTTTCCCCCACAAAATGTTGCAGTGAGAAAAACAATTTGAATACCAACTATAAACAGTTAAAAATTTTTCCTGAAACTTTGTAGCTATTTTTCCATTTTTGTCTCATATTTGCTGTTAAAGAGCAAAATGTGAATTCATTCTGACTTATTTTATTGGGTAAGCAATTCACAATTCGACATATACGCTTGCAAAAATTTACACTTGATCTTTATAATCAATTGTGTAGCTAAAATGTGTCTAGACTCATTGACCTCCCTTCTTTATTATAAGTCCTTTCAATATGTATTTACTGATTCTTTTTCTTTGTTGTAAAGCAGGGGTCATGAATGCTATTAACTCCAATGTCTAGACGAGTAATGTAAACAGTGAGTGAGAGCACTGCAAGAGAACACGGCCACTTCGGGATCACCTGTCTGCAGATGTAAAAAAAAATAACATGCCATTTGAAAATGGAGTCTAAGTGTGCCCAAATAATCTACTTTTCCAAGAGGAGGTATGAAATGACACTGTTAAAACTACATCTTAACTTTTTTTTTTCTTACAAGTCAAACCAAATATACCTGCCTGACATTAGGTTCCAGACTACTATTTGACCACATTTATTAAAATTCTCTCAATCGTTCTCTGAATCATGCAGTGAAATAAGCAAACATTTATTGAGTGAATTAGATGTCAGTCGTTATCTAGGAATAGAAATATAATGGTTTCTCTTTTAGTGAACACAGTTTATTTGAATTTACCACATTATAGTTTTCCTTAACTTTGGAAAAAATCTTGGCTTAGGTGCCAGTATCTGCTATGCCATATGTGGGTCAGCTCCCTTACCAGGGATCGAACTCAGGCCATAGTGGTGATAGCGCTGACACATAATCCCTAGGCTACCAGGGAGGCCCTGAACATCACTTTTAAGTCAAATGTCTATGTATTCATTTAAAAAAAAGTATAGACTCTATTTTTTTTAAAAGCCCTGAGATAATAAAACTATATTGGAAAATAACAAGCAATTAAAGAAGAAAATAGTAAGGAAATTCAGATAAAACATAGGGGTAAAATAGAAGGATGTAAGAGAGACCAAACATACACTTTGAATATGATTTTTCACTTAGGCATTTATCAACCACATATCTGTTTAGCATAGCATTTACTAAATGTGCCAAGAACTACATTGGGAACATGAAGACAGAATCTTGTCTTCCAAAGGCTCATAGTACAATGGGAAATATTAAGAAACAAATTATTCTCCACATCCCTATATCCCAGTATGTCTTCAATTTCTTAAGCAGCTGCATCTCAAATGACATATTCCAGGTAGACCAAACCTTTTGCTGCCAACATAAACTACCTAGCTGGATGGGATAGAGAATAGAGAATTAAAATGGAATGGAAAGTCAGTGGTGGAAACGGAAAATCTATCGTTTGTCAAAAAATATCACTGATAAGAGTGGTACTGATACAGTTTACAAATCTCAAGTCTGATATCTGGTTTAATAGAAGAGGGCTGTATTCTTGTAAGTGATTTGAACTAATCTACTGAGATACTTCATTTACTTTAAGTACTTTAAGAAGATAAATACATATATTTTGTAGGAAGGGAAGGTGTGTTTCCATAGTCTTTTCACATAACTGTGGAGATTCTTTTATGATACTACAAAACCCAACTCAAGTGAGAGCTTCTTCAAAGTAATTAGACCCTGAGTAATGTGAAACCACATTGATGAGGTTTTTGTACTGTTTTTATACTCAATTACCTTGAAATTTAAAGAGTTCTAATCATGCAGAATTATAACATCTCTTGGAAATTGCTGACTGAGTGATGTATTCAGATCTTCCATGTGTTAACATATTTGATTATACAATGTCAAATATATTCATGCAGGGGTCTCCCTGGTGGCATAAGGGGTTCAGGTGCAGCACTATGAAACTATCAGCAGTCACTGCGACATGAGTTCAATCCCTGGCTAAGGAGGTAACCCACATGGTGCAGCAGACCTCTCCTGTCTCAGTAGCTGCTCCCCTCAGCAGTATATTTCAGTGAATCTGCCTGTTGTGTTCCCCACTATGTCTCTGATGACTCCTCTCAATCCCTACACTTCTGGCCTGTACCCCATTTATTGTATGCATAAATATTTTTAAAAACCCACACACACCTCCAATGACTCATGAGAAATATCAATCAAGCCTAAGACCACAAATCAAAGTCTTCCAAATTACTCTCTTCTATTCAAAACCCCACAGTTGTGAATTTCGGAAGCCCAGTTAGATTTGTCTGGTTCTTTGGTTCTGAGTCTCACAGTATTGGTCACAGGTACTGGTCAGCCCTGCCTCTTTTCTGGGAGTTCTGGGGAAGAATCTGTTTTCAGGCTAATTGAGGTTGCTGGCAGATGTTAGGTTCATGGGGCTGACAGTCAGTGGTCCCTGGTTCTTTTATAGCCCATAAGCCATTTCCTCAACAACATCTACAACTGCCTTGTGTTACTCTCTCCGTCTCTGAGCCTGCAACACCATGTTAATACCCATTCTCTGAATTTCTCCAGCTTCTTTCCTGCCACGTCTCTCCTGTTTCCAGGTAGAGAAAGTTCCCTACTTCAAGGGCTTTGTCAACTCTACCAGCTGCATAGGGAAAACCCAGGGTAAACTCCCTAACTTAAAGGAGGTAACTTTAATGGTATTTGCAAAGTCCCTTTTGTCATTTAACATAATATATTCATGGGATGTAAGGCATGGACCTCACAAGATGAAGAGGTATTGTCCTGCTTACCAAACATTCTCCTTGAAAACTTTTGCTTGACTCCCAGAAGAAAATATAATCAGCTGTTTTTCTGGAAATGACAGGATCAATTTGTTCATTTGTAAGGCAGTATGTACTTGATACTCAAGACTGAATAACCACAGCCTCTCTAGCATGCCATGAAGGCATGCTGTTAGGGCTACTGACCCGAGCGCCTGCATGTGGGCTCCACATGTGGCGTGGATTCCTTCCAAACACTAAGTTCAGAGGTTGCCAGACGTGTCCTGGGGTCCAAGAGACAGGAAAAAGAATTTGCCTGCCCCTAAGACCTGAGCATGAAATTGGCACAGTTATTTCCACCACATTCTTAGTCAAAGCAGTCACCAAATTTGACCTGACTCAAAGGAGGGCATAATCCCAAACCTCAAGAGAGGAGGAGGAGCACAAACATTATGGCTAACTTCCACTACCACTTAAGTTAATCTTGAGCAATACTCATCCATTGCCTGTTTTGTAGATATATGCTGAGAGAGGATTGTACAGGTTTGCTCCCTGGATACCCTATTGCTGAGCCAATCCAGGGGGACATTAGGTTCTGAAGTTCACAGACCCTTGAAAATTCTATTATAATGGAGCTTGAAGGCCCTTTATCTGAAACACCAAGCCTCTTTTGCATACCTGTTCTCTCAAGACCTTAGCTTTTTCTTCCAAGATATCTCAGTGTTTTGACATCTCCTGGAAGTCTAGCAGAAGCCCTATCAGAAGGGATAGCTCATGTCTCCCACTGCGCTCTGTTGGACTACACTTAAACCTCCTGAGATAAGAGCTTGTCTAATGAGGTACAATTTTCAGAGGGCTATACACTGAAAAAACAGAACAACTCACTCTCTTCAGGAATCTTCTCTTCCAACAGTCTGTGGATATTTCTTTCATACCTGCCCTTGTGACATGAGAAGTCCACAGGAACTAATGTTCACTTGCTTGTTTTCCTCTTAATTTTCCTTTGGCTTTACCTCTCAGCTCCAGAGAACTTCTACTTATCTTTTGCAGCTTTATGAATATTCTTTAAATCCATTCTCCTGTATTGTCATGATAGTAAAAGTAATCATTTGACCAAAATTTGTTCTTGGTAGGTTTAAGAAAGTATTTATAATTTAGAACGGGTAGAAGTTTTCTTTCTCAATAAAATCTTACTATGATAAAACTCAGCCAAGCCCTAAATGTTCAAGTTGGCAAAACAAACTGTGCAAACCAAATCCAGTCTGTGAGCCATATCTAGTTATTTTTGAATGGTCCATGAGTTAAGAATAGATTTTTACATTTAAGAGTGTTGTTAAAAAAGCAAAGGACCAGCGAAACCAAAAATTGAAGAATAGGAGAATGTCGATATTTTGCTCACAAAGCTTAAAGTATTGACAGTGCTCCTTTAAAGACAAATGTTTGTCAACCCGTTTTACATGGCATCTTGTCTCTTGCAGAAGTGATGACTACCTTAGCTTAAGTGCTTGGGGAGATACAATGAGGCTGAGTTCTTAAGTTATGTGCATCAGTTTAACATTTTTTATCCCCAATTCATGTATAAGATCCGAGCTCATTAGCTGATCTATATTGACTGTTCAATTAATGTTAATTTCCTTTCTAGCTCCTTTCTCAATGACAATGATGAGAAAAATAAAAGTGTGTGATTTAACTAACCAGAAAATAAGAACGCTTATGTTTTAGATGCTCAAAAGGCATTCAATTGTTTAAATAGAATTGAAACGTTTAAAAGGAATTAGGGAGGAGGGAGAACATGGTGAAATCACTGGCAGACAAGCTGAGCTTGATGTGTCCTAGGGGAGCTAGGGAATCACTTGGAAATATGGATGCTATTTGAAGAATAGATTGGGTGCTGAGTAGACAAATGTACTTTTAATTGGCAAAATATACGACAACTGAAACTAGTAAAGAAAAAGAGCCAAATCATTAAAAATGAAATCAGAAAAGAGAGAGTCAGAATGCTGGAGTCCATGAACAATTTAAGAATCAAGAAAATAAATGAAGAGTCAGAAAAAGTCCAAGCAGAGAAGTAACAATAGAGGAATCAAGAACTATGTCTTTCTGGAAGCTCCTGGCCACTTGCAACAATATGGAGGGAAGTAAGGGAATTATGCTGAGTGAAGTCAGTCACAAGGAGTAAAATAAACACTGATGGTTTCATGTACTGTATGTGGAATGCAGTGAAACAAAAGATCAGCCAGAACCACACAAATAACAAACCTAGAAGTCTTACTATAGAATGAGGCTACAGAGGGGAAGAGGAGGTGGGGAACAGCATTTTGAGGTGAACTAATGGACTATGGTGGAAGACTCTGGGTACCTGGGCAGTGGGTGTGGCACGGTAACATACATCTGAAGAGGTACTAACCATAAACCAATGCAACAGGTGTGGGGTGGGGAGGTGGGGAAGGGGGCAACAATGAAGTGGATACCCAAAGAATTTAAACAATTTCCCCAAGACTCCCAGATCATTACAAGTATCAATACTAATGCTTTTTCCACTACTAAGTGCTGACTCATCTTCCCCCCCACAAACTAGTACCCTTTTCTACTGCTACAGTAACAGAAACAGATTGTGTTCTCTGTTCCTTCTGGAGGTTACCAGTTGCAAATGGGTGTCCTTGTGCTAAATAAAGTGTGTGCAGGACTGGTCTGGACACTCTAAGGTCTGAAGACTCTATGGGAGTACCCATGGGAGACTTCCCAAGTTCTGTAGTTCAAGGTCCTCTACCATTTTTTAAAGCCAACAATGGCCAATTATGTCTGCCTCACATGACATCACTCTGACGTGAAACTGATGTGGTTTTTTCCTACTTTTAAGAACACTAGCTATCCAAAATAATCTCCCAATGTTAAAGTAAACTAATGCTACAAAATGTCATCAGCACACTTAATGGTTGTCAGAATGTCATGACACATTTTTGCATAGAAAAAATACATCATGACCTTTCTGACAATCCAATATAATTCCCCTTTGCTGAATTATTTAACATATTTCTATTATCTAAGAATAAGGGTACACACATGTTTGGGGGCAAGTGCTCTTCCCCAGTCCATTTCTCCACTTTCCCTTGCTTCCCATCACTTCATCCCTCCTCTCAAAACCTGGGAGCCAATTTTGCCGTGAATCCTAACTATAATCAATAATCTATTATGACACAGCTTTTTTCATTCCTTTAGTCATCATGCAACATGTACATACAGAGTGACTTCAAGCTTCAAGGTGTTGTTTGTGCTTTTTAGAAAATAAGCTCTAGTGCTTGCCTTCAAAGAGCTAGAATCTGCTTACACAATGTAATGTGTTTCTTGGTCTTTTTCCCTTTGTCTTTATGTGACAACTAAAACAACACCTTCCTCTTTCAGATCTCTCCTTTATCATTTTTTACTTTCACTCTGCACTTATCTAGCCTCTGAAATGACTGGAGTATTCAGCCCAGTGCCATGTTAATCCCTTAGTGACCTGTTTCACCCCAACATGTACAGCACCCCTACAAAAGGTCTTCACCTCATGAATCACTATTCACAAGCTGACTCAGTCTTCTTCTAAATGGGCTCATGAACCCACATACACCTTCCTTCTCTTACTTTTTCCTATGACCAGATACCTCTCCTGGCAGCTTGGTCCTTACTTAGAGGTGAGCAATGGAAGAGAGGACTCTGCTTCGCTGTGCTACTTCACAGTTCAGAAGTCTGAAAAGAGGATACTATCAACCTATCAAGTTTATCCCAAATCCAAGTCTGTCAGATCAAGCACATAATACTTCACTATGAGGAACTGCTCTGCCTACGAATTATCTTCATGACTCCGTGAAGCCACCTTGCATGGCAGGTACGTCTACACCTGTTGATCATATCGAGGTCATTCTAAAACGGAAATTTTTTGGTTTTGTTCCTTCCCCTTCTTCTGTCTGAAGTGCCTTCTCCACAGCTCTGCCCTTATCATGCCTCGTCTTTATGCCTTAGACTCAGGGTTCATCTGCAAACCCTCTTAGTATTTTCTGCCCACTGATGTAGCTTTTACTCTATAGCCTCCCATAGGATGCATTGTCATGATCACCCAGCATAGTACAAGACACCGTTAAGAAACAAACCAGGAATTTTACAACAGTTAATCAGTTACCAGAGGTTAAGAACAAGGGAGGAAAGACCAGCAAAGCACGTAGGACAAATACTATAATCCATTTCAGAAAATGTGAAAAAATGAAAATCTGTAACTATGGTCTTTTGATAATTAAGTCTCATATATATTAGCCCTTTACACTTGATCTTAGCCAAAAGGCCGAGAAGCGATATATATTAGCCCTTTAATTATTAAGCACAAATAAGTTTAGGGATACCAAACATAATTTGGCTTTCCAAAAGTAAGGTCATTTCTTTTATACACATGCCAAATTTGAACATTTACATGTGAAGCTCACGTTAACTGACAAAAACAGATTATATTTAGCTGAACTGAATATTTAATGGAACATTCATGTGAAGCAACAATTTTCTAAAATAACATACAATTCATATTTAAGCCAATTCACTGCAGAACCTTCTTTATGTCTAAACCAATGAGTCAACTCCCAACCAAGGTCAATTTACACTCTAAAGTACTTTTTACTGATGAGCCAGATCAAAACTGTAACAAAAATTTTCCACCTTAGTACAGGACATTAATAAATACAAAGAAAACAAACTGAATTAACAAAGTCAGTGGGTATTTCAATAAATGGACAAGCACAGCTTGCAAAAAGTACCAAGTCCAAGAACTACATTAAAATGTATACAGCAAGTGGGCTATTTGTTACTCTTTAGGACCCTGGGGCCCAGTTCTACATATTAACTTCAAGTTTAGTTTCTTATAAAAGTAAATCAGCATCACCTCTACTTAGTTTTCAGTATCAACACTTCCAGTCTGAGAGCTTAGAATCCTTCCCTTACAGAAAACTTACCTAGAAGAGGAACACTCGACAACAAGGATTGCCTCTACACAAATCTCTGGGATTTACCCTTCAGGTTTGCAGTTATTTTACTTCTCCCAAGCATCAAAAAGAGTAGCATTTCAAAAACCCTTGTGGGCCTGATCTGGAATAATGTAATCTCTCTCCAGAAAAATTTCCTGTGTAACTCAACATGTCAGCTGAATAATAAGTGCCACAGGGGTGAACAGAGTTGACAAGTTATTGGGATGATGTGGCATTGTTGTAAGGAATATTAGGTCCTCGCCTAAGGTTAGAAAACAAAACCAAACCAAACAAACTCCAAGGCAGTAACGTATATGTAACCACTCTTCTGGGGTTCAGAGGGAGCTCATGAACCACAAAGATGAGAGGTGCCTTAAAGCATATCAGCTTTAAAGAATGAGACTCAGTTATTCGTCACACCACTACCACCACCACATGAAACCCTGTTGAGCATATACACGAACTGTGTGTCAGACAATGAAAACAGCTTCATATATGTAGTGACTACAATATAAATATCCTTCTGAAAAATGTTGTGTATGATAAATCATACTAATTGTGACTTGTACTAAAATAAAATGCAAAGAATGGCAATGATAATGTTTCTATTGTAAATGCTTCTTAAAAGCACTTCTTCTAAGAAAAACTTCTTGCATTTATCAAGGACATACTTCCTCTGAAATTTTTTATACTCTACCTGTTTTGGATGCTCTTAGTGGGAAGTACACAATTTTTGCAGATTACCATACATTTTCTCTACCGCACTTTCCCAGTCTGTTCTCTAATTATTCTCTGAACTAAAGACCCTCAAAACTCAAAAAGAGCGGCCTCCCTGGTGGTACATGTGGTTGAGCACCACACTGTGGAGCTTCTGTAGCCACTGCAGCACACAAGTTCTATCCCTGTCCAGGGAGGGGATCCACATGGTGCAGCAGACCTCTCTCCTGCCTCGCCCGCTGCTCCCCTCAGCAGTGTATTTCAGTCTATCTGCCTGTTCTGTTCCCCACTATGTCTCTGGTGAATCCTCTCACCTCACCCCCCTGCATCTCTGGTCTGTTCCCCAGATCTTGCATGCATAAATTTAAAAAAAATACTCAAAAGGAATTAGAGGAAAAACAGAAACAACAGTCTCTGAGGCAAATAATTTTTTGGCTTATATATATATATGCATGCAATTTGCAATACTTAATACATTTTAAAATATGAAAACTATCAATTAATCCACCCTAAAAGTTCTTTGTATAGACACTGCATTTATGTATTTTTTAGCACTTTCTATCAAGTCTCCCACATATCCTGAACCAAACCTCAATACAAAATAGAACACTTGACACCAATTACAGGAAAAGACACAAAAAAAGGAAAACTAGCATCTAAGAATTACCTCAAATAAGCCTGCATTGTCATTTGTGACTTACTGACAGGATACAGTCTAAAAAGTGTGTTTAGGCAGTAAAAGTGCAATTTTTACAAACCCAAATATACAAACCCAAAAGGTATAGACTACATAATACCTGTGTGGTATAGTTTGTGTATCTGTCATTGACCAAATCATCATTAAGGAATACATGATTGTATTGAGTTAATGAAATCACCAGAACATTGAGTCAAAAAGCGCTATACTCTGTGAGAGTAATGACAGTTTCAAGGTGACTTCCCACTTGAGCTGAGATCAGCCAAAATGATTCTCTCATTTACCATATAAGAACATATTAGCATTTCCATTTAGGTGTTTTCTTTGCTTCTTTGGTTCAAGCCAAATGACCACAGCTCTAGTTTTGCTTGCCTGTACCTATGTGAATTCGAGTTAAATCAAAGACAAGCGAATGTTAAAAAAAAAAAAAAAAAAAAAGATTTAAGGGGTATAGTCGTACCATCATTAATTGCAGGCTTTCTTAAAGCTGAACAGTATTACATTGTCTGTCTACATCATGTCTTTTATTTTTTCATCGATGGACAGTTGTTTCCATAACTCAGTTTCTTTTCATTTCTGATTTAAATGTCTATTTTCTTTCTTAATTGCTCTGGTCAAGACTTCCAGTACTTTATTGACTAGAAGTGGAGAGAGAGCACATCTCTGCTCCTGCTCTTACAGGGAAGATCCAGTTATTCTCAGTTGAGTATGATTTTGGTTAACGATTTTTTTTATCATATCTTTATTATGTTGAGATCATTTCCTTCTATTTCATAACTATCAAAAGTTTTTATCTGAACAAGATATTATGTGAAATTCTTTACCAGAATTTATTACTGAGATGATCATTGATTTTTACCCTTTATTCGACTAAAGTGGTGTATCATCTGAAGTAATTTTTATATCTTGAACCATCTTTGCATCTCAGGGATTTATAAATCCCACTTGATCATGGGGGTCTGATACTTTAAATGCATATTGAATTCTGATTTGCTGGCATTTTGTTGAGGATGTTTTTCTCTACATCATCAAGATAATAATAGCCAGTAATACTGGTCTCATGAAATGTGCTTGAAAGTGTTCCCTGGTTTTGAACATTTTCAAAGAGTTGAGTAGTACTGATTCGAAGGGTTCTTCTTTGAATGTCTGGGAGACTTCAACAATGGAGCCATCTGGCCCTGGATTTTTCTTTGTCAGGTTTTTGAGTACTAAATACGGTCTCCATATTAGTTTTGGGTCTGTTTAACTGCTTTCTATATTCATGACTGAGTTTTGGTACTTTTGGTATCCATTTCTGGGCCTCCTTGGAGGCTCAGGGGTTAAGTCTCAGCGCCATGACTGATTGCTATGGCCTGAGTCTGATCCCTAGCCAGGGAGCTAACTCAGATAGGGCACAGCAGATCTCTCCTATCTCGCCTGCTGCTCCCCTGTTCTGCTCCCTGCTCATTCTATTATTTTTTTTTTTAGATTTATTTATTTATGCATACAAGCACTGGGGTACAGGCCAGAGGTGTGTGTTTAGGGGGCGGTGAGAGGATTCACCACAGAGAGCGGGGAGCAGAACAGGTAAATCTACTGAAGTACACTGCTGAGGAGAGCAGCGGGCACAGCAGGAGAGGTCTGCCTCACCATGTGGGTCCCCTCCCTGGCTGGCAGCAGGGACCGAACTTGTGCTGCAGTGGCTGCGGTTTGCTTCATAGTGCATTGCTTAACCCACTGCGCCACCAGGGAGGCCCTCCCTGCTCATTCTATGGTGAATCTTCTTACATCCCTATCTCTTGCCTATACCCCAGTTCTTCTCTGCAAAAATAAAAATAAAAAATATCTATCCACTTTCTCTGGGTTATCCAGTTGTAGGCATATCATTTTTATTTCTGTTTTATCAGTTCTACTGTCTATTATTTCTCATTTTATTTAAATCTTGCCCTTTTTCTTAGTCCAGGTAAGGGCTTTTCACTTTGTTTCTATTTTCAAAAGATTAACTTCATTTCTTGGAGTTTTTTCCTGTTGTTTTTCTCTTTCCCAACTTGTTTATTTTCTCTTTATTATCTTCTTTCTTCTGCTAACTTTAAACTTGGCTTGTTTTCAACTCTCAGTTTCTTTAAATATAAAGTTATTTCATATTTTTCTTGTTTTTTAAATATACTTGTGTTTTACTATGCACTTATTTCATGCTGGTCCTCTCAGTGCTGACTTTCCTGCATCCCATAAGATTTAGTTAGTGGGTTTTTTAGGTGTTTTTGTTTTTTTTTTTTTCACATTTTCATTTGCCTTCAGGCATTTTGCAATATCCCTTTCTTGCTTGTTTGGTATGTGTTCAATTTCCACATATACTTTAAGTTTCCAATTTTCCTTCTAATCATGATTTATTACTATATCCCCTTGTGATCAGAAAGGATGTCTACTAGAATTTCAATTTTCTTAAAGTTTGTCAAGATTTGTTTTGTGAAGGAGTATGTGGTCTTTCCCAGAGCAAGTGTTGTGTGCACTTAAGACTTGAGAAGAATGTATATTGGTAGGTCCAACGTATACTGGTAGGTCCATTTTTGTCAGTTTACTCCATGGTGAGCCATGAGGGGAAGCTACTGCATATTTCGACCCAAGTTGCTATCTGTGCCTCTCCCTGACTACCAGGTGATGATGCAACCACCTGAGTGCCAAGACTGACCGGGCTGAGATCAGGTTTCTGGAGAAATCACTTGAAAAAATGGAGCACTAGACATGCAAATCAAACCTATCCTTTCCTGGGAGAATCCAGGAGCTACAGTGTCTCTTTCTGAATGTATGGCGCTCCTGGGATGAGTGACTCTGGTCCAAGGGTGCCCCAAATGATCCTGGTGTCAGTGAGTCTGCTTTTGTGTTTGCCACAGTTCAAAGTCTTTCACTTAGGTTCTGGATTTTTTGCAAGGGAATCTGCACATGGATTCTTGCTTAACTGGTGCTACATTTTGTTATTTGTGGATGATCTGAGGCTTTGTTTTTGCCATTCTGTTAATGTCACTGGGTCCACTTAATTTTATACATTTTAAAACCAACAACATTGAGCTGGAATCTATGACTATGAAACAGTTCTTGCAGCATTTCTGCTTTTCCTGCTATCATGTCAAAAAAGAGGTAACATTTGCTTTAGTTGTGTCTCATGTTCTGGGTTTAATACATTTCTGACATGACTTTGATACCAGGTGTATTTTAGAAATTTTATGCATATACAGAACTTGTTTTAGTCATTTTTCTTCTTGATTAAAGCTTCTATATGATCAGTGAAAACAATGTGATGCCGAACAATTACTGCAAACTTCAAAAGCTAACTGCATGATTGAGCTTATTTATGGAAACATTTCAATTGGATTCTTAGGTATGTTACTTTTTTTCAGAATTTTCCAGTCTAAACTAAAAATAATTTATTGTATAAACCCAAACCAAGACCTCAAGGGAGAATAATACTCCTAAAACATGTAATAAAACTTAATGTCACCCTAGCACATCTCTAAATAAGGTAATTATAAGTGGCTATGGTCCCTACGGCTCCATTTTCAAGGGATTATATAGTGCCTAAGCAACAAATAACAATTCTGATTGGGTGCAAGAAAATGTAAGGTTAATCATCTTTGCGTCCAGGAAGTATAGATGTTAAAAAAATATGAACGCAAAAAAATGAGAAACTGTGATAAGTGCTATGAGGCTAACTCCAAAGCAAGGGAGAAAGTCTAGCAATTTCGCCTTCCCCTACTGTTCTGGATAAACTGATAATTACATACAAGAGACTAAAGAAGTCCTCAGTATGCATGGTTTAAAAATATACAATGCTGATTTGATGAAATGTATTAAATGTGACCCACATGATAGTGGAAGAACAAAATGAGTATCAAGTTGCTAATTATCTTTCATTATACTGCCCAGTTATATGTTCAGAACATCTACATGTCTTAATTATAAAACTATATAGTCCTCATTATAGAAGTCTTCAGATACATAACTATGGAAAAGATGGTTTGCTTTTCTTTTCATAGGATAAAAACTATCTCAACAAGGCAATGGCACTCATTTGTCACTTAATCATCAATGTTCTCTGGGTCAGGTAATGAGTCAAAATATGGACCTATATTTGTGAAAAAATAAATAAATAAAACAAAAGTAATTTTTGCCTCGATAGGGATACTAACTAGTCATAAAGAAAGACATTAAACTGACATACAGTATTTTGCTGGATAGTCACAAATTATAGTAAGACAATGGCAGAAAGACAACACATTAATTCCAGGAGCTAGTCATTTTAGCATCAGTTAAATAGAAATCTTTCCAGTACTTTAACATAGGTGAAATTCTATCGAGAGTTCTTTTTAAAACACTCACACTTAATCACTATATTGTGATCAGAATATTTTTGTGAGTTTCCAAATTTTGAGAAGTTCTACCAGAGCTACCAGTTATATAAGTGATTTTCACCTTGTTTCCTATCCTAGCACTGATGATAAATGATGTGAATTGCTAATATGTTTGGATTCATTTCTACTAACTTTTTTGTGCTTTCTTCTCACCCTGCTTGTTCTTTGATTCTCTTTTCTAATTTCCTACACTCCACTATATTGATTGAACTCTATTATCTTTCCCCTCTGATGGTTTAGAAGCTATACATCATATCATTTTGCGGTTAACTTTATTTATAACATGTGCACACTTGACTTAACAAAGCTAAATCCAATGACTGTAGCCTTATGCCAAAGAATTCAAGAAATTTAGACCACTGTAACTTTCAACACTACTACCAAACATACATACACACAAAATACAGGCATGCACAAATATCACATGATCTCTATATCCACAATAGGAAATAAACAAAAAAAAATCCCATAAAATACTGAGATAAGTGAACAACTTTATGAAACAACCTTTTTAAATAGTATAATCCATGACTTTATCAGTAAAATTACTGCATTTATTATCAGTGACCTTACTTTAGCAGTACCACTGATCTATCTGATTAATATTTGCAATTTGCATAAATAATACTGAACCACTTGACATAGTCACTTCTTGACTAATATATCTAATATGTAGAGTTATACAAATCAATAAGGGAAAAATATAATTCACTGCATTAGAAATCATCTTAGCTATCTACATCCTTTGTCTATAAAAGGGGGGTTACAGGAGTACCTCATTATTTGTAGTGTTATTGTGAGGACACAGTAAGTCAATTTATGTAAAAGGCTCAGAATAGTTCCTGGCAGTGTTCAATATATGTTAGAAAAAAATCCAGTCAACAGATACATACAGGAACTCCACAAAAGAGCTAGTAGAAGAAAATTATTTAGCCAATCTACTCAAAAATGGATTTAAATTCAAATAATATGACTTTTCCATAAAAGTCATATTTTTAAGTGGTAGCAGTTATTGTAACAAAGGAAATGTGGAACAGATGTTCTCAGTCATTTTTGCTAAGAGGATGGATTAAACACCATCTTTCTGAAAAGAAATTTGGCAATATTTATCAAAGACTTTTAAAAGACATGCCTACACAATAGTCAAAGAAACTGTTATAGATGCAGACAAGATATATACTCAAGATATTTCTTATCTGCATTTCTAAAATAAAAATAATCTGGATGCTAAATAACAGGGAAATGACTGCACAAAGGAACATAATTAAATAGTGTGCTTTCATTAATATCCTAGTAAGGAGTGATTACATGGCATGAGAAACTACTATCTTCACATATACAATTCTTCCTTCATTCCACAATGTTTATTATACTTATTGAGTATATATTATGTGGCATAAACTGTATATAACTAAAGAACATCATGGCAGCAAGTTAACAGACCTTATTCCAAATATATAATAATGTGAAATTTTTTAATTTTCTCTCACAAATTTGGGATTTTCTATTTTGTAAAAGGAGAAATGAGTTCTAAAATAATTTCTTTTTTTGTAACTAGCAAAGTAGTACTATGTGTACTTATTAAAAGCACAAGTTAAAGCTTAGAGATACTGGGATCAGATGTTAACTCAATGCACTGTTTATCAGATCAACCATTCAACATGTAAATCAATAAGTGTAAGCTGAGTTGTTTTGAGCTTTTCCTTGGGCTTTGCTATTGCACTGGAGTGTAACTAGAATTGTTTAAAAACATTGATTTAAAACCCTGAGTGTAAGAGTAAACAAAAAATCAGTCTTAAAAGATCGTTTAGCTTGCCACTACAGTCTCTATAGGAACTATACAAATCTGAAAATAAATAAACATACAGATTTGTCTTACTGCAAATCAGATCCCCCCATTCCTCTACAAGGTCAATGGAGAACAGTAAAGAAAATGGAATCAGATCACCATAGTGTCCTAGTGTCTCTTATCAAGAGACAAGCCAAGTCCAGAACAGACTGCTTTGAGTCTGGAAAGAAAAACAAGGCAAAGAAAAATTCAGTAAGATGCATGCAGTTATCATTCAGCAAAATGTAGTTGGGAGCTGTCTCATAGCGAATAAAAGAAGGCTGTAGGTGCAAAAGGGATATTTAATCAAAATAAGTGGCCCTCTACAAAGTCAGCAGGTGGGACTCTTAAGAGATGTTTTGTCAAAGTTCAAACGATTTTGGTCTTATTTTAAATGCAGTGCAGCTTGAGGTGTGCCCAGCACGTCACCAGGAGGTGAAAAAAAGAGTCAATGAAGAAAGGTGATCTAGCCCTTTGCCATTTATCACGGAGCTTTACTGTGAGCTGCTCTTTTCCGATGACGATTTATAAAAGGGATGTGACTGGCACCTGTGCACGGTCCGCACTCAGTGACAAACAGGCAGGGGGAGGAGAACTCTGGAAAGCAGGATGCATGGAAGACCCAACAGCCAAATGGGTACAGGTGCCACTGAGATTATTACATGAGAATGACAGGCAGATGTGCATTTCAGAAGTAGCATCTTGACTGGAATGTAAAAGGCAGAATGGCCACTACAGGAAGCAGAGAGAGGGGCAGAGGGAGTGCTGCCAGGGGTTAATGCCTAAGGTGACATTGGAACAGAACAACTGAAAAGATGTGGACAGGCCTGGGTGAGGTTAAGATGTACAAAGAGTAAACCTTGGTGACTGACCTGGGGAATGTGAGGAGAGCCAGAGAGGATACAAACCCAATGCAGCATTTCCTTGGACAATGAAGTATGTTGCCACTCACCCAGATTGGAAACAAAGTCTGGGACAGGTCTCCGTCAACCAGCCAAGAGGGAAAAGATGGGTCAGTATGGAAAAGGCAAGATTCTCAATAGGGGGGCCTCCCTGGCGGCACAGTGGGTTAAGCAACGCACTATGAAGCAAACCTCAGCCACTGCAGCACGAGTTCGATCCCTGCTGCCGGCCAGGAAGGGGACCCACATGGTGAGGCAGACCTCTCCTGCCTTTCCCACTGCTCCCCTCAGCAGTGTACTTCAGTAGATCTGCCTGTTCTGCTCCCCGCTCTCTGTGGTGAATCCTCTCACCCCTCACACCTCTGGCCTGTACCCCAGTGTTTGTATGCATAAATAAATAAATCTAAAAAAAAAAAAAGATTCTCAATAGGTAGTAAGAACCTGGAACTCAACAGAGAGCTCTAGTTTTAATAGCAACTTCTGCCATGTAGGAAACCGAGAAGAGAGGAATGCCAATGAGGTTCAAGCAATTGAACTTTAAAAGGAAGCAATGGCTTTCAATGCTGAATGCCAAGAAGACATTAAAGGGGTTCTTTCCATTCCAAATATAGGGGCACAATGACATGTTGAGATTTATATTGTGGAACTGTGGGTAAAGTAAAGGAGTTGAATCATGGTAGACCACTCTTAAAAATCTTGAAAATGAAAGAGAAAAGACTAGTATCTGAGAACAGCAGCTAGGATTAGGAATATAATTACTTGCCACTAGGGAAGGACTTGAACAAGTTGGTGGACCAAGAAGCTAGGCATTTAGGGGGAAATTCACAATTCAGGGAGAATCTATAAGATAACATCCTAAGACTAGAATAGGGAGGAGTTCTATTAAGTCATTTGAGTATTGTTATTGTAGCAATTTGTATTGGAACAGTGATTTTTTAAAATGACATATGCTGCATTATTGAAACGTAAAAAAACAAAAATATGGCAGTGAGTCACATCATGATAAAGGCTCTGAAGTTTGAGGAGCCATATTTCTTTCCTTCTTGCTTTATAAGAAGGTACTGTCTACAGTCTTCTTTCTCCTGATGAGAAGCTCAGAACAGCATAGAGAGAGGTGCATAACCATAGACAGAACAGCAAAACTAGATTAGAGATCTAACAACACTGGTTCCTAATTCTACAAATAGATAGCAAACAACTGACTAGGAACAATAATCCAGAGAAAATAGCAGCTGAGTACTTAATTGTGGAATATGGGTTTTCAAATCAAGGAAGAAATTGTGGAGGGGACTCCCTGGTGGCCTGGGGGTTAAGTCTCAGCACTATCACTGCTATGGCCTGAGTTCCATCCCCAGTCAGGGAGGGGAACCACCTGGTGCAGCAGACCTCTCTTGTCTCACTCACTGCTCCCCTCAGCAGTCTATTTCAGTAGATCTGCCTGTTCTGCTCCCCACTCTGTTCCTTACCCCGCAACACACACCTCTGCCTAGACCCTGGTTCTTCTATTCAATAAATAATCTTAAAAAAAAAGAAATTGAGGAGTTGTGGAGTAGGAAGAATTATCAGCTTGCTGATGCATCTTGCTACCTACCAATGAGCAGTCCAGTTATCTACCGGAGCCATAACAAACTGCTCCGAAACTGAGTGATTAAGGAAGCAACACTCAGGATTTGGAGCTAAAGTCTACAGTATGGGTAGGATAGCACAGAGGCTCAGAACAGCAGGCTAGGACAGAAGGCAGGCTTCAAAGCTGCCAAAGCTGTGCTGGCTGCTGGCTAGAAGCTAGCGCAGGCCCAAACTCCAGGCCTCAGCTCCTCCACAGCTCCCCAACAAGAGAGCCTGGGTTTCCCTACACCTGGCTTCCCCATGTGGCTGAACTGAGAGCTGGGACATGGCAGCTGTCCGTCTATATCAGACCATAGGGACCAACTAAACAGCACTCAGGGATGTTTCATTGGCCAATGAAGTCACAGAGCCTACTTGGATTCCAGAAGCGGGAACAGAGAAGCCCACCACTGGGTGAGAGGAGCAGCAACTAATAATGGCCATCTGTAGATGGCCACAGTAGACACACTTTTTAATTTCTCTAACAGTAGGAGCAGGGGAGGGTTCCACCACTTTGCATCACTACCTATTCAGATGCTACCTGGCTGAGCTAGTAAGGACAAGTTCATTCATTTAAGATCATTATATGTATGTTTGCCTTTCCAACAGGTGTGGTGGGGAAGAGAAGGGGAGTTATTTTAAACCCAATCTCCAAAGGGTCATTGAAGAGGTACAGATTCTGAGGGTCTCAACCAGATGCTCAGTAATGACATTTCCCTCGAGAACTCCTGAGGGGTCCGCAGCCTCTGTGTGTGTACATATGGCTTCATGTGCAGTTTCTCGCTCCTTCTCCAGCAAGACTGTTAACTTTAGTGATGCTGCCATAGAACTGACATGTGTCAAGACCAGCCAGTGACATTCCCTGGATCACTGCATTAGAATATTTCACCAAGCAGAGCCTCTTGTGTTCTGACAGATAGACTGCACCCCATAAATACGTTTTTGTTTAAAGTGGCAAATCTATGTCCGGATTTTCCTTAGAGATGGCAGTTAGCATATGACCCTCTACTACCATATTTTGGGATTTGTCTTCTGCATTTTCTAAATGCTTTCTAAGTCTCCACGCAGGAAACAATACATTTTTTGCCAAGTATTTCTATAGCAGAATCAGCAAATCCACATGGCAGGTACTGGTCATGTTTTTATGATCCTGCTCTCATGAACTGAGTCCAAACCTCCAAAATGCGAGCTCTGTGTTTTGAGCTGGAGTCCCTGAGATTTGTAATCCCAGCCTCGCTCTGGGGGCTGCTGTCCTATGAGCAAGATAGGGGAAAGCACATTTGCAATTTCTTCAAGATCTCCCAAGCCAATCTGTTACAAAAATGAAAACTATTATTATGGCAGGACTTAGCCCATAATTTGTTTGTTGTACCACAGTAATCTCCTTATTTATTCTGATTGAAGGAAATCACAAGTCTGTGCAACACTCAGGCGTGGTGGAAATAAGCCAAATTCAGTCTAAGCAATGAAGACAAAAAAGATAGGCTGAGGATGATTTCAGGGTAAATTACCATGTGTGCAAGGTGACATGGCGTGCTGACCTTGAGTGTGGAGACAAATTCAGTTCCTGTACAGGAATCCAGAATCCATCCTACACCCAATGGTGTGTGTTTAATCTTAACTATGGTAATGGACAGAGTCCAGTTTAAACTGTCCAGGAATGACCTGGGTTTTACAACATGTAAAAGAAAGGGACATTTGTTATATGCTTTATACCTCTTCTACAGCCACTCTTAGCTCATCCACAAAATTGTAAGACTCCACTGAACTGCGCATGAAGTTCTTTCACTGCTATAAAACTGAAACACCAATGAATGAGTCTTTTCGAATTTTTTCTAAAGGCTTGCTATCTAGACCTAAAATTCATAATTATACAATTGCTTTGATCTTTGCTTTGTTAAACTTATCGAATTCAAAAATTCAGCTTCGTGATCTGCTTTATGCTATTTTAGGATAAGCTTTGAGTACACAGGTGCCCTGTGAATGACTAAAATAACTTAGTGGACGGAACCTATTGAAAATGGATATGAGAAGACATTCAGGCTATGACTTGCTATGAAATGATTAATCACACTAGTTGAGTTTGGGGCAATGAAGGAGCAAACATCCCTGGTTCTATCTATAGCCTCATCAATTGTAATGTCTCCTTTCATGATTTCTACAAATAATCCAAATTTCTTTCAAAGTCTTGCTCCGGAGTATGAAAAGTTATGCCTGAAAAGACAGACAACTCTCAGGAAGTAGTATTCAGGGTAAGGCAGTGAAGACATAATGCAGGGAGCTTCCCTCTCGTATTTAGCTTATCGGAAACTGGAATCATCTTGGTTAAGAAAATACTGTCTTTCCTGAGTCTATATGTTTGGAATTTACCTGTGGTCCTCCCCCAAAATGTCATAAATGAGTTTGATGACATAAGAGGTCTTTTCTAAATTTGACACAGCCAATGAAAATGTAACGGATGCATCTTTCCGTTTTTCCTTCCTCCACTGCCCACCTTCCATTCATGTAAACTGCATTTTAAAATCATAAATTACTGTAATTAAAATTATTAAAATATAAGATGATGCCAAGTGTCCCAATCACTCTTTCAGACTGTTCTTGATAATGTAATTACCAAATTCAGACTCAACGCACTACCTACCTACAGTGGAGGTCAGGAAATGTAGTTTTGCTCTGTGCTCAGAAAGAAAAGCACTGGATTTAAACAACCAGGTAATCTCCACCACAAATGCTTTTATAATGAACTTTTTTTGAGGTAACACTGGTTTATAACACTATACATGTTGTGGTATTCACCGGTAAGGGTCACACTTCCTCAGATGTGTTTCATCTCACCACACCCACACTGAGGCACCCCCAGTCCTCTACTATAGGCCATTGGGATTCCCCAAACTTAGCTCTCCACCTTCCCCTTGCCCCTTATTACCATTAACACAGTTTATGTACTCAGTGGATACATTTTGAGATCACTGAGGCCAGTTCTGCTCTAAAACTCAAATTTTTCTTCCAATCACACTGAAAGTTTTCAGAATAATAGCTCTGTACCTTATTTCTCCATTTATTCTCTTAATTCCCAATTGTGACATTTTTATAGCAACTAATTGTTAATCAACCAATTGTAGCTATTATAGTATTTACACCATTTAATATCGAACCATGATTTGCCTACTTCTAGAGATAAGAAGAGGCTGGTAGCATTCTAGAACCTTCTTTCCTTATAGTGGTACTCTGATAGTTGGAGCTCTCTCCTTAAATTCTTGACCAAGTAAAGGTAACAGTCCATCCCAGGGACTTTCCTCTTGCAGTCCTCTTGTTCTGCAATTCGCCATCACTTCAATCTGTCTTTACTTTTCACTTAATAAGATAGAGCATTCTGCACACAATTTTTGCCCTGTCTCCCTCTTTCCAAATGCCTGAACTTCTTTGGAAACCTTCCCTCTACCACTGGAATCCATGGAACATGGTCTCACTATATAAATGTCACTCATTATCTGGAGGTAGTAAACCTCCAAAGGATTACAGTGAGTTCGCAATGTTGATGGATAGTTAAGGGAAGTACTAGTTACTAGTTGAGGAAACCTGAGACTGAGTTAAATGGTACCAGATGCAAAAATGAAAAAAAAAAATCTTATAAGAGACTCAAGTAATGGCTCTCAAATTCAAGATAAAAGACATATAAAGTAGTTTGACTGAATGGTGAAAATAGCAAATACTTCAGAGACTGTTAAACCTGCACCAAGAATATCTGTTTTCAGGTTCTTGTTTTATAGCTGTGTTAGGGATAAAAGAGGAAAAGATAATAAAAGCAATTCTTTTCAGTCTGTCTCTTTATCACCATGTTTGTTTAGGTAACCAGCTTAATTTTTAACATTCCACATGTTCAAATAAAACCTAAGTAGTATTGTTTTTTTCAAACCTTTGCCCCAGTTACACAATGTCAATTCTCTTTTATATTAGGTCAGGGGCATTCTTAATTTCAATCCATTTTTACTGCAATTCAGTTCTCTGCATTTAAGTTATAACTTTACCCTCAAGTAACTAACAAGAAGAAAATTGTCCCATCTTTATTCATCCTCCACCAGTTCTCCCTATTTTCCAAATAGTCTCACCAGAGACTGAACATGCAGCTTCCCAGTCAAAGATGAGAAAGGTGTATCTTGACATACACATACCTCTTCTGGTGTGAGCCCGTAAAGGTCAGTGGACACACATTTCCCTGGGGGAGGACCAGCTGCTTTGTGGTAGCCTCTCTGTTCCTGCTTGCTTTTATGAGGGACAGTCTCTGTGTCACAGATGTACACAGGCCAGTTCATGCTAGAGGTGTGTGTACTTGTGGGTTCTTAGAACCTATGGGGTTTCCGTGCCTACCAGGACTAGTGTTTGACCCTTTGTACCCACCTTCACATTCAGTCTCTGGCACTGAGACTGATTTTCCATGGCAATTTTGGGGTCCTGGGATACAGATGACTAACAGGACCATGGATCACCCTTTAGAGGGTCTACTTCATTACAAAACCATAAATTACTATGTGATGTGCAGAGACGCTGAGGCATCAAGATTGATGTTTAGAAAACTGAAGAGTAGTGTATCAATATATTTTTATGTCTACTGACTGCTATCTTAATGCCAATAACAGTCTCTTACTTACTAAAGATGGATACATTTACAATTGCAAGGTCACAGTATCTTGCTTAGGAAATAAAGAACCCCCCCCCCCCACCAAAAGTCATTCTATAAACTGTTTACATAGAGTAAATCACAGGACCTACTCTGGAATCAAGAGGTGGAGGAAATGAGCATCTGAACTGTTCTATTAAAGAAGGCTGGGAACTGCCATAATTTGGGAAAATGGATGATTTCTGGCAAAGGTATAAAATTGATGAGCTTCCAGGAAAGATGAGGTCCGGCATCTCACAAGAAGCTAAGGAGAATGGATCGGAGGAACATGGGTAAATGTTATCTTTTTCTGGTAAGTCCCCAAAACCCTGAATGGCACAATGTGATAACCCCTAAAATTTCTGTAGCCATACTTGTGAACAACTCTTCATGCTTATTGAAAAAAAAAATAGATTTACCCCCAAAAGTAAATGGGTTAGAAGCAAACATCAAGAAAAAGGTTGATGGGTTCTTGCTTTCCTTGGATCTGATCAGTCAAGAAAACAAACAACAGTACACAAGATATTACTATTGTCATTTCAGGGACCTGGAGCGGCAGCCATACTTACTTTTTATAACAGCAAGTTGTTAATGAAAGCAAAAATTAAATGCTATTCATAAAATGAATTTCTTCAACCTTAAAAAAATGATAATCAACCCTAAACTGAACATAGTGAAGTTTGCTCATAGAAGTTTATGAAAGTCTGCAAGCACATTTTTCAATATCTAGTCACTTACTGTTTCCAAATAATGGTGTACCTTTACACTCAAATAATAGATTGGCAAAGGCAGTATCATGTTGTAAAATACAATCCAAATTGTTTTGAAAATGTGACAAGTTCATATACTCAAATGTGATAATATCAGAAAATTCTTTGTGAGCTATATGGAACTCTTTTCAAATATAAAGTCTTATTATATTGTAAACTATTCATTTTTCTTTTGCTTGTGATAGTCTTTTGTGGAGTAGAAAAAAGGTCTGTTGACTGTAGTTGAAGAAGCTGGGATCATTATAGAAACTTGATTTCCTATTATCTCTGGAGTGGTAAGCAAAGATAGAAACGATGTCCAACCTGTTTTGAAACAGACCTTGTTCCTACTCTCTGCCATAAGCTTCCCAAAAAATGGCCTTTGAATGAATTGTTTAAGACATGCTATCTATTTCTGAAATTAATGGGAAGGTCCAGTTTCAGCATTCATTTAAGTCATCAGTTTCACTGCCACAGAAAATAACAGAATTACATACTATGTGTTTTTCTGAAACATAAAAAGTCATGGAGAAGACCTTCAGACTTTGCTATAGTAAGCTCTACTATCGAGTCCTTCTAACTTTATATGCAGATACCATACTTATTGGGGATCTTCATCAGTGACCTAATGCATTATAAAATGAGCTAGTTATGTAAGTTCTCTGAGTTTGTATTTCTGCGCTTTTTTTTCTCTTTCAAAATATTATGTTAACGTAATTCTGCTTATTAAATGGCCACTCAGCTAAGGATAATAAAGAGCTTTGAAAAGCACAACTAAATCTCCACTCAAAAGCAGAATGTCACAAAGCTAAGCTAGAATGGCAGGTGGGTAAGACTAAAAATAATGGCTCAGTTAGAGTCCCTCCCTTAAGGTGAATCAGTGAAATAAGTAGGCTCTACTCTATATCCAAAAGGTTAACCCTCTGCAAATCAAGACCCCAAGTGATGCTATTCAGACAAACTGATGGCAAGGCTAAAGTCTGAGGTCAGAGAAATTGCCTTGAACTAAATTTTTTTGACAAAGGCAATTGGTAAGCACATAACTGCAATGTCTTAAATGTACTTAAATGAACCGTCCTCATCAGTGTACATTTTTAGGATAGTTATTGGCACTTTCCACTGAACATAACAAATGTATATATTCCTCAATTCAGAAACACTTGTAAATCACACCGATGTCTTGTAATTATGCAAGTATACGCTTAAGATTCAAGGTATAGACTTCTACTCCTGAATCTTTAGGTATACTTACATAGGAATATATATATGCCCTATATTCAATGGAAGGAAATCGAAGAGATCTATAATGTCCTCTTACATTGATGTCAGAGAAATACTGATCACAAGAAAAATAACCTTCATATGGATTAGGTAAACATACTGTACTGGTTTTTTCCTTATGTTCTGCCCATCCAAACTAGGAAGATCACAGTGATCACTCATGATTGCAAACCCTGTGTGGTAGGTGTCAATAACTAGTTCGGTCTGAAAACCTACTTTTAAGCTAACAAGTTATGCTGCCCTAATGTCATCAATACTGACAGGAGACATGAGACTGCTGGGTGAGAGGAAAAAAGTGTTTTAGTTATAGAAACAACAACCAGAGAATCAGCATTTCTACTAGTCCCTGAATCCCAGTTCTTACAGGGTGATACAAAGAAGGCTAAGTGACAGGCTTGCAAGCATGGGGTGCATCTCAGGACAGAAACCCTAAGTCTAAAAACACTTCTTTGATAATAGCAACAAACTGTATGATCTTTGCCCCAGAGGACAATACAGCTACATTAGCATGAACAGTAAACAAACTATCTTTCTCTGTAGGTAAAAAGACTCTTTTCCAAGACTGTTGCCTACACAAATGCCCTTTTAAAGACAACCTAGAACAAAGAAAGAAAGTAATTGGTTAAAAAAAAAAAAAGTAGAAACACAAAGGACCCATCCAGAGCTGTCTCCCAGCTGATAGGCTCTGAGAGACAGAGTTGCCCGGAGTCATTTTCTGTCAGGCTGAAAGACCACCAGGAAGGGGTGGGTAATCAAGCCTGTTAATACAGGAGCTGAGGAGGAAGTTATTAGCACAAGGCAGGCAAGATCTTCTTGGGAGGTATAACCCAAGAAACCCAGGGAAGGAGGAATCACCACTATTTACAGGCCTCGTAAAACCATGGAAGTTCTGAGCTTTCAGGATAGAAATAAAAATTGATCGTATTCATTTGGTTCAGAATATAAAGAGTCAAAAAATGGAAAAGAAATCAAAGGCATGATTCAGGGAACAGAAAGTCACCCACCGTTGATGAATGAAAACTTATTTTTGGTAGAATTTATTTTGGTCAATACTGCAATGTTCATTTCTCAGAGTACTACATTCTCATTCTTCTGATTTTAAAGTACTTGCAAATGTTGCCTTATTTGACAGAATGATTATTTCATATACTATATGGAGAGAAGGAAGAATAAAGAAGCAAGCTAAATACAGTTTGCACTACAAAAACATAGAATGTTCCACTGATTTAAATATAAACCTTTCACATTTCAAAATTGTCCTAACACCAACAAAGACAGAGTTTAAAAGTCAAGTATTCATATATAAATAGAATATTCTCTTTATTATTGCTTTAAGTTCTGAAAGAATTTAATTGTGGATTCTCTTTCACTTTCTGTGCCTTTTTCCTAATTATATAAATGTAACTTATTTTCATGAGTGATAATAGCTTTCAATCTAACATAGCATGTCTTGCTTTGACATTTACAAACACACAGCTGTGGGAACAGATAAATCTGGCAAAATGTTTATTTTCTAAGTATGTGAAAGGAAATGGGATGCGTCTGCTTAATAAACCTAATAGAGCATTATAAACTTAAACAGTATGATGAAACTGGCCCTGGGAGGGTGAGAAAATGATAGCATTCCCATTATATCATCTAACTTTGTTTTACTAGTGTCTTATGTAAGATGATATATAGCAGCTTAGAATCAGGTAACAATTGCATTTCCTTCAATTCATATATTTGGAAAATGAGAAGAGGACTGCAAATACATGTATAACACCAAAAATGCCTATTAAAAATGTAGATGAAGGATGAAATGACTGAGCTTTTATGCAGCTCAAGAAAGGCCTGATTATCCTGAATGCCTTTAAAAATATAACTATTAGCTATTTCCAGTAATAAAGCACCCCTAAAGGATGGAAAATCTCCTGAGGATTCTATTAAACAGCCAACTACTTCCTCCATTATGCTTTTCATTCTTTCTACACCCAATTTCCGTCTTTTTCAATTACACTGTTTGCACTGTATCCACAGCTACCTTCATTTGGAGAAGAATAAAGACAGAGAGAGGAACAGAATCATTAGAAAAACAGGACACCACTGTTCAATAAGAAGAACTAGGATTTTAAAAATTCATGCATCAATATAATTCTTCTCTGGGTTCACCTTAATCCCACGTGGACAGTACTTACAGAACATTTGCTCTTGGTGTGGGATGGAAGGGGAGACAGTTTTATCCCCCAGAAACATCACGCAATATTGGAAAACATGTTTGATTCCCTGACTCAGGGCACTGGAGTGGCTTCTGGTACCTCTTGGCAAGGACACTTCTACACATCTACAATTCAAACTTAGCACCCTCACATCCTATAGTACACTGAGAAGTCCGCAAAACAAAGTCATTCAGTCCAAAATGGCAATGGGTGCTGAGGTGCAGAAGACTGCCCGAGCTGAATGCCCCCCTCCCTCCTTACTCCCATTTACCTTTTCTCCATCTTCCTTTTGAGCAGATTTTTGCTTCCTGTACTACAATTGTTCTACTGAAGCACCAGCCACCTATTTTTCTAATTTATCCCAACTATTCTCACTTCTAACACTTGTTCGTATAGTCACAAACATCCCTTATTTATTATCTCCAGTTTACTACAGTGCAAAGGCACTGATGGCCTCCCTTTTTTCTAATCATATAAGTGGCTTTTGTGGTCTTAGTGACACACATTTATTTCTACAGTATTCCTTGAACAATAACAATAAAATCCCATGGAAAGTGATTATATTTGTGGCTGCTCATTCTCTGAGTCTAAATTTCCCTTTGCTCCTAAGGAGGCTATGAATAATTTCTCTGCATGTTACTTAAGCCATCAGGCAAAAATGGTGACAAACCTACTGTTACTGGGCAGAGTGAGGGGCACCCCAGGACCCCCAAGCCTGCATTCTCTAAATGACTTCTGCCATTTAAAGGCAAAACACATTCTAGTATATTAAGACCATGGATGGAAAGGATCTTTAATACATTTGGTTTGCAAAGGAGAGAAAAGAATATATTTTCCATATCAAACAAGCAAAATTACCTATTTCCTCATGGGTAAATGCCCAGTCAAACAGGGTTGGTCCAAAGCAGGACCACTGAGGCCCAAAAGCAAGCCTAAAGGCACCTTGTGGTGGAGACCCATGGGAAAGGGGCAGAAGGGGCCAGGTAAGTCTGGAAGGAAAAGAGCAAACTCAAAACCCAAGTCAAGATAAAAGCTGCCATTGTCAGCCTCCCCACAGGTTTCTCATCCAAAGTTCTTTCAAGTGTCTTCTTCCCTGTCCCCTAAGTCCCTGGTATAAATCCAAGGCTGAGAAGCAAGCACACCTTCTTCATGTCTCTCTCCTCCATGTGCCTCCTCCAGTTCTTATCTCCTTCGTTCCTTTTCCCTATCTTCTCCAGATTCACCTCCCTGGCCAGCTCCTTTCTTAGGGTGACGCAGGGAACCTTTCTCTGGCAATTACCTACTGCACTACAAGGAGTCCAGCCAGACCCATTGCAACCAACTATGCCTAAAAATCAAAATTATCAGACAGCCAATAGTAGGGTGTTCATGCACAGTCCAGAAGTTTCACCAGCATTTTTTCTGGGAAGAAATACAAAATACAATCAGGTAATTGGAACTCTCTCTCTCTGCCCCCCCCCACCCCACTTCTGTATAGGCCTAGATTTGTACTGTTGATTTTAATAGTTGTCATTTACCTGGTACACAGGCCAGCTCCTATTTCAGATTCACAGTCTTGTTCCCTGAGCTGCTGGGTGGACCTCTAAGATTTCAGTGACCAAATACCCCAAATCCCCTCCAGACTAGGCTGCCTCCCCAGGGCATCCTATACAGAGCTACTGATCGCATGACCAGGGACCCAACCCTTAATCTAGACAATTCAGATGGCCCGTCCAAGACCCAATTCCTGGAGAGGTAAACTGAAGTGTCAGCATTTGCTTCTTGATAGCCCAACTTCTTCCTCCATATTATCCTGCTTCCTTCCCCTTCTGGAACATCCCCTAATAAACTGTTGGCATGTTTATGTTCATTTCAGTGTCTGGGGCTTCACCTGCAGTCACATATTTGACAGATCACCCATCCCCTTATTCTGTAAGGAACATATATTTTGTACAACGGCCATCATCATATGCAAAAATAGGTAGTGTTCTCAACAGTGAAGAGGAAATTGGGATTTAGACCTTCATTATTAAATGTGTTCAGTCTAAATGAGTGCTTTTTTTTTCCTTTTGTAAGCTAAGAATTTTTAATGGAACACCGTATTTATTCTACTTCCTAACAGATTTAGCATGTTGATGATTACTTGTGGAGCACAAGTGTGTAAAGGCTGTAAATCTGCTAGAAGTTTCTTCTTTGCTCTTTCCTATTTTTGCTTTTCGGGCCAAGCCTGAATGGATGGACTATGAAGCTAATTTATAGGTCCTGTGGTATGAGATAGAACTCAGTTTGATTATCAGGGCTGTCAAAGTGGAAAGCTGTATATTCAATTAGTTAGTGAATTTTGACACAATAGGTGCAGGGATCAGCCACAAAGTGACTGTTTTTGAGTGAGAAAACACATTCAGAAAGGGGTTTAAAGGAAGTTGGCACCATGGAGCCATTTCATGAGAGATGGAGTGAAAGGGCCGGTGCTCACATAGGCCTGGGCTGCCGTGACAGTCTATAAGAAGATAAATCGATGTATTTGGCAATGTTATAAACAAATTGATATAAAATTGGGAGAAAAATTGGGCCTTCAAGAAAGTTTCAGAAGTACTCTCTGGATTCAGATAAAATAGGGTGGCTATTGTAAGGCCCTCAGGGTACAGAGATACCTAGGTTAGCTTTAAATACTGCAAGGACTTCCTGCCACACTGGCTTGGTTCATCACTTCTTAATTTGACTGCCTATTAGAAACTAGCCAGTGCAAAGAGGAAATATGCTTAAAGACATCAAAATCTTATAATTCAAATTTACACATCACAAAAAATATGAATCGCAAATGATAAGAAACGAGGAGTGGAAGGCAGGCACTATATACTAGCCCTTTATTATTAGACCTAACAACTACTGGTTAAAAAGAGAATGAAATCCAATTCAGGTCTGTCTGTCTTCAGTTTTTACAAACACCTGAGTAGTACAGTGCCAGGCACTTATAAAGGGCTTCAAAATGCTGAAGAAGAAAAAGAATCTGCTACATCCTTTCCTGACCATTAGAAGACATTATGCTCACCAGGCAGCTTAAATTCAACTTACTTTGTGGAAAAAAAGTCCACTGTCAGGGAAGATTCATAATCAATAGTGGTCCCTCTGGCTATTTGGCTGATCTTGCTCCTTTGTCTCCCAGATGAAAAGGTGGGAGGGGAGAGCTGGAACAGCTGATAATGATGTTCCCCTCCCATTCCTTCCCCTTCCAGGGAAACAGGTGAAAATTAGCTAAATCACCTGGGATACCAGTTTCTTTCATCTCCTCTACAAAGACACCTCACCACTGTTCTGCTTGCCTTCCTGCTCTGGGAATGCAATCAGCCCCTTGATGGGCCCAAGGCCTCCTCCCTGGAGCTGTTCTCTGCCAGGATCCCTCTAGTCCACTGTCTCTCACCTTGTCTCGTGCTAAGTCCTTGATGGTCTCAACTTCCATCCTTCGCTATCAAAGGAAAATAATTTTGCTTGAGACATTCGTCTCAAAACTCAATCCCCCATTGGGAAACCTATAGGCCACGTCATACAGACCATATTCACACAAAAAATTGCCATGACCATCCTCCTTATTCTTTCCAAGAAGAGAAGTTACCCTTTGCTTTAATTACCCGAGGGGGAATAAAAGACACTTAAAAATATCACTTCTAGCATATTCCTAATAGGTTGTTTTGACTCTCAGGGATATAAAAATTCTCATGTTTGCCGAGTCTTCCCTTTCCAGTTCTCAGTGCCCAAAATACAACTGTTGGACAAAAGAAGTGTTAAAATAGTGGAATTGTCTTTTCCCTTGTTCTGGGGCCCAAATCACCAGGTGGTTCTGATTTTTAAATCAGTGAATCTGACCCTTTACAATGCTTCAGGTTTTCAGAAGTTTACTTCCAGGGTTAAGAAATTTAACCAATAAACTGGGTGGAAAATGCCTACTTTCTCACTTTCCCCTTTGTGTTCTGTCAAATTTTCACTCTCCTTCCTCCTGTGACATGAAATATGGGATACTGGACAGAGAAAACTGAGATGCTGTTCATGCATCAGAGTTATCACCTCACACAAAAACATTTATCTCCACAACCACCTGTGCTATATAGTAATTTAGTGCAGTATTAAAGCCCAAACCAAAGAGTAATATAATTGTATGGAAAAAAAAAAACTTTAAGGAAAAAAGTCCCATTTTGAATCTCTACTTGCATTACTTAGAAAACACCCTGTTCCCCCATTTTTCCAAATCAAATATTTATTCAGTTTTATTTTATGTCAGACAAACTTGATAATGTATCTCAACATTGACTTCAGACTGAGAGCAAGTGGTTTCATGGTATGCAAACCTGAAATTATTTCCAGACTTTTCCAGATGTCATACCCTATAAATGTTCTTACATATAAATGCAAATAGAGTTTTACAGAACAGCTATTTTTTCTTCAAGTTTACTTCTTAAAACCTGTGCACATCTCATTTAAAACACACATTCTAGAAGACTCTTTAAGTTATACTTATAAAATAAAAGTCCTGCAATGAACTACATTATTTTACGCATACAAAAAATTTCAGTGATGATAAACTGCATGATATACTAAATTCTGACTGCAAACTGAGAGCATGCAAACTTTGAATCTATTCTGGAATTCAGCTAAGACAAACAATTGTTTTTAAAAATTTGGTTACCCTAAAATTATACACATCAATGGTTTAGTATCTGGAAAAATTATTTCTAAAAAAAAAAATACAAAAAAGACTTCAACTGATTCCAATTAATGAAACTTAACAGTTAAAAATTTCCTACAAAAAACTACACAAACTGTTGTAAATAAACCTAATTCTTAATAAATTTTATTTCAAATAATACTAGTAATTTTTTTTACATTTTTATTTATTTCAAATATTTTCCTATTCTAAATAACCAAATAACATTGCATTTTTCCAACAAAGCTAACTTATATTTACATTTTATCTCCCCTTAATAACAACACATTACAAATAACAATAATTTTTACTACTCATAACAAAATCTATTTTTACATAACTTCAATAAAAAATTTATATACTTCAATTAAAAATATATTTCATTATATAACTTTAATTAAATTTCTTCCTAAAATTAAAAAACAAAAAAATTACTTAAAAAAATTCCAAAAAAAGTTTGCCTCCATTAACAAAACTAAGCAAGCCCCCCAAAAAACAAATCCTAATAACCTCAAAAAAACCCAAATAAAATCTAATAAAACAAACCAACATTAGCCCTACAGCCAACTCAAACCAAACATAAATTCACTCTACTTCTATCTAAAATATTCCAACAAAGTCAGCTAAAATTAATAGTTAATTATTCTACCCTATATTTGTTTGCCCAGGATTTAACCCACTTTAAAGCTGAATATCTTACACCTTTGGGATCCCTTCAATTCTATGAAATCCTCAGCCCCAGACCATAGGCAAGCTTATTTTCAAAAGGACTTATAAAACAACAGCAACAACATATACCATTGGTTCTTAATCACCTACCTCTAGCACAATACCAGAAAATCATCAATATAGAGAAAATGGGCAAGCCACTTGAGACCTACTGTAATAAAACATGTTGGGGAGTTTGCTCATTCAGAAATGTTTACCGTGTCCAGAGATCTCAGGCTTCAATTTGGAAATCCTTGATTTTGTAACATGTGTTTATGAGTGGCTAGTGTTTCAAGCAGCAGCATATGCACATATATAGTTAGGGAAAGGCAGGAAGAACACAAAATTACACAAATTTAAAATGCTATGGTCCCAAACAGTTGTGCGAACACAGAATGACCATGACGTGTGGGGCAGCGCTGGGACCAACCATGGTTTTAAAATAGAAGCAGTCAAGCTCCAGTTTCAAAAACGAGACCTGTGTAATGCCTAAGCTAAATGGAAAGTGTTAATCCTAAATGAAATCGTTGAAACTGGACTGCCTTAAACATTTCTGAGTTGATTATAACTGTGGCCTGCCGGCTACTGCTGCCCCACACTGGCAGGGAGAAATTTTCATTTTAAAAAAGGATGTAAAATATTTAGGATGCCAGTGAAAGAAAACAGAAGATATCACCCCAAAATACACCTCTTTGGCATACTGATAACAGAGCGCCCCTTTGATAAATGAGGAGAGGGGATACATCCCTAGACCCCAGGGGTTACCTGAAACCATAGCGTTGAAGCCCACCGATGCTGTTTTTTCCTAGATATGCACGCCTATAATGTTTAACTTATCAATTGGGCAGAGATTAACAATAACTAATAATAGCATACAACAATTATAACAAAATATGGAATTAAACATGTGAACACGGTCTCTCTGGAAATATCCGTACTCACCCCTCTTCTAGGGCAGCGTCGGGACCCCAGGCCTAGGCTTTGTGATGAAACAGCATTTTCTTCCTTAGCAAGTCCAGGGTTTTCACGTTTGTACCAAAGGAAGCACGCTATGGCTGCTCTTTGGCGCATCCTAATCGCCAGCATCACTAGTGGCCATTATTAAGTAAAAAAAAAAAAAATCTTACTGGAACGCCGCGAGCACTGAGCTACCAGACCTTCACAGGAGAACAGGAGGCCGAGCGAGCACCCACTGGGTGGGCCGGAAGCGTCTGCGGCGCTGGTGCGTGCGTGGAGGGGCGTGGAGAGGCGGGAGGGGAGGAGATGGTGCGAGATTTCCTGCAGCTGTTCAAAACCATGCCCCACTCAAAACGAAGGCTTTGTCTATTTCTGGAGTTTTCCGTGTGCGATTTCAGACCACGGACGCCTACCGGTAACTGAAATCTCACAATAAAGATTTTTCTTTTTAACCTGTGGCCATCTGCCTTCTGCCTCAGTATTCCTCTGAAATGCTCTCTACATGAAAATGAATGGAGGAGTCTCTTGTTGCTAAATCGGAGGGACCCTGGTGATAGGCGTGGTAGGTAAAACAATCTCCCAATCTCCCGTCCAAATTGCCCATGGTCTTATCCCAGAGCTGGAGACAGTAACATACAGCCCACAGCAAAGCAGTCTTCTCAGGCGTTGAGGACGGTGAGTGGAGATGCTGGCGTTCCTCAGGTGAGCCCCATTAACCACGTGAGCCCTAAAGCACAGAACCCTTCCCAGCTGCGCTCAAAATGAACCATGAGATTTGACTGCTACTGATTTGGTGGAAGCAGGAAGGTGGCCACAAGAAGCAGGAAGGAGCAGGAAGGTGCCAGCTCTAAAAGCTGGCAAAGGCAAGGAAGTGGATTCTCCCTGTAGGGTCAGAGAACGATCAGGTCTTTCCACCCTCCCGCCACTGGTGTGATGATGGACACCTGCGTTGCTGTGAGCATTCCTAGGTGGGCATGTGCAAGCGGGCGCACCTGAGTTGGACATGGGCTTAAATGGGCGGTCATGAGGACACCAGGTGAGCAGCAGGACGGACCAATAGCGAGAGCACCCAACAAAGGAGCAGTGAGAGTACCAACCAGCAGTAAGAACGAGAGCAGCAGTAGAAGCAGAGTAAGATGCACTGGGGGCTGGGAGGCCTGCCAGTCTCCCCCCGCCCCCATGCTTGCCGTTTACCTGGCCATCTCTGACAATAAAAAGCATAAAAGCCACCAAGGGCTCCAATTCCTTTACCCCCGTCTGCTAGAACCATCCCGAACCTGCCCTGTATCCCTTCCTGCTGCTACACTCCCCAACAGCCTCCAGAGGTTGCACAGTCAAAGCTGTTGGTAACCACTTAAGCAAGTCCACAGTAGATATATTCCAAACAGGGAAAACTGCCTGTTTTACACCTACTTAGAGGTAGTATGTTGAGCCCAAGCTCACACTTACCTAGTTGATTTTCAAGGTGTTTCTGGGAGCCTGCAAATTTGTGGGACTTACCTACTGAATTTTCAGACAAACTCCTATGTATGTGTGAAATCCACTTCTTGGAAGCAGCCTTTCCTTAACCATCCCATAGCAGTGGGGTGAATGCCAAATGATAAACTAGTTATTGCTAATCACAGTAAAATTTTCAGAGGTTTTGCATTACTGACAGGGCAAAATCCAAACTCATTTTTGTGGAATAAAATACTTTAGGATCTTATTTCTCGCTTCAGTTTTATGCCTTAACAATTTTCCTCTGAGGGTGAAGAATGCTTACTAACTATCAACTGAGTAATATTCTCAAGAAATCCTATATTTAACAAGAGATAGAGGATAAAGACTTCTTACGGTTATCTGGTTAGGCAGTAAGATGGGGTGGTGATCTTTCTGTTTGTCCTAGAATCTGACCCAATAGTAGCCAGCACCCTCTCCTCTGATATCAGTCTCTGTTATTACTGTCTTCCCCCCACCCTCACCAATATCAGAGGGCAACAGAAGGAAGGCGGGATGAGAATGAGAGGATAAACAAGGCAGCAGAGTCAAATGGGGTTTACTTCACTGGGGGTTACAAGTCCCTATTTGTCATCCCCCTAGGACAGGATGCAGTAGATAAAGTTCACGGAGCTAGAGTTTGATCTCATATGCTAGTTTTTTTTAAAACTTTTATTTATTTATGCATACAAGAGTTGGGGTACAGGCAGAGTTGCAGGAGGTGAGAGGATTCACCAGAGACAGAGTGGGGAGCAGAACAGGCAGATGAATTGCAATACACTGCTGAGGGGAGCAGCGGGCAAGGCAGGAGAGGCAGGAGAGGTCTGCTGAGCCATGTGGGTCAGCTGCCAGGCAGGGTATTGAACGCACACTGCAGTGGCTGTAGAAGCTCCACAGTGCGGCACTCAACCCCTTGCACCACCAGGGAGGCCCTCATATACTAGCCTTAAAAAACAAAATCCATCTGAATAAATGTGGAGACCTAATTGACTATAAAGATTTATAAAGATTCACTATATAAAGATTTATGTATTGAAGAGCACATCATCTAGCAAGCAGAAAAACACTGCCAAGGGTTTTACAAAAGGAAAGGCTGTCATAGTCAATAGGAAGTTGAGACAAGAAAAAGTCACCTTCCCTGGGGAGAGATATGTGGCTTACCATGCAGATTACCTCACTTGTACTGACCAGGAAATCCCAATGCTGATTGGTGGGACTTCTTGGCATCAGCGACTCCATCTTGAGTCGGACTTTTTTTTTTAACACTAGGAAATTAGGTAATGGAAAGACTTTTGAAAGAACTTTTTAAAAATTTACATGCCCTTCAAGGAATATTTGGGTGAAGCCACCACAAAGAATTGGTGCCACTTCATGCCCCATTAAAGGAAAATATTTCATTTCTTTAATGTGTCCATGGGATCAGTTTCCCCAAATAAGTCACATAGGCTTTTGTCAGTGTATCACCACAGTAGGTCTCTTCTGATAAATATCACCTTGGTGTGGGAACTAGAGATGAATCAAGGTTCTGTGGGACTTGGGAGTGTATCACCATGACTTCTCAGCACTATGAAGATATCTGCAGCCACTGCAGCATGAGTTGGACCCCAGGCGAGGGAGGGGACCCACATGGCGCGGCAGACCTCTCCTGCCTCCCCGCTGCTCCCCTCAGCAGTGTATTTCAGTCAATCCACCTGATCTGCTCCCCATTCTGTCTCTGGTGACTCCTCTCACCATCTTCCTCCCCCACACCACCCCCACTTCTCGACTACACTCTAGCTCTTATATGCATAAATAAATAAATTTTAGAAAATAGAGATCAGTGATGGTCCTATGGGTTAACAGAAATTTTGTCTTTGTTTCAGTCATTTGCCTTTGTCCTAATCAAAAAAGCAGTGACTGTTCTTCTTTATGTAACCCAGGACAATGCCATTCAGTGGGTATCATTCAGATGTAGGTTTATAAGTGACATGTCCTCTCTGTCTGCAAAACCCAGCATTTCATTCTTAGAACCAAAGGATGACATCATCCCCTCCTTGTCTTGCCCCAGGTCCTTTAATATAGGGTAAATGTCCTAAGTCCTTTCCATTTGTCTTTATAATTTACTACCTTGTAACATCTCCATACATGTATTATTGAATTTATTACCCCTTGCTAACCTATCTGATGCTGTTTTGATTACTCATCCAGCTGAGAAGACCCCAGAGGGGTGAGTTTTTTTTTTCCCACTCCTCTCCAATATATTCTCCCTTCTCTAACATCAGAAGAGGGAGGTCCAGGATTAAAAGAGCTGTCCACACCTAAGGCCTTCTAGCCAAGGTCAAGGCAGACATAAGTGGGGAAGATGAAAGCAGAGGTTTCAAGAAGACCTGTTTGCACATTTAATTAAGTGGAAGTGACTGGAAAACTGTAATGGTTTGGGGATGGGGAGGTTATGATTTGATATGCATAAATACATATTATTTGAAATAGAAATGGGAAGAAAATAATTCTATTTCAAGTTTAATATCACTTCAAGCTCAGGTTGTTCAATAGGTGACTTAATTTACAATTCCAATATTTAAAATAGCTAGAAAAATTACCCTAGAGTATAGTTGAGGAGAAAATGCTTGTAAAAATATCTAGTCATGTAAAAATATTTGAGGTAGCTAATTTTAACTTTAATGTTTGTACTTTCATTCTGGTTTTAAACAGTGTTATACAGAGATACGCAAAAGATTCTGAATCCAGTCACTTGGGAAACAATATACATTAAAATGTATATTGCAGGTAAATGGAAAGAAAATGCAGACTGAAGACTTGAAGATAAAATGCAAATATTCTTGTTTTCCATTCCAGTGACCTCTGTGTATTTCCTCAAAGGTCACCACATTTTAAAAATAGATATCTTTTTGGTAGTGGGTATGTAGTGGCATGTATTTACTTGTTTACTTTCACTAAACAAAGCCCATGTTTTTTATATCAAAACATGTATATGTACCTCATTCTGGTTAACAGCTGAAGTGCATTATAATTTGTTACCTAGTTCCTACCTAATGCATATTTAATCTTTCTAGCTTTTTACTATTATAGATAATGGTGCAAAATATAACATGCATATATATCTTGACTTCTTTTGTGAAACATAAAAGATATAAGCCAACATTGAAAAATCATCAAAATCTTTAAATAGTTGCTAATGTTATGGGCTAAAATATTGCTATTTTGTTTTATATTCATTAACTATAATTGAGTTTTGAATATACTTATTAATACCTTCATTGTTTTCATTCTTTTATTCTGTGAAATAGTCATGCATTATAGCTATGCTTTATCCACATTTTTCTAAAGAAATTTTACACTTTTTCTAATGTGCATGGAATCTTTAAAAATCAAGTAAATTTGTCTTTTTCTTATTATGCACTAAACTAACTTTTCATGATATCTGTTGTGTCACTGAACTTTTTCTAATCATTTTTGTCAGATAGACGTTATAAATATTCAGTTAGTAAAAAAATCTTTTTTTACAGATTCTTGATTCTCTGTTTTGTTCAGAATAGCCTATTTTGTTTCAATAAATAAATTCATTCTTATTATCTTACAGTAAATTTATAAATTAAAGCTTTCAAGTTAAAACTTCATCTGGAATTTATTTTGGTGTACTAAGAAAAAATATAATAAAATAATAGGTCATCTCCAAGTCATATGTATTAAGCAATCCTTGTATTTTTGCACTTATTTGGATTGCAACTCTGCCATACACAGTATATCTCTCTTTCGTACATCAGGAACAACCATCAATACCCAAGGTCACAACTGTTGTTTAGTCCTTTTTAGATAAAATAGCCATATAACTTGACAAGCAGCAGAAATAAGAAACATAAAAATTACAGAGGGGAGGACAGTGATCACTTTCTCTCAGATAATTTGACTATAATATTACAAACGTCCCTTAAAACTCACCTTAAGTATTACTGGGAAAAAAAGAATTCAGTAACTGGACTGGTGATACAATTATTATTTCAATTGGCTCATTCTCTTTAGTATTATATTGGTTACTATTGAGTCGATTTTTCATTCATGGCATGAATCTTAATTGACCACAGTATGTTGGCATGGTAGGAAATACATGTATTTCACTTAATTCAGTTTGCTCATACAGGCTTTCCTTGTTATCTGACTTAACCTATTCTTGAAAAAGGGTTGAATATCAAATTTGTTAATAATAGGAACCTTTGTTCTTTTATTTTAAATATGAAAAGTCTAGTCCAGCCTATTTAAAATGCCCAACCAATTTTCTCCAAATACCATTTAAGTGTCCTAAACACTTCCATAACTCACTGAAAACTCCTTCATTGTATAACACATTTTAGATACTAATTATCTAATTATTCAATTAATGCATGAATGTGTATTTATTTGGGTGATGCATAGAAATCCTGCTTAGTATGCAATGATAGAACACTGGATATAAAGTATATTTTACACTGATTAGGGAGAAGCAAAGACTTTGAGATGAGTGAAATATTCACCTGAATTTACTGAATTTAGGTCCTGGGTGACAGAGCTTTCAGAGATGGGAACTGGTACAAGAATTCTGTTACTAAAGTACAACCTAAATAATCATAAATCATATTAGGCCTGGAATATCAGTTAAATAGTATCATTGGTTGACTCCAAATGGCCCAGTGAAGTCATGCACTACACAGTCACCAGTTCATACGCAGCTTATTTCTCTACATTTTGACCAGTTTCCTAAGAGCACCTCTTTAGTGTTTTTTCTTTCTTTCTTTCTTTCTGAAATCCTATCACTTTCTATTGATATTTTGCAATCCTTCTTCCCACTAGACACAGGGTTCTGGACAGTCCCATTTTAGACTTCTTGCCATCAAATCTGCATTGAACATGTTCTATTGTAAGAGAAAGCCAAAGTAACATAAGTGTTAAGCATACCAAATGAATACAAATGACACTCAGCAAGGTAAACTAATAAGGCAAATAGCTACTCACCATTGAAAGGTTGAATGAGTGAAGTTTGTGAATGAGAATGAAGTTGATGTTCTTTATTCTCATCAATAAAGATGAGACTTCTCACTGCTTCTATATGTGGTGGTCAAGGGTGAGAATTATTCAGGGTAGGGAAGAGAGAAGTATGTTATATCCAAAACTTCACCAAGCCTAAGGCCTAAAAACAACTGAACACCCTTCTCTTCTTACCATTTGAGACTTCAAAATTCAGTCAAGACATCTGAGACTAAAGACAAAGTGGCAGCATTATAGAAATGCATAAAACATTCAAAATGAACATCTGCTTAAAGTCCTCTCTCTTGTGATTACAAAGTTTCTAATAACATCAGCCCAGACTTAAAACTGTGCATAATTATCTCCATTTTGTGAAGTATCATCAACAGAAAAGTACATAGAATTTGTCAAATGAAGGTAAGAAGGAGGCTCACTTCCATGTCATTAGAAAATACAAATTAAAACAAGTACAGACCTACTCAAATGGTGAAAAGCCACAATCCAAACACCAGCAAAATACTGGTGGAAACGTGGAACACAGGGATTATCATTTGTTGCTGGTGGGAATACCAAATAGTATATATCACTACTTTGGAACAAAGCCTCTTCTGCCATCCATTGCAGCAATCATACTCCTT
Source organism: Galemys pyrenaicus (assembly GCA_019455555.1). Lineage (NCBI taxonomy): Eukaryota > Metazoa > Chordata > Mammalia > Eulipotyphla > Talpidae > Galemys > Galemys pyrenaicus. The sequence continues at coordinate 9,248,393 of JAGFMF010011668.1, read as the reverse complement.
AATATTTACCCAAATGAGCTAGAAATTTCCATACAAAAACCTGCACTTGAATGTTTTGAACAGTTTCATTCATAATTGCCAAAACTTGGAAGTAACCAGCATGTCCTTCAGTAGATAAATGGATACAGAAACTGTAGTACCTTCAGACAATGAAATATTGTTTAGCACTAAAAAGTAGTGAACTTTCAAGATAGAAGAAAACATGGAGGAGACTTAAATGCATATGAACAAGTGAAAGAAGCCAGTTTGGAATAAGCAACATGTTGCAAGATTTCAACATTCTGGAAAAGACACACTGTAGCGACAATAAAAAGATCACAGGTTACCTGGGAGGTGCTAGGAAGGGGTGGGGAGGCAGAACGAAACTATTCTGCATGATGGAATAGGATACATATCCTTTATACATTTGTCTAAACCCATAGAATGTAAAACACCAAATGTCAATCCTAATGGGCATCAGGTGATTATTAGGAGTCAATACAGGCTTATCAGTTGTAACAAAAGTGCCATTCCTGAATGTAGATCATGGGGGGAATAGGAGAAGAAAGGCTGGGAGCTCATACTGTACACTCAACTTTACTGCAGATATGGAGCTGCTCTAAAATATATTTTTAGGTACACAGCTCAATGAATTTTCACAAAGCAAATGTATTCAACCAAGTGTGTACAGACATCAACACAAAACCTTACCCACACCCATATTAAGAAACAAACGTCTTCACACACACTGCACCCTCAAGATGTACCCCCCAGTTACGGTCATCCTCTGTCACTAATCCTACCAGAGCAAGCTCTATTCTGACTTAATAACTGAAACAAATTCTTCTGTTTATTCAATCATGAATATTTGTCAAGGCAATCACTTCTGACATGAAGATTGAAACAAAGATTAAACAGGCTAATTATCTGAAGTCTTTTTGTAACAGCATCTCTGACATACAATCCAATTTCTGAAGGGATCTGGCTGAATCCAAAGGAAATGCTCTGAAAGAGCACGTAAGGGGGGCAGGAGACAGGCCCTGGAACACTTTATGGGCCAAGCGAACATTTCAGAATATAGTCTAACTCCAAAAATTTCTTTTCTGAGCATTAGTTTAAGGGACTTTTACTGTGCTTTCTTTAATTTTTCTCCATGTGGAGGGGTGGGTACAGGTATTGAGAGATTTTGTGATATGTCCTTTAACGCTCTCCCCGCAAAGTGTCAAAATAGTCAGCATTAGAGAGGAAACTGGAGTTGAATAAACTATAAAATTATTTGAAATCAACTCTTTTAGTCATTAGTTAATATATCTCTAAGACAAAGCATTCCCTTTTCCTTTATCACTGTTTCCTGCTTTTACTGAGATATAAACTGTACAGCACAGTAATAATAATATATACGGTGAAAGGAATATCTAATAAGTTTAGTTAACATTCTATCATCTCATATAGGTGCAAAAAATTTGTTTTTTCTTGTAATGAGAAGTATTAGGATGCATGCTTTTAACAACTTGCAGATACACCATATGACATTGTTAACTGCAATCGTCACATTGTACATTGCATTCCTGGATCTTATGTATGAGTTCTTTATAAATTTGGGGTGTTAATGGATTATTTGGTATATGATTTGCAAATATCAAATATTTTTCTATTCTCTAGGTTGCCTTTTCTTTTATTGCACAGAATTTTTTTAGTTCAATGAAATACCACTTGTTTTTTACTTATCTGCTTGTGTTTAGGTGTCATATTTACAAACAACAACAACAATGAAAACGTTGCCTATATCCATATCAAGCTTTTCTCGTATTTTCTTCTAGGAGTTTCATGGTTACCAGCCTTACTTTTCAGTTTTTAATTAAGTTGCTTTTTATTCACAATATGGTTTCACTTTGTTACATATGACCATACAATCTTCCCAGTACCATTTATTGAAGACATATTCTTATTAATTGATTGTACATGCATGGGTTTGTTTCTGAGATTGCCCAATTCTGTCCCATTGATCTAACTATCTGTTTTTAAGTCAGTATACTTTTTTTTTTTTTTTTTTTTTTTTTTCATAGAACTGAGGTATAGGCCAGAGGTGTGGGGGTAACAGGATTCACCAGAGAAAGAATAGGGAGCAGAACAGGCTGATCTACTGAAATACACTGCTGAGGGAAGCAACAGGTGAGACAGGAGAGGTCTGCTGCACCACATTTGGGTCAGCTCCCTGACTGGGGATAGAACTCAGGCCACACAGTGAGAACTCAAGAGTCTCAACCCCTTGTGCCACCAGGGAGGCCCTACATACTATTTCAATTGCTGTAGCTCTATAATATTGCTTAGTTCAGGAAGTATAATGTCTCACAGTTTTATCACTTTTTACTCATTTTTACTTACTTGGATTTATTTTTAAGGTTTGAAAAACAGAGGTTTTGTTAATTAGCATCAAATTCCCCTTGACCTCTTTGTCTTCTGGTTGTTTTTTGAATAAGTAGACTTGAATCAAAACCATGTAAATCATTATTGCTCACTAACGGACTTTTAGATGGTTCATTTCAAAAGAAAAGTTATCTCTGAATGCATTTTTTTCTATGTGAGTTACAGCTGGAAAAGTCAAAATGATTTCCAGCCAGTAAATGTAGAAGTATGCCAAAACAGAAGTTGTAGTTAAGTAGGTTTTTTTATTGGACACATTTTTGCATCTAAAGTGAGTAAGAAAAACACACTGTGATAAGAAAAATAGATATTGAGATTTGACATAGAAATGTAAAAAGGAACTGCAGGGGAGAAGCAGAAACTGTGTCAACTTTCTTTTTATCTTTGTATATGGTTATATAAATTTAAAGAAAGAGAACTCACATTTTTTTCAACAGAATGTTCAATTCCAGTATTCTGGGCATCTCTTGGTATAAAAGGTAGGGAAATTGTGTGTGTATGTGTGTGTGGTTTATAAAAATAAAAATGTTTTATGGTAAAGGGTTATGGGAGATAAAATGATGTGAAATCCAACCCACCAATTTCAACAGTGACATGAAAAAGATGGTTGGGTTGTTTGGTTTGTTTATTTTGTGATAAAATTTAAAAGCTTCTGTCTACATTTGATAAGATATTGCAAATACATCCCTTATCAGACCTCTTCCTCAGGCTTCTCTTCCCAAGCATTCAGTCGCTCATCATCTTCCCATGCCTGACTTGTCCCTCGAGTTTTACAGAGAAAGTGAGAGCTGGGTAAACTGGGCTATGGTCACCATAACTGCATGGAAACCATAACTGAAGACCTTTCTGTTGGCTGAGATGGAGTATCTGATACTAGATTTACCCTCTCACCTGATACAGTATACAAAGAGACAAAAGTGTGAAACAGTGGTTTTCAGACTATGGACACAGGCAACACAGGGAGCAAACTGAGATGAGCACCAGAGGTGACCTCAGGTGGCTGACTGCCTGGAGTGATTCCTATACCACAGAACAGGAAGCGGGCACCCAAGAGAGCACAGTGGCATCCCTGCAGTGAGTAACTGAGGCAGAAGTGCAAGACCAAACGTTAGAAATGGCCAGGCAGAGCCCAGGAGAAGAGGACCAGATAGAGCAAGATCTCTGGAGAGCTACCGAGGTCATCTTCAGTGTGGATGGAGAGTAGGATTAGTCATCAGCACAGCTGACTCGGCCCACTGCCTTCATCTGCATTTAGATCATCTATCTCTTTCTTAATTCCTTATTCAGTTGTATTGTTATGAATGTTTTCTTTTAGTGATACTAGTTCATATTTTAAACTTGTCAGTTTTCAGCAGAGGCCCCCTACAGCCATATAGCCATTTGAGACACTCTGGAAATGTGAAATTACACCGTTTTCATCTAGGCTACACAGAGAAGATGATATACAAAGAATATATGGGCAGACCCATTCATATGCAGCCAGCCATTGTTCTCATCTAGTAACACTATGTTTCCTCAAATACAATATTAAAACTTAGCATATGTACATCATTACTGCACTGTTATTTTTAAAAAGTGGTTACTCTGTATAGTCACTTTTGAATATTATAAATGAACAGTAAAGGGAGATTTTTTTTTCCATTTTAAGGATAATTATACTGAATAGCCTGGATAATTATACTGACTAAAAAGAAAAAGAAGTAGTAGAAAGAACAATAAACTGATATTTGCAATGACTTCTTCTAATAACCATTTTGCCAATTTATGTTAGATGGGTAAATCATAATTTCTTCTTTCAATTTTCTCATTTGTAAAAAAAAAAAATAAGCAGCTTAGAATAATCTCCAAAATTTTCTAACTTTTTAGTCTCAGGAGTTTTAAACTATCTGAAACATTTTATTTTCTGAAGAGACAAATGTAATTACTTGGTATTGGCTCAGGGTTTTCAATGTTTAAATACTTTCACATTTTTTTTAATTTTAAAATTATTTCCTTATTATTTTGGGTTTTTTATTTCAGACAGTTTATGCATATTAGATGAATGCAGAGCTTTAAAACAACAGCACCAAAAAATAATGTCTAAAACTACTCCAAACTCACATGTTGGTCTTAAGGAAAAATTAAAATAGTTTAAAACACTTAAGAATTCCCCATTTATTTTTTATCTTTTTCACATTTTCTGAACTGTTGATTTTCTGGAAACCACATCAGTTAATTTTGTAAACATAGGAAGGAAGACTTTTATTATGATTAGACATTCCATACTTTCCCCAGGAGGTAATCTCAGAAGAAATCTACTCTTGTAGAATCATAAGTTCAAAGAGATCTGGATAATTTTCTGATAAACATCCTCTGTATTTCATGTTTTAATCATGATGCAGCTTTTATGTTTTAGTAATTATTCAGACAATTTCTAATGACAGAATCATGGGTTTGTATAATCTAGAGATAAATGAAAGTTTCCACACAACAGTGTGGAAAACAACAGGAAGATATTCAGATTTGTCCTGCAAGTTTAAAATGTATGTGGTTATCAAATTTTGCCTCGTAAACTCCTATTTCTTATTCACCCCACAGAGGTTCTAATACGGCAGTTTAAAGCACTCCTGAGCCTTCACAACCCATTCACCATGTAATCCTATGTGTGTGAATGACAAAGTAATCTCTTAGAATCAGTGTCCACTCTGTCTTATCCTCTTTAAAATCCTGAATCTCAGTCAAAATTGGCAAGCCGTGACACTTTAATTAGCAAAAAAAAAAAACTCAAAAAATACAAATTCATCTGACTTTGGGGAATATTTTTCAGAAGGTTTTTATTTTATAATACTTTAACATTTGCTTTCTTTTAAAAAATTCACATTATAGTCTCAAAATTTGCATCTCTCTTATTCTTTCATTCATTAGGTGTTTCTTCCTTAAAGTTCCTTCTTATTTATAATTTCTCTCTCAAATGACAATTTAAAGTATACAGATTAAGAGGGGGGAACTGATGCCGTCTACAGGCTGACTGAACACTTTATATTTGCTTCTGTGGGCAAACCTTCTTTAGAGTAAAGGGACTGACCTATCTTCTCCTGCTCAGAAGCATGACTATCTCTTCACCACAGTCAGTGTCAAGGCTAGCAAGCTTATTGTTATGCCTGAAAGGAACCTCAAAGGAACCTTCTAGAAGTGTGGATATCTTATCTGCCAGGTACACTGTTGAAGAAAGCAATACCATACAAGTAATTAGGTATTAACTTAGCCTACCCATGTCCATTTAGCGAACAGTGTTGCCTAAAGTGGGAAACATCAGACAAATAAATAGTACTATTTGGTGGGACAGAACATAATTCTAGTAGGGTAGACATGGTTTCAAATAAGAGTGCTGCCCTCTCTGGTTTGCAAATTTGGGCAATACACTAAATATCCTTAAACCTTGGTTTCTCACTTATAAAATGAGTGTAAAATTACATCTACTTAGTTGAACACTTGTAAAGGGTACTGAGATAAAATATGAGTAATGTTAAATACAGGATTTAGCACAAGTTTCAGGAAATGATAATCATTACTATCATCATCATAAACATTATGGTAACAGAAATATTAGAGTTCATGAGTTCAGAGGTCATGTCTCCAATAGTGAACATGACAGAACTTGATATACAGTATATTCTACATAACCATGGATTTAAGTGAACTGAACTGTATTATAAATTATTTCTTAAGTTCTTATTATGGAAATTCTATTCCCAGCCCAAGCCTTTCATGTACAACTTACAAATACATCATTTCTATGCTATTTTCACAGGTTCTCTTAGTATTTTGATAGAACATTAATGTTAAAAATTAATAGTGGTATCTATATGTGTCTCTGTGTATATGTATCTCTCCTTCAGTTACAAAGGTCTTATTATAAAGTGAATGGTACAGAAGATATAAATTGGAAGTTCCATTCTAGGAAGAGACAATGACTTTTAAAAGCAAGGAATTAAGAAAAAAGGGACTACTTCTCTGCATAAAGCTGAATATGCCTATAGAATTAGTTCCCAAAGTAAATTATTGAAGCAAATAGTTTAGTATGATTCCAAAAAAGAATTAGGTGTAATGAAGCAAAAATCTGAAAGCAGTTTGCAGCTTCATATATATGGATTTTCAAGGGAAAATGAGATTTGTTGGTGGAAGTGTCACTCTGACATGCAGAGAAGCCAGGGGTTAAACATGATATATCCATCTCAAAAGCTAAGTTATTCTGTTTTAAAAGTTGACTTTAATAGCTATATATTCTAAATTAATGCTGAAAACAAACAGGCATTTAGGGACAGAAACAGAACACTGTTCTTCACTTGTAATCAAAGAACCAGGAACATCTGGGGCTTCCCTGGTGACACAAGGGTTAAAGTCTCAGCACTATCAAGCTAACAAAAGCCTCTGCAGCATGAGTTCGATCCCCGGCCAGGGAGCTGACCCACAAGGCATGGCAAGACCTCTCCTGTCTCACCTGCTACTGCCCTCAGCAGCGCATTTCAGTAGATCCGCCTGTGCTGCTCCCTACTCTGTCTCTGGCTAATGCTCTCACCCCTAGCACCTTTGGCCTATACCCCAGCTCTTGCATGCATAAACAAAAATAAATCTTTAAAAAATAAAATACTTTTGCATGTAGCAGTCCAGTTTGCCCAGCAATACTTATTGAACAAGCTGTCTTCATTCCATTGCATATTCTTTGCTCCTTTGTCAAAGATTAGTTGTTCATAAGCTTGTGGGTTTGTTTCTGGGCTTTCTATTCTATTTGGTCTATGTGTCTGTTTTTGCTCCAGTACCTTGCAGTTTTTATGATTGTGGCTTTGTAGTAAAGTTTGAAGTCTGGAAGTGTGATCCCTCCACTTCCCTTTTTTTCAGTTAGGAGAGCTTTGGCTATTTGAGGTTTTTTGTGTCTCCATATGAATTTTATCAATTTTTTTCTATTTCTTTGAAGAATGACATTGAAAATTTTATTGGAATAGCACTGCCTTTCACCATGCACAAAAATCAACTCAAAATGGATGAAGGACTTAGACATAAGACCTGAAACCATAAAATATCTAGAAGAAAAAGTAGGCAAAACCCTACATGACATACACATCAATGACATCTTTAGAGACACAAAACCTAAAGCAAAGATAGTGAGGAGAGGATAAACACCTGGGACTACATCAAACTTAAAAGTTTCTGTACAGCAAAGGACATGCTAACCAAAACAAAGCGACAACCCACCAACTGGGAGAAAATCTTTACACACAACATTACTGATAAGGCACTTATCACACAGATCCATAAAGAACTAACCAGACTAAACAGAAAAAAAGAAAACAACCCAGTCAAAAAATGGGCAAAAGAGCTAAAAAGGCAGTTCTCCAAAGAGGAAATGCAAATGATGAACAGGCATATGAACAAATGCTCAACGCCTCTTGTCATCAGAGAAATGCAAATCAAAACCACTATGAGATACCACCTCACACCAGTGAGAATGGCACATATCAAAAAAGTAGCAACAACAAATGTTG
>JAGFMF010011668.1:9222250-9236288 GCA_019455555.1 Galemys pyrenaicus | reverse complement strand
GGGGAAGGGGGGAGGGCAAAGACGGGGAAGATGCCAGAGGGTGCACAAGGGACTGAGGTGATGGTGCACGGGTGAAATGGTGGTGGGTACCCCCCGGGGACTACAAATGATGTCAAATATAACTAATAAAAAAAAAATTACAAAAAAAAAAAAAAGAAGACCATGTCAGACAATGGAGAACTATCTCTAACACAGCTACTCTGAAAAGCATTAAGTCAAGCTAAATCTTACACAATAACATTAAGATAGCTAGCTAGCTAGCTAGAAAAATGATATAGATATATGCAAATATATGTAGTAAAGATTATAGTCTAATTATGTAACTTGTATCAAAGTTCTCAGTTCAAATTCAACTCTGCCAATTTTTGAAAACGAAATTTTGCATAACCAAATATATTTGTATAGGCCCTTATATGATTATCATTACATATAATATTTATAGTTTCCTAATTTCCCATTGTCCAAAAATAGTTTATGCTCTTGAATATTTTAGACAAAATATGTCAAGTTAATTCATTTAAACAAGCATAAGACTTTTACTATAATTTGTTAATGATCTTAACTACTTCAAAAATTTTGAAAGATGTGGAGATCTGTTCTCAAAGAGATTTAAAGATTATCTATTCCAGTATCCAGAAGTTCCAGCAATGTCTTTAGATACTTCAGATGTGTTTTCTGAGCTGAAAACACATGGAAGTTGCACAAATTGATGTGAAGAATTAGGCCTGAATACTTAAATACTTAAGGATAATGTAGTAAAAGGTGAAAAGACTATCCTATTGAGAGAAGATTAGTTTCCATTTTTGTATTTTCTTTTAAGATGCTCGCCACTAAACTAGGGAATTGTCTAGTGAAGGTGAGGGAATGTTACCATTACCCTTAACCATTACCTCATGTAGCCTTTCCCTTCATTTCTCATCAAAGCTCTCTATTCTCAATCTCGTTGGCTGAAAAACAGTATTGATAAAACTTAACTCCGTCCCTGAAGACATCAAGGATTTCTGAATGAACCCAGGCTATTGAAGAGGGTGATCAATAGTATGAATAAGTTTAATTTTTTAAAAGATAACCCAATTTATTTTTTAAAAAATATTTTATTTATTTTTATTTTTGCAGAAAAGATCTGGGGTACAGGTTAGAGGTGCAGGGAGGTGAAGTGGCAGTGAGAGGATTCACCAGAGAGTGTGGGGAGCAGAGCAGGATAATATACTGAAATACACTGCTGAGGGGAGCAGTGGGCGAACAGGAGAATTCTGCTGTGCCATGTGGGTCACCTCCCTGGCTGGGGATCAAACTGGGGTCATAGTGGTGGGTCTTTGTGATGGCAGTACTGAGACTGAACCCCTAGGCCACCAGGAAGGCCCTAAGAGACAATCCAATTTAAAATAATGGTCAACACTATACACAGGCAATTTGTGCATACACACACACTCCTTAAAAAATCCAATTCAATGCTTTAAGGAAAAACACAAGATTCATAAAGTGAATTTTTAGTTTAGATAGAGTTGAAAAGTCTAATATAGAAAACATTATAGTATGAATGGAGAATCTTTAAATATTTTTCTTGGGCATATGAACTGGTTCTGTGTTTTTGGAAGATATTTTGGTGACACCCAATAAGTTTTAAAGGTACATATACTTTAAGTGAGCAATTCCACATAAAAATTCATTCCATGTTTCAGAATCATATACAATGTTATAAACAAATGTCGCCTTAATAACATAAAATTATTAAATAAAAATTCCACTCGAAAAATCCATTCAAGAAGTCCATTCTGGTGGTCTATGGGTTAAGTTGTAGGGCTTTTACTGCTACAGACCCAGTTGGACGCCCCAGCCAGGAAGCTGACCCACAAGGCACAGCCCACTGCTCCCCTCAGCAGTGTATTTCAGTCAGTCTGCCTGTTCTGCTCCCCACTCTGTCTCTGGTGAATCCTTTCATTACCCCTTGCACCTCTGACTATGCTCCCAGTTCTTCTATGCATAAATAAATTTTAAAATAAATGTTTAGAAATCCATTCTATAAAAATTGACAATCATGTTTAATGTCAAATATACAAAATACTGGTTATTGTAAGTAATAGCAAGTAGAACAGAAGACATTTATGTGCAACAACGTATGGAAAATAATCTAAGGGATTTCACTAACAGAAAATGCAATCAATAGAGCAATCCCAAAAGTTACTAAATCTTTCTCTCTATAGATAAATATATTGATAGAAAGCTACAGATATATAGAAATACTTGACTAAGCTTAAAAATTCTTAAATAGAAAAGATGGAAAACTTACTTTTGGTGAATGGCAATACTGTGGTCAGAGAAGACATTGTTTTTGACTTAACATTGCCTTATTTTTCAATTTTGTATCAATTTTTTGACACAAACATGCAATTGTACTATAAAAATACATGATGTAATAATGATAATTTACAAAAAATTCATGAGCTTGGTCCCTAGCTCTCTTATTAAATCCTTCAATGACACTGAAGTAGCATCAAGATAAAAGTCTTGGAAATTTGTAATTAAAAATGAGTAATTCAATAGAAGCTAAGGGGAGCAATGGACAGGAACAGACAGCTGCTATTAACTGAAATTAAAATAAAAACACATAATAAATAGCAATTCTATTTTCAGTCACTCTCATGCAAAGCTAAAAGGGAATAAAACAAGAGCAGCAAGCCAGGGCATGGTCTAAGGAAAGGACATGCTTTCATAGCCATGTGTGCTTTCCTCTGCCACAATGCAGTCAGTTCATTGTTCACTCATACCCTATGGGTGCTCTGAGATCAGGGAATCACAATTTTGTTTTGTTTTTGTCTTTATGTTTTTAAACCTGTACCTCCTATAAGTACCTGGCACACTTGAAATGAGTCATGAAATTATTTTGCATCAATAAATTAATGCCATGCTAACAAATTGTATGTTACAAATGACACACAAGGAAAGACACACTTCCTTTTTTATAAATAAGATTTATTTATGCATATAAGAACTGGGATGTAGGCCAAAGGTGAAGGGGTGAGAGTGTTCCCCAGAGACAGAGTAGGGAGTAGAGCAGACAGATCTACTGAAATACACTGCTGAGGGGAGTAATGGGAAAGATAGGAGAGGTCTGCTGAGCCATGTGAGTCACCTCCCTGGCCTGGGATCAAATTCATGCTGCCATGGCTATGGATAGCTTGACAGCACTGTGTCTTTTTTTTTTAAAGGTTTATTTATTTATGCATACAAGCACTGGGGTATAGGCCAAGGTGTGGGGGGTGAGAGGATTACCACAGACAGAGTGGGGAGCAGAACAGGCAGATCAACAGTAGTACACTGCTGAGGGGAGCAGTGGGCAAGGCAGGAGAGGTCTGCCTCACCATGTGGGTCTCCTCTCTGGCCGGCAGCAGGGATTGAACTCTTGCTGCAGTGGCTGTGGTTTGCTTCATAGTGCGTTGCTTAACCCGCTGTGCCACCAGGGAGGCCCAACAGCACTGTGTCTTTAACCCCTGCGCCACCAGGGAGACCCATGACACACTTCATTTAGACAATGTTTTTGAAAGTAAAATGGGCTAAGGTTATTTCAAATGGCCGGGTACTTCATGTTTTAGGAAGGCAAAAGTTAGTGATCCTTTACTCAGTGTTCTGAAAGTTTTTACATTATAGATAGAATAATTAAACAATTATAGAATGATGTGCACATATTTTATTCGACTGGGTTGTGAGGTCAGTAAATGTTAGACCTTACTCATTTCTGCATCCCTCATGACTGGTAGTACACTTGTATTTATATTTGCTAAACTGTACAAAAATTCAAATGAATTAGACAAAAATCTCATGTAAATTAAAGGCAGCAAAAGGGCTAATTAAGGGACGGCCTGGGAGTCTGACTCAGGTGGTCTCTTAGGAAGAACCTGGACTCACCGCCTCTCATGGCACAACAAATCTACAACTAGAATGAGGCAATTTGTACAAAAGACTTGAAAGCTGGATAAACAGCATTTCCACACTAGTGCGGAGACGGGGGATGTAACTGAGACAGGCGTTCACCAAGGAAGAGGCCAGCCCACAGGTATCTTAGATCACCATAATGAGGGCACCAAAGGTGTGGAACACACTCCTGGGTCTAGAGAGAGGGTGACCCACAGCACTGGAGTCCCGAGCAGCTCAGCAGAGTGAGTTCCTGAAGCCCTGATGTTGCAAGCAAATAGGAAACACCCAGAAGCATCGAAGAGCTGCAGGGAACTGAGCTTGCGCTTGAAGGGGCTGGATCCAGGCTCACTGAATCCAGGACAGGGCATGGTTGGTTAACACCTGAATCACAGATGAAAGAACCCTTACCACCCTCACAGATTCCAGCTGAGAGGGAGGAAGCTTTAGGACTGAAATGGTCAGAAATGCTGGCAAGCACCATCATGGCACCCCCTGGCCATGTGTTACAGTTACCTGCCCGAGAAAGCCATTGCTGCCCCATCAGCTACCCCACATGGGCAACAGGTACCAGGTGACTGCATGCACCTGGACTGGGCCAGCACCTTCATCACCCACTAACCACCAGCAGCAAGCCAACCCCCTGGCACTGCCAGCTCAAGGTACCATGTTCCTGCACCTTGACCAAGCCAAGCCACTACTGTGTACTCGACAGCCCCACATACCACATGACCTGGATGCAGTAGGAGACACATGTAGCCCACAATGGGCCACACTTCAGTGGCCAGAGGGGACCCGGATGACCAGCAGGAGCATTGCCAAATGCTGTAGGTGGGGGAAGGTCCCTGGGTTGGAGATGACTTTCTGGAGAAGGTGCTATGGCCCGTCTCTTGCTCTCCCTACACACCTCTCTGCTTCCTGACCCTCCCAGGGAAGAAGAAGCCTTTGGAGAAGGTAAGATTAATTTAGCCTGGAGGACAGTTCAAGTAACAACATCTGGTCCACCTTCACCAGTAATAAAAATGATCAACAGCCCCAGATCCTAAAGGGGCTCCTTGTTCTCTTCAGGGGGTATGATGGATGATCATCTAGAGCTTTCAGTGTGTTGTTGTTAGTAATTATTATTATTATGTCGTTATAACAAACATCATCACCACATGATAACCAGCAGCAGACTGCCCATAAAAATGGGAAGGTAAAACAGAAAAAGATTATGACTAAAAAGCACTAAAAATGTACTTTTTCCTGCTAACAATGCTAAAGGAGGCTTCTCCCTAAGAGAAGACGAAGCCACTTTCTGATTCTCTGATGTGACAACATTCTGAGATAAGCCTGGCTGTTCTGTCCAAATTTCCTATGAGGGGAATTTATAACCTGACTGGTTTACCCTGAGAATGGATTTCAGATAAACTCCCGGGCACAGAGACAACACAAAGAAAGAAAATGACATTCGGGAAAATAGATGTCTGGGAAACACAGGAAGGAATGGAGGTGTCGCATTGGTGATTCAAAGGTTTAGTGAGGTGCCAGGCAGAATGGGGGGCATGCAAGGGAAGGATCACCCTCCATGTTCTTGGGAATACAGCACCCATGTATATGGTATTGGGTAAAGGAAAGAGATCCCCAGAAAACTAAAACGTAGACTCACCTGTGATGTTTTCAAGCTCCACTGGTATACAAGTCACCATTTCTCCATCTTTAAAACATAAGGAAACAAACTTGATTATATTTCAGTTTTATTTATCCATCTCTGGCATCTTCCAATTTGCTGAAAAATTGGTACTTTTCAATGTAAGCTGTTACCTCTGATAACAGAGAAACAGAAGAGTCTTTAAATTCAAATAATGTAAAATAAAGTGAGAACCGGCCTCCCAGGTGGTGCAGCAGTGAAGTCGCAGCTTCTGCAGCAGGAGTTCAATCCCCAGCCAGGAAGGGAGGTGACTCACATGGCGCAGGCAGACCCCTCCTGCCTCACCCACCGCTCCCCTCAGCAGTGTATTTCGGTATCTCTGCCTGTTCTGCCTGTTCTGCTCCCCACTCTATCTCTGGTGAAGCCTCGACCTCTCTGCACCTCTGGCCTACACCCCAGCTCTTGTATGCATAAATAAATCTTAAAAAAAATGAAGTGAGAGCTACAAGTAGACTTAAGTAGTTCCTAAAGTTCCTTCTCCTGTGGCAATGATTGTGAACTTAGAGATCTTTGTAAGTCAAATGCAATTTAATGGTCCAATAGATTCTTGAAAACCTACCCCCAACTCCAAACAAAGGAGGAAAGAAACAGAACCAAAAGACATGGTTTTATAAAATAATACAAATAGCTTTTTAAAAATATAACATTTTTTTTCGGTCAAAAGGGCATCTAGACTTCTATTTAAAAGAGTGAAAAAAGGGTCTCCCTGGTGGCGTAGCAGGTTGAACACCACAATGTGAAGCATCCCTGGCACAGCAGTGCAAGTTTGACCCCCAGCCAGGGAGGGAACCCACATGCTGCGGCAGACCTCTCCTGCCTCATCTGCTACTCCCCTCAGCAGTGTATTTCAGTATCTCTGCCTGTTCTGCTCACCACTCTGTCTCTGTTGAATCCTTTCACCTCCCACGACTCTGGCCTGTATCCCAGCTCTTATATGCATAAATAAATAAATCTTTAAAAAAATAAATGGTGAAAAAGGGGGGCTCAAAATTGGAGGTCTCATACTCTTAATTAACACAAGACTATATTGCAATGTTGTTTAAGCCACTGAAGTAACCCCCCAAAAAACGAAAAATAATTCACTGGCTAGAAACAGCAGGTTGTCTCTAAGGTGAATTTTTAACTATCTTCTAAGTCTCAGACTCTACAAAACTTTTACTAGATCACACTAGAATAACTAGTGTTGCCTAGAATAGCTAAGAGAGGTTTCTCTAAAGTGACAAGATAGCCCCATGGAACATTAAGACATGGCCATTCAGAAGTTTTGCCAGGAATGTTTCCAGACAGAGCCATAGTCCCCTAAGACAAAACTAAACTGAAAAAGTAAAACAAAAACTTATTCAGAGTTTCTCTGAAGCAGCAAAGGAAACATCTGGTTTGGCCTGTCCTTGTTTCCTGCATGTGCACAGGTTTATCATAAGAACCGAAAGCGATTTCCCCCTAAAATCTGCAGGCTCTCAGGTTAGTAGCTGACACTAATGCGCACGGCAAAGGGAGCTAAGAGGTGACACCTGCACGTTATCTCTGGGCTGAAATGCAAATTCCTGTTTTGCACATTTCTCTGGTATACACTACTTCATTTTGAATGCATGCATGTAACCACAAAGGGTATCACATCTACTTCCTTTCTGGGCATGGAGTTCCAAATTGCTTTAGCTAAAAAGTGTTCAGTGTTACTTGCTGATGCATAAGTTACTAAGCTACGCATTGTAACTGCTCAGTAATTACGTTAGCAGATAGAAAAATACCTTCAGCTTGGTTCAGCAACATCCCGATTGCAGAGACCCACGTTGTCCCTCCTCCATTGATCAGCGTGTGGGGCCGGGAGACTGTCTGCACTCCCTTTTGAATGCATTCCTTGCTCAGAAGCCCCTTCCCTAAAATTTATATTAAAAACAGATAGTTGTTTTCACTTGGTTGAATGTTGAATATTTTTATAGTTATTATTTCTGAGCCCACTGCCAACTTTAACAAACATGCTCATTTACCAGAGATAATTATGTGTGATTTTTCCTTTTGTAAAAGAAAAATAATTTGGTAGTCTTACTTCACGTATTTTTCTACTTCAGTACAAGTCATTGTTTGGTGGGATGTCCTTTATTCTTGTATTAGTTGGTATGCAGAATGAAAGTTTTCTTTAGAGCAATTGTGCTGCTTTTCTGTATGGCACTGCTGTTCATACTGGGTTCACAGAAGACCATTAAAGGCTGATATTACATTAGGTTCTGCTCATAATGATGTGCTCTTTGTTTACAACTTACATAATCCGCTGCAGTGGCAAAGCTTCATTAAATTAGCACAAAAGGAGAAGAAAGTACACTTCTAGGCCTCCAAATAGAATGGACAAGCCTCAAATCAGTTCTAGTTTCTATCATATTTCTTGGAGCTGATACAGGACCCATTTCCCCAGCTCTCCATGTGGAAGAACAGTGATTTGTTATTTTATTATATCTGATATATAATGGTAAAGCCTGAGTAAGAGAAATGGAGGAATATATCAATTGTACCAGCTTACTTGATACTCCCTACCATAAATTCAATTAAATCTGAATTAAGGTTGGATTCTCCACATTAAAGAAATATTTTCATTGACTTTTGGTAGATAAAGTGGAATTAGAAGTCTGAAATAAGTCTATCCTGTAATCCTGTCCTCTTTACACCAGAGCTGTCAAAAAAAAAAAAAAAAACAACTCTGTGACAGTAGAAATATTTGCTACTGGCCCTATCCAATATGGTAGCCACTGACTTCATGTGGTTATGGAGCACACAAAATATAACTAGTGTCTTTAAACTGCTGACATCTTACTATTATTTAACTTTGATTTAGAGTCATTTAAATATACATGTGGTGAGTAGCCACAGTAACAGGCGAAGGGGCATGGGCTTTTACTAATCAGTAGGGTAAGAACAAGTTTACCAGTTACACAAGCCCAAGGGACTTCAGCTGCTCGGCACTGAGCATTGTGCATGCACAGTCTGCAGCTTTATATGCCGCTCTGTGGAGGGGTTATGGCACTGAATGGAAAGGGGGGCTATCTCATTTTCCTCCACCAGGAGACTAAGACTAAGTTAACTTGGCAGACATCCAGCATCTTGGGACATATTTAACCTGCACCCTATTGTGCTATAAAATCCAAATGAAGTTTGGAACCCAAATTAAGTATAAAATCAAGGTTAGGTTTGGGACTTTTCACTATTACTACATCACCTCTTTATACCACCTCCTCCTTTAAGTATGTATATTCAAGTCACACTCTGACTACAGTTTGGTTGCTAGGAGTAGGGTGGGAGGTAAGAGTATTTCCCCAACCATCTGTTCTAGATCAAAGTCACAGATATTTTCAAAATGCAAACCATATTCATGATTCAAATTCATAGCCAAATCTCTACGTGGGTGTCTAGTAGGCATATCAGAAGGTCCACTCCAGCATGATACAATCTTCGTTTGACCTTAAACCCATTCCTTTGCTTACCTTCTGTTATCTTCTCTATCTTCTCTATCTCAGCATGTGCCACCACTACTCACCCATCTGCACAAGCCCATAACAAGGTTCATGTTTTCCTCTACTTTCTTTCTACATGAAGTCTATATTTAATGCACCAGCAAGCTTATTGATTTTACTTACAAAACCTGTCTAGAATCTGACCCTCCTCCACAAGTCACCATCTTCTCTTGCCAGATCTGTTGCAACAGACTTCTTACTCTCTGCATCTATCTTTCGACTATCCTCCTCTGTTCTCGTAATCCCATAAACATATTTCATTGTGGGAGATAGCAATAAGTACAAGGTAAGTCCATTAGATCTAAACCATGTCTGCCTTTGTTACCTCATCTTATCTCCTGTCCATTCAGAACCTCTTCCATAAACTTCTTACTGTTTTTCAAACACGTGAAGCTCAATATCTCCCTTGAAGCTTTCACTTACTCTTGGAAGACTAAAATGCTTTCCCTGAAGCCGCCCCTTCACTGCATCTTTCCTGAACACCATCACTCTCTATCCCTCACTCTCCTTACAGTTGCTCCTGGCATGTGAAATTCTATCAT
Source organism: Galemys pyrenaicus (assembly GCA_019455555.1). Taxonomy (NCBI): domain Eukaryota; kingdom Metazoa; phylum Chordata; class Mammalia; order Eulipotyphla; family Talpidae; genus Galemys; species Galemys pyrenaicus. The sequence goes on along the minus strand of JAGFMF010011668.1, from coordinate 9,226,641 downwards.
TTCATCATTGTCTTTCTGTTTTTTTTTCCTTAACTTTTCCTATGATAATTCCCATGAAATCAAGGATTTTATAGGTCTTATCTATCCCTCCAATCTCAACACACAGACAGAACCCAGCATTTAATATGTGCTCAAATATCTGTTAAGTAGATTAATAAAGTTTGATCACATCGTTCATCTGAACACAGTGGAAGACAGTTTTATGCGGACTTCTGCCACAGACACATCCAGAAAGACACACACCAGATAAACAGACACACTCATGTCCCTTAAGTTTCAGAGGATTCTTATTTGGGTGATATTGTAAAGAATCTTTAATATTGATATTAAGCTTTTGCACCCCTGGCTTCCAACTTCCTCTCCAATATCATCTTAAACTCTGCTCCTTTCTAAGCCTCTCCACTCGTCATACCAAGCTATTTTTTGCTCCCTTAATCCCAACATATTCCTTCACATTCAAATCATTTTGGTATATTCCTTCCTTAGAAGGCTCCCTTCTCCCCTCTTACCTAACTCAATTCCCACTGATCATTCATATATTAGAACAAGAGTCCTTCCCACATGGAAACATTTTTTGATCTCCTTAAATGGGTCAGCTCTTCCTATTTAATTTCAAATGAATAAAGGGATGTGTGAATGTCTATGACGTTGGTAATGATTACTGGTCCTCTGAGTATGCCTGAGTACAGTGAAACTTCATCTGTGGCATTTCAAAGTAATTAAAACTCATGTGTAGTTACATATTAGTCACATTCTCCCAACTGCAAGGCGTAAAGGCAGTTGGAGATGGAATGGACCAGTGGGATCTGCATGTTTTCATCACCGTAATGGTGACGGAGATAAAGTTGACATTGCAGAAGCTACCAGAGCTTCTATTTACCAACTGATATTTACTGTTCCCCCAGGACAGCCAGTAACATCATTCACTTCTGATAAGGTAGGTTTGACAATGCACTGAACATTAAAAGTGCCTGGATAAAATGAAAACACTGTGTCCTGACAAGGGAAGAGATGGATGTCCCATACATAAATGTGAGTTCATTAAACATCAGGAAACAAGGACGGCAGGGAGAACTGGCATAGTGTGCACTATGTCATTTTCATGAGCATATTTCCTAAATACCATTTACATGCAACTGAGGAGGTTATTAGGAAATGTTTTAGAGGCATGTACTGAAAGGGGAGAATTTAGATTTCCAGGAATACCAAATCGCTAAATAGATGCTTATCCACCCATTCAGAATGAAGAGAAGCATTGCTCTGTAACTCCAGAAGCTGTTGGATTATTGAGCTATATCCAGCAGTTCACTGAACAAAATTCTTCAAGTACCTGGATTGGCTCTTTGTTTGAGTGGGATTCAGAGATTTTGAAGAAGTCTGGGCGTGGATGACAAAAGTCACAATATCCAAAGTGCTCACAGAATGAGTCCACACATAGACTCTGCTGTTCACGAGTCTGTGGGACCCTTATAGTGAATGGAAAATCCTGAGCGCTCAGGTAGAAGGCACCAGCAGCCAGGAGGCCTGCCACACAGCACAGGCCTGCCAAGTGCTCCATTAGACATCGACTCACTTCGTGTCACTCCTGTCATCCTTAGTTAACTATGCTTGAATCCATCTCACATTCATAAAGGACTCCTATCTATTACTGTCATCAGCTTCACTAGTGAATTCTCCCACAATGACAGTCTTCCTGTCTGTTCTCCAGCCAGATGGCCACCGGTCCGGTCAGCCATGCTTCTCACTCCAACATGGTAGATTCTCGCTCATGAGCTGTCAGGCACCTGACACTGATATTCCTGGACTGCTTGCCTATCATCTCCTTTTGGATGGTTCAGAAGCTCTCACACAGAAACAAACAAGCACAATCCTGAAGCTTCCTGGCATGAAAAGCAAAGACAACACAATCCTCTGTAACAGGAAAGGATCATATAGATAGTTTCTACCATGAAAAATTTAAATTAGGGCCTCCCTGGTGGTGCAAGGGTTAATGTCTCAGTGCTTTCAAGCCATGGGCAGCCACTGCAGCAGGAGATCTATCCCAGGCCAGGGAGGTGACCCAGATGGCGCAGCAGACCTCTCCTGTCTCACCTACTGCTCCCCTTAGAAGTGTACTTCAGTTTCTCTGCCTGTTCTGCTCCCCACTCTGTTTCTGGTGAATCCACTCACCCCCTGCACTCTGGCCTATACCACAGTTCTTGTATGCATGAAAAAATAAAAATAATAATTCTTAAAAATACCCTTAAATTACAAAACAGTAATTCCAAGCCCCAGTTTCGGGTTCTAGTTTGTATCTTTCTTTGATGGTATTTCAAGGAGCATAGCATGAAGTTGATTTTCAAAACAATTTCAATTTTATCTAATACAGATTTTTTTTCATTTTATAAATATGTATGGGCAGGCATTTTTCTAGGTATATAGATTTAACAGTGAAGGAGGTAGTCTCCGTTACTGACAATTTTATAGTTCTATGGTAAATGAGGAGATGAGAATATATTGTTATGTTGCAAGGTAACAAACACTCTCCTTTGTGAAAATGCAGGGTTTAGGGAAGTGAAAGGCCTGGGGCTCTGCCTTGGATATTCATGTCAAATTTCCTTGAAAAAGTATGTTTCACCTGAGTTATGCACTGAGCTGTAGTTAGGCAGGTGATGGGGAGGCAGAAAGGATCTAGACAAAGAGAAAATGTGGCCTTTTACATAATAAGTATCAAAATTTAACAATGTTCTGAAATCCTAATAATCATTAGGATATAGAAATAGATATAGAATAGAGGAGACTCAAAAGCATCACTTCCACATGGGGATGAGAAAAACATACATAATGTTCTTTCATGAATCATATCATCAGTGAGGTTTGCGGTAGCCTGAGTCCAGTTTGAATTATTAAGTTATATTTAAATTGCCTCCTCAGTTAATGACAACAGAGACAGGGATATTAATATAAGCTATATTTAATAGATAGAATTTGAACCTCAACTCTTCTACAAGGACATAAAAACCAAAATCTTTTTCAGGGACAGGGATATAATTTTCCTCTGTACTCAAATAATTCAGCAAATGATATAGGATCCACATTAGTGATAATTGAGACCAATTGAGATAAATAATGCCAACATGCTATGTAGTCTTTCTTCCTTACCACTGCAAATAGTCATTTCTTAAATCAGCCTTTATTGACTGCAAGATGTCTGGCTAGGCACAAAAATTTTAAAGGAGAAAAATTAAGTCAGTTTTTCCAAAGAAGGAACAGATGAGAAAAGCAATGATTTTAATGCTGGGTGACAACTTCTATGACAAAGGAGGACACAGGGAATAAATGAGCGGGAAGGATAAAATGGACCACTTGAGAGAGATAAGAGTTTCAAGGCTCCTAAGAAGAGCTCATACTCTGACTTTCTGAAATAATTGGAAGTGGTGAGGTAGGCAGCTGAGGAGCGCAATTCAGGCCCAAGGAAGACAGAAGTAACCACGTAAGAAGGTATGAAAACAGATCGCTAGGGGCAAAGGATAGTGTGAACAGCAGGAAGTGAGCAGAGCCAGAGCAGTGAGGAAGACAGGGAAAGTCTTGTTTGTCATGCTTGGAGTTTGAGTTTATTAGACAGCCACACCAAAGCCATTACAACTTTGGAAGACTTTGGGCTTCCCTGGTGGCACAGTGGATTGAGCGCCGCACTGTGAAGCATCCGCTGCATAGCAATACGAGTTCAATCCCTGGCTAGGGATCAGACCCACATGGTACAGCAGACCTCTCCTGCCTTACCTGCTGCTCCCCTCAGCAGTGTATTTCAGTCTTTCTACCTGTTCTGCTCCCCAGTCTGTCTCTGGTGAATCCTCTCACCTCCAGTACCTCTGGCCTGTGCCCCAGCTCTTGAATGCATAAGTGAATAAATCTTTTTAAAAAAGACTTTTGAAAACATGATCAATGTTGCATTTCAGAGGATCGTAGTTGCAGAGGAAGAATTTAAACTAGATCAACCTGAGGGTGAAAAGAAGAGGATATTCAAGTTCCCCAATTTTTCCCTTAGAGTTTTTTGTTTGATAAGTATGAACAAAGATATTTTTTACTGTAATTTGTAATTAATTACAGAGATTTTACACTATTTTTTTCTAAGAGCAAGAATTTCAAATAACTTAAGTTCCAACATGGGAGAAATGGGATGTGTGGCAGGGTTAATCCCTTTATCATTAACTTGGAAAGGTCAGACTGGAACTGTCACCAATGCCACAAAGTCAAAAATTGCACCTTCCCTGGACAACTGGAAAGCTGTTTGTACACATGTACCTTAGATGATTTTATTTTATTTTTTTTTAAAGATTTATTTATTTATGCATACAAGAGCTGGGGTACAGGCCAGAGGTGTGGGGGGTGAGAGGATTCACCACAGAGAG